>OY856186.1:219002673-219108424 GCA_963693315.1 Diogma glabrata
AGCATGTTTTCATAGAACATCTATGAGAAAATTGGAAAATGGTCAGAAAAATTGTCATTTAACATAGCCTGAACTGAAATTTTGCCCGTTAAAAAAAGAAAAAAAAAACTTTCATATATTTGCTTTTTAGTTTTTAAGTATAAAAAGAGGGATATTTTTCGTTCTCGAGTAACGATTTTTTAAAATTTTGTCCTACAAAAATAGGGTTCTTTATATGAAGCTTTAATCCAAATTTCACGCTCTTAAACCTTAATAAACTAAAAGCCAAAGACAAACATCTTGAAAAAGATAAAAATAAACTATTAAAATACTTTGTTTTAGTTAAAAAAATATAATAAATTAACTAATTACTTAATTAAACCTCTTAATTTAAACACTAGAATACTTATTTGCTTAATATTTTTTTTTAATGTTTTTTATTTTAAATTACAATTTAAACCCAACACCAAAATTTAATAGTATAAATATAATGATAAAAAGGGAAGAAAAATATTAGAACTTAAAAAACAAATCTTATTTATATTAAACTAACTGTTTTTGAATCAACTGAATAAGAATCTTTTGACAGTCATTTTATATTCATTAAATGCCACAAATGAGTGAAAGGATTGTGTGACTACAATCGTTTTCACATTATCATATTTGTTTTGTAATTTTCTCTCCATCATATCGTGTTCATCTTGAGAGCAAAATATGGTGTTAATGTTAGACTCTTTCTTTTGTATCCATTCGAACAAGTCTGTTGCTGTTAATATATGGTCCGCATACACACGTTGTAAACTAGCTCTAGTAGCCATACGTTACAGAGTCCCTCCAATTGCATCGCATGGACCCTTTCCGTGGTAGGTAGCAAAAAAATGCCACTCAAAATCAATTTTTTCCGTTTGCTTCATTTCGCATAAATTGAAAAAGTTTTTTTTATTTTTGTACTGAGAAGCAGCACCATCGGAAAAAAAGAAAATTTTCTTAATAGTGTTTCCAAATTTTCCTTTTAAAAACTTCAATAATTCCATTTGAAATAAGTAAACAGAAACGTAATTGTGTTTGAGGCTTTCTGCTACCACCACCAAGCTAATATTCTGTAGCTCGCTATTAGAATCTTTGTAGTAAATACAAAATGGGTGAATTGTACACTGATCATTCGCTCATCTTTTTTTTTTTTTCTTCTTTTTGAGATTATTTCTGTTACTATTTTGTTGATACATATTTTTGTTATTTTTGTACTTGTTGTAATTGTTATAATTGTTAATTTTTATTGATTTTGTGTAATTGTAATTTGTTATTAGTATGCCATGCAATAGCATTTTTGCTCATATGGCTATTTAAATTGTTAGGTATCTTTTACTTAACAATAAAAATAAATAAATAAATAAAATACAACGGCTTATAACACTTATTTGCGTTTAAATCTCGAAGACTATTTAATTGTCATTTGTCGATAGAGTATTGTCTCCGAAACGTTATTGAATAACCATAGGCGCTTTCCAATCGAGTGAATTACTGAATGATTCACTTAAACTGAATTGGTCTAATATTCAGTAAATCATCAAAAATAGAGCCAAAACAACAAAAAAACAGCAATTTTTTGACATTTGAAAAATACATAACCAAAATCGAAAATTTAGACACAAACAAATATGTTCCGATTTATTTTTTTATTATTTTTAACGTTTGACCACAAACCGTAAATAAAAAAATATGAATATGTTGAACTGATGAACCTATTTTTTCCTTCACTTTATTCAATTCAATTCAGTTCTGTAGTAGCTCAGATTACGTTCAGTGGAAACTGAATAATGAATATTACCATTGGAACATACAAATTCCGGAATACAATTCAGTTTAAGTGAATCATTCAGTAATTCACTCGATTGGAAAGCGCCTCATGACAACAAATGATAACAATAATTTTAAGTGGATAATGAAATTTTGAATTTAAGGGTTGCTTTGATAAAAAGTTTTATTTTTCATAGAATTTTAACAAATACAAATGCTTTTTACTTTTTTGGACGTAACTATATGACAACAAAATAAATAGTTAAAAAGTGACACTTTAAGGCCGTAAATCACAGTAATAAAGTAAGTAATAAAGTATGTAGGCGAATAAAAAAGCATTTTGATATTTCGTTTTATCTTTTTCAAGATGTTTGTTTTTGGCTTTTAGTTTATTAAGGTTTAAGAGCGTGAATTTTGGATTAAAGCTTCAAATAAAGAACCCTATTTTTGTAGGACAAAATTTTAAAAAATCGTTACTCGAGAACGAAAAATATCCCTCTTTTTATACTTAAAAACTAAAACGCTAATATATGAAAGTTTTTTTTTTCTTTTTTTAACGGGCAAAATTTCAGTTCAGGCTATGTTAAATGACAATTTTTCTGACCATTTTCCAATTTTCTCATAGATGTTCTATGAAAACATGCTCAGACTAAAATTTTCCCTAAAACTACTATGTTTCTGCTTTCAAACGCGCTTACTGTTGTCAAAATCGGTTCAGCCGTTCAGAAATGGTTGCATTTTCAAGATACGCGTGTAAGCACAGTTCGCGATTTTAGACCATACCAGCACAGGATAACCAGGCGTTTCTTGGATCAAAAAAAAAAATTTTAACTCAACCATTTTCGATACTCTACCGAATGAAAATAGTTTTAGGCAAAATAAAATTTTGATGGACATCAGGTGATCGCTTTGGGATGGAATTGCTCTATATAAAATAAGGGAATCACAAAAATATATGATATTAAAAAAAATTGTAAATTTTTCCGTCGGTGGGTACGAATTTGTTTTGAAATAGCACAACTCGCACAACTTTAACACAATACAGCACTCAATTTAGTTTTTTTTTTTTTTTCAAAATGGCAGGGTTAACTTCTATTTGAAGATATGATGTTAGCGTTATAAAATTTTTCTGTTAGGAATACGAAATTTTTGTCTGAGTAGCACAACCAGCACAACTCAAGCACAATACAGTACAACCTTTGTTTTTTATTTTTTTCAAAGTGGCGGGGCTAACTTCTGCTCCAAAAATCGGTTTAGTCTGCCAACTTTTATTCATTGCTAATATGCAATTCTTTCTATGTAGCACAACCCAGCACAACTAGAGTACAATACATAACAACCTTTGTTTTTCATTTTTTTCAAAATGGCGGGGCTAACTTCTGCTTAATCTTCTGCTCAATCTTCTGCTCGAATGCTTTCTGCTCGAAAATATCCTTCTGCTCGAAAAATCGTTTTGGCGTGCCAACTTTTATTCATTGTTGATATGGGATTCTTTTTGAGTGGCACATCCAGCACAACTGTAGCACAATACAGCACAACCTTTCTTCTTTGATTTTTACAAAATGGCGGGGCTAACTTTCATTCGAAAAATGGTTTTAGCGTGTTTTAAATTATTCTGTTGGTGATACGATATTTTTTCAGTAGCACAACCAGCACAACTATAACACAATACAGCACTTCTTTTGTTTTTGATTTCTTCCAAAATGGCGGGGCTAACTTCTATTCGAAAAAAATGATGCTAATTTTGTAAAAAAATTCTGTTAGGGTTACGAAATTTTTGTCTAAGTAGCACAACCAGCACAACTCGAGTACTATACAGCACAACCTTTGGTTTTCATTTTTTTCAAAATGGCGGGGCTAACTTCTGCTCGAAAAGTCATTTTAGCGTGCCAACTTTTTTTCTTTGATAATATGGAACTATTTCTGAGTAGCACAACCAGCACAACCCTAGCACAATACAGCACAACCTTTGCTTTTAATTTTTTTCAAAATGGCGGGGCTAACTTCAACTCGAAAAATCGTTTTAACGTGTTTAAATTATTCTGTTGGTGGTACAAATTTGTGCTTGAATAGCACAACTAGCACAACTCTAACACCGTACAGCAGACCTTTTGTTTTTCTTTTTTTCCAAAATGGCGGGGCTAACTTTTACTCGAAAAAATGATTTTAGTGTTGTAAAATTTTTCCACTAGGGATATGAAATTTTTTTCTAAATAGCACAACCAGCACAACTCGAGGACAATACAGGACAACCTTTGTTTTTCAGATTTTTGAAAATGGCGGGGCTAACTTCTGCTCGAAAAATTATTTCAGCGTGCCAACTTTTTTCCATTGATGGTATGGCATTCTTTCTGAGTAGCACATCCAGCACAACTGTAGCACAATACAGCACAACCTTTGTTTTTAATTTTCTTAAAAATGGCGGGGCTAAGTTAGGTGACATAAAATTACTTATTATTAAAACAATCATAACTTTTGAGCAAATACAGTTTTTTAAAAAAGTAATATATTTATGAACGCAGTAAAATGTGTACTGTGTAATCTACCTTTTTTGTCAAAAATGAATTTTGCACTTCCATATTTTAAAAAAAATGGCAAAAAAAACTCAAATTTCAAAAATTTTCAACTTTGAACAACCCTTTTGTTATGTAATTTATCTAATTTAACAAAAAAAAAAATTTCTGTTTTAAAAATTATTAATTTGTGATGAAACAAAAAAAAAATTTGAAAATCGAAAAACATTTGTGGGGTCGCCAGCAGTTTGAAAAAATGCTTACTTTCACAGTGAGGTTTCTTTATAAATCGAATTTGAGGCAGTGGAGAGAATTAACCGATTGAGCTCAAATTTGGAATATAGTAGTTTTAAAGACCCCTGCAACTTTTTATCAATGCGCTCCCCGGATCGGATGCCAAAAGTTCAAAGTTGCCGCCCTAATATATATATATATATATATATATATATATATATATATATATATATATATATATATATATATATATATATATATATATATATATATATATATATATATATATATATATATATATATATATATATATATATATATATATATATATATATATATATATATATATATATATATATATATATATATATATATATATATACATATATACATATATACATATATATATATATATATATATATATATATATATATATATATATATATATATATATATATATATATATAATTATATATAAATATATATATATATATATATATATATATATATATATATATATATATATATATATATATATATATATATATATATATATATATATATATATATATATATATATATATATATATATATATATATTATATATATATATATATATATATATATATATATATATATATATATATATATATATATATATATATATATATATATATATATATATATATATATATATATATATACATATATATATATATATATATATATATATATATATATATATATATATATATATATATATATATATATATATATATATATATATATATATATATATATATATATATATATATAAGTAATATATCTACACTCTAGTTGGTCCCTTTTACAAAATTTATTTTTGTTACGTTTTGGAAGTATCCAATTGGGCCGATGCAATGATTAAAACACGATTTGTTTTATTTTTACAACGAGGTGATTTTCACCATCTTATATTTTACAACAAAACTTAATAACAACGACATATATATATAGTTAAAGGAATATAATAAAGAGGGCTGATTAACTTCAGGGTTATACATTTATAACTAATGGTATAAATGGTATAAAATACATTACACTCGTTATCCCTATAAATAATACATACGTCAAATTTTATAATTCAATGCTTACTTTATATAAAACAAAATAAAATGGTTATATGTATGAACATTAAAGCTAAACAATTCAATGATCCAACAATTTGGCATTATAATGTTTTAGTTTACCCATTATGGTAATTACATCATAAAGACTAACTGTTATATCTTGAAGGTTTTTTTAAAGATAACCTGTTTCTCAGATTCGGACAATTGCTGTCATCATTTGAACAATTTAAGAAATCATTAGTATCAACAAATTCAAATGAAGGATTTATATCTACATTATTACTGGTATTTGTATCATTATTAATTATATTACCATTTTCAGAATTTTCAATTATTTCATTTTCTAAATCATAAAAGGTTTCTTCAGTTAAAGTTTGATTTAGCGAATCGTTTATAAAATCATTATCTTGATTTATATCATCTACGTTATTTGCTTTATTAAATCTAAAATGAATTATATTATTTTTATTCGAGTTTTCTTTAATTAGATTAGAAGAATCTTTGTTACACATTGGTGTATCATTATTTTCTAGAGATTCTATATACCTTCGTGGTCTTATTTGATCTACATGTCTCTTTATATATCTTTTCGTACATTTTAGTTTACAGAGACAATTTCTTGGTCCTAATATTTTTTTGACCTCAGCATTTTGCCATACAAAATTATTATTTTTTAAAACTTTAACAATTACATTCTCATTTACTTTATACTTATTTATAGTTTTTACATTAGTATCATTCTTTTTTTTAGGAAATGGAGGCTTTAGAAGATCCAATCGTGTGAACGGTTTATATTTAAAAACACTTTCAAAAGGGCTGATACCTGTAGTACAGTGTGGCGTTGTACGATAATCAAATAAGAATCTGTTTAAATAAATATCAATATCAATAGCTTTTCCGGAAAATAAAGCTTTTTTTAGTGCGTTTTTAATCGTTTTTACAGCATTCTCTGCTGCACCGTTGGAAGCTGGATGTTGTGGTGCGATCAGTTCATGTTCAATTCCGTTCATTAACAAGAAATTTTTGAAATTATCAGACGTAAATTGACTTCCATTATCTGAGACTAATTTTTTTTGGAACCCCGAATCGGGCAAACGTTGCTCTTAAAAATGATATTGAATGGTGAGAATTTGCTTGTTTTGATGTTGATACTTCTATCCATTTTGAGTGAGAATCTATTACAATCAAAAAGTATAAATCCTTAAAGGGACCAGCATAATCTATATGTACTCGCTCCCACGGAACCATAGTACTATCGTAGCTTAAGACTGGTGCTTTAGCGGGATTTGAAGAATCGATAGGCATGCATCACAACTTTTTATCATATTCTCAATGTCGCCATCCATTCCAGGCCACCATACGTATGATCGTGCTAACGACTTTGTCTTTACGATGCCCAAATGCGAGTCATGCATTTGTTTCAGAAGACATTTTCTCAAAGATGTGGGAATTATTACTCGATATCCCCACATTAATATATTCTGTTCAACTGTCAGCTCATTTTTGCGTGAAGTAAACGGTTTGTAATTTAACTCAGTTAAACGATCTAACGTACCTGCTCTTAAAGCTTCTATAACCGTTGAAATCACTTCGTCCTTTTTCGTTTCAGATAGCACTTCTTCGTACTTAATTGGTAAATCTAGATTTGACGTAATAAAATCTAAATAGCTGATTGATTGACTTTTCGATTGGTAATTTTTTGTATCAGATTTCATTGGTGATCGTGACAGGAGATCTGCAACATTTTCTGATGATCTTACATGCTGAATCGTATAATTGAATGCGGATAGTTGGAATGCCCATCGCTGCAATCGGTTTGCAGACATTTTTGGAATACCTTTATTTTCTCCGAATATAGCTAGTAAAGGTCGATGATCAGTTACTAAAGTGAAATGATTACCAATGAGATACTGATAGAACTTTTTTGTCGCAAAAATAATAGAAAGTGCTTCTTTCTCTATCACACTATATTTTTGCTCGGCTGTTGACAAAATTCGACTTGCAAATTCTATCGGACGTTGTGTCTTGTCAGGATATTCATGAGCTAGAACTGCTCCTACACCTACATTAGATGCGTCACAAATTAGAATAAGTGGTAATTCTGCATTAAAATGACATAACACTTTTGGTGAAATTAATTCATCTTTAATCAATCTGAAAGCCTTGTTACATTCAGGACTCCAGTCGATTTTATCGTGTTTATTATTTTTTTAATAATTTATAAATTGGATTCATTTTTGTCGACAAATTTTCAATAAATTTTGCATAAAAGTTAATAAAACCGCAAAAACTTCGTACTTCAGTTATCGTTGTTGGAATCGGAAAATCAATGACCTTGTCATTTTCACTCATTTTAAAGATTCCCTCATGTGACAAAATATGACCTAGGTAAGTGATTTCTTTTTGAGCAAATAAACACTTTTTTCTATTAGCTCTTAAACCACAATCTTTCAATCTCTTTAAGACCGCATTTAGTCTATCGTTATGCGTCTCTAAATCAGGAGCCGTTATTACAATATCGTCTAAAAAATTACTACACCAGGTATATCATGTAAAACATTTTCCAGTTCTCTTTGGAAAATACCTGTTGCCGGCTTAACGCCATATGGAAGACGGTTCATTACGAAATTACCTATGTGTGTGCTCCAAACTAACAGTTTCTTTGCTTCGTCGTCTAATTCGAGCTGATTATATGCACATGCTAAATCAATTTTTGTAAAAATTTTCCCATTTGCTAATTTTGTGATTAAATCTTGGACTCTCGGAAGCGGATGATTTGTCTCTTTCAACCAAGGATTTACCGTAACCTTATAGTCTGCACAAATTCGTATTTTCCCATCGTTTTTCAGAATAGGAACTAAAGGAGTTCCCCACTCTGTCGAATCAGTTTTTGTTATTATACCCTTTTCGCACAGATCACTTAATTGATTTTCGATATCTTTACGAAACGCTTAAGGAATGGGACGTGCCTTGACAAATTTAGGGATTGGATTTTCTATAGTCTCCATATTCACTTTTACATTTTTGAGTTTACCAATATCAGATTTAAAAATTTCGTCATACTTCTGTACAATTTCGTTAACAGATTTAATTTTATTTATAACAGTATTTACTGAGATAGTTTTATTAAACATTTTCAAAAAATTACGACCGGCAATAGGAGTATCCCCATTTTCTATTATTAAAATTTTACAGTTATGGGAGGTTCCATTATAATGAATGCATGGATTAATATATCCCCTTACGTTTAACTTATGACCTCCATAACCAGTTGGAATAACCTTTTCGTTGTAAATTCTAATATTATCTTTAGAAAAAAAATTATCAAAAATATGACCTGGCAAAGCAGCTACCGGTGAACCAGTGTCAATTTGAAATTTAATAACCCGACCATAAATATTTAACGAAATGTATAAAGGATCATCATCATATAAATTATTTAATGAATTAATTGAAAAAATTTTTGATGATTCATTATCACTACTAGAACTATAATTACTATGTTGTTCATACTCACAGCTTTCGTTCACATCAGCGGAAATTGATTTGATTGTGTTAGAAAATACTCGATTTTGTTTATCTTTGTTGCAAATAGATGCCATGTGTCCTTTTGTGTTGCAATTATTACACGTAATATTTTTATATCTGCATTTTTCAGGTTTGTGATTCTTAAAACCACAATGTTTACAAGATTGCGAATTTTCCCATGTATTTCCTTGCGTTTTCCCTTTATGATAATTCATCCTTTCTGATTTCCTGTTTTTACAAAATTTAATGACGTTTGTTGGGTTACAATAGCTGAATGGCTAAGTTCGTATTTCTTAGCTATTTCCAATGCTTTTTCTATGTTCAACTCGTTCTCTTCGCATAATCGTGCGAAAATTTTTCCCGATAATCCCGTAACAAATTTATCTACAATGTTACCTTCTAGTCGATCACCGAAGTTACAAGTTGCTGCTGAAGATCGCAGTCTTAACAAATATTCAATTACACTTTCCTCGTCACTTTTTATTATATTATAAAACTTTTTTCGTTCCTGAAAAACTAACGTTGGAGTAGTAAAATGTGTTTTTATTACTTTTGATAATTCGTCGTACGTAACCTCTTTTGGTTCCCTCGGACTGCAAAGCCCACGTAGTAATAATAACGTTTTATCCGTACTCAGTGTTAGCAATATATTTTTCTTTTCGTCTTCTTTTTCTATCTTTGTGCTTTGGAAAAATTGTTCCAATCTCATTTTATACAATTCCCAATTGAATTCGTTGTCAGCCACATTCAATGGCGGAACACCCAATGTTAACGTGTTGTTCGTCTGCATTGTTATTATTCGTATCGTTTATTATTCGTTAAATTCACTTACGTGCGTAAAATTTTTGTTGTAAATCGTAACCTGTTATCCTACGTCGCCAATGTTACGTTTTTGGAAGTATCCAATTGGGCCGATGCAATGATTAAAACACGATTTGTTTTATTTTTACAACGAGGTGATTTTCACCATCTTATATTTTACAACAAAACTTAATAACAATGACATATATATATAGTTAAAGGAATATAATAAAGAGGGCTGATTAACTTCAGGGTTATACATTTATAACTAATGGTATAAATGATATAAAATACATTACAATTTTACTGTCAAACACGTAAAAAATTGTATTTACGGTAATGTTTTTTAACGTTTTAATACGCCATTTTATTCATATTGTATTTTGATGATTTTATACAAAAACTTTGTGCAAATTTTGTGCATTTGTTACAAAAACTATTGTGTTTAACTCGCGCTTTTTGCTTTTGCAAATGCGAGTGATCACAACACGAGCGTAGCGATACCCTTTTGTTTGGAAAACGCGGTTTCACAAGTTATACAAAATACTATTATCAAATGTTTCTAAACAAAAATATAACTTATTATAATATGTTTATCAAAATCATTCTTCTTGTACAAAAATCGTACATTCTTTTCATATTCTTACTGAGTTTTTTGACACACTTACAATTTAGTGATCCCAACGCCCTTTTGGCCTTGCGCATTAAGTCAACAGACTTTTAATTTTTTTTAAATAAGCGAAAAAGAGACATTTTTTGTTTAAAGTTTTAACTACTTATGATCCAAATGTCGAGAAATGCCAAAAAAGTGAGAGTAAGATTAGGGAAATTTGCGAAATGAATCCAATACTTCGGTCTTCTAGACCGAAGTAAATTTCGTAAACACTATACTGATTGATTATACTTTTAGTATATCATCAAAAAGCAACGTCAATCAAGTTATCAACTGTAATTCAAACATTCTAATTTATTATTCTTTGCCATTTTAAACGCAAATGATTTGTATGTTTTATTTGTGCGTAATCGCATTAAATGATTTTGTTTTTTGATCTTTTGGTCTTGCATAATTTTAAAATTTATATTTAACTAAATAAACTTGAAAATAAATTAGATTGAAGTTAACATTATTATTAGCTCAAATAAAATTTGCATATAATTATCAAAGTACAATAACATTTATAATTTGATAATATTTTTCGAGAATATCATTTAATTCGTGTTTTTTATTTTGAAAAATTTATTTGCTTATCAAAGATTAATTTCGAATGATATAAATTAATAAAAGAACGATTTCTTCTAACATTTTCTTCACTTCAACATAATTGTAAAAGTTTTGGCAAATAACGAACCATATATTTAAAAGTTCTGAAGGAGCCAGGGAGTGCCCGATTATTTTTAAGGCGAGGTGAATCAAACTCGAGTTGTAGTTAAATTGGTTGAAAATATGTTGGAAAAACTTAAGAGGAGTTAAACACTAATCCGAATGAGGTGTAGGTGTTAGCTAAAGCGTGATTGTTTGTCTATATTTGTTCGTTCAACAACCCAATGTTCGCACTAGTAATGAGTCGGTCGTGAACGACCGATGTTAATTGGATAGATCACTTCGGTGAACGATGGCCGGTCATGCACTGAAGTGAGTTCGTCGGTCACTAATCTTTGATTTATTAATGAAAATTTTTTTATGTGTAAAGAAATACTTTTGTTTTTTTTTTATTTATTTGAATACATTAAATAAATATATAAGGAAGAATAATTACGTGTGGCTACACGAGTATTTTTTGAAGTATGTGATTTGTATATCTGTGCGTTCTTCATCCATGACATTTGACACATTCCGTTTTGTATTTTAAAATAAAATCATAGTTTTTATCCGAAATTTTACTTTAAGATATTCAAATTAAACTAAATTTATAAAAATTAAAGTTTAAATTAATGTTTTACAAAACAATAATTTGTATCTGTGTAGCAGGTTATTCATAAAAATGAAGAATTGCATTAAAATATGTAGAAATAATCTTAAATACAATGAAATTTGATCATCGAATTTCATATCAAAGATTATAATATTTTTACTAATACTACGCATAAAAAGTGTTTAGAATGATGTTTTAACAAAAATATAAAGTATTTCCTTAACAAAAACTGTTATTTTCTAGTTTAATTTTATATTTTATTACCCAACATAACAGTACAATTTGATGCTAGGACGTAAAGCTAAAGATTTTGGACGTATGTGGAGTTTGCAAATCGAGGCACTAGCCGAGATTTGCACCCACATTAAGTCCAAAATATCTTACGTCCGTGCATCATATAATTTTAAAAAAAATCAATTTTGATTGCATAAATATGAAATATTTATCGTTTATCCATCCATTTTAATTAATCTCTTTAAAATAAATTGGCAAATTAAGTTTATTTTTACCAGTTCGCAACAAATCTTGTGTTTTATCGAGTGCAGTTCAGAACAGGTGAGGGAAATAAACAATGGGACATTTTTAGTACTATTTTTGAAATTAACACTATCTTCATGTATGCTTATTTTTAGATGTCAAAAACATTACATATATGTACATACGTATATACCTACAAAACAAAAAATTAAATTTAATCGGTTTTTATAATTTAAAACAAATAAAAAATCTCTTTAAATATAGTGCTGCGCCTTAAAACTCTTGCATCATGGTAGGAACCAGGTTCCCCACAATACACATCAATGAATCTTTTTTTAGCATCTACAATTACTTGCATTGAGATGCTAAAATATTTCTTCCGGTTATAGTAATATATGCTATTCTCATGTGGCATCTTAATTTTTATGTGAGTGCCATCAATTATTCCTATTAAATCTGGAATTTTTTTCATTTCCCCAAATTTTGCCGAAATTAAATTTGTCTCCTCCAATGACGGCCATTTTAAATATTCTTGATCTATAAATTTAATTATATTATAGCATTGTTCGAATCTCGTCGTTTAAATATAAAATATTTCGCTTTTCATGAAATAAACAAATATAACATAAGCGTAAACAAACATTAATGGCGATTGTCAAAATATTCACTTGAAGTTAGCTACAATTTAGTTCTAAAAATTTCCCTGTATTTTACCAATATTTTACTCTGTCCTGGACAGCCAGTTCGAAGATAAAACGCGACTATTAGTCGCGTTTTATCTTCGAACTGGCTGTCCAGGACAGAGAAAAATATTGGTTAAATACAGGGAGATTTTTAGAACTAAATTGTAGCTAACTTCAAGTGAATATTTTGACAATCGCCATTAATGTTTGTTTACACTTGTGTTATATTTGTTTATTTCATGAAGAGCCATATATTTTATATTTAAACGACGAGATTCGAACTAAAAAAAAAATTAAATTAAAGATTAAATTTAATTTTTTGTTTTGTACGTATATACGAAGGTACATATATGTAATATGTTTTTGACATCTAAAAATAAACATACATGAAGATAGTGCTAATTTAAAAAATAGTACTAAAAATGTCCCATTGTTTATTTCCCTCACCTGTTCTGAACTGCTCCCGATAAAACACAAGATTTGTTGCGAACTGGTAAAAATAAACTTAATTTGCCAATTTATTTTAAAGAGATTAATTAAAATGGATGGATAAACGATAAATATTTAATATTTATGCAATCAAAATTGAAATAATTTTAATTTGAACGAAAAAATATAAATAAAACAATCACTGTCCCGGACAGTTGTCCGAAGAAAAAACGCGACTATTATAAATTTGCATAAATTTTGAAATAAAAATATGTGGAACAAGTTACCTTTGACAAAATATTTGTTATCTTTTTCAAATTATTGTATCACTATGACTACAATTGATAACAACTATTTTAATTGGATAATGAAATTTTGAATTTAAGGGTTGCTTTGATAAAAATTTCTATTTTTTATAGAATTTAAACAAATACAAATGTTTTTTACTTTTTTGGACGTAGCTATGACAACAAAATATATGGTTAAAAAGTGACACTTTAAGGCCGCAAATCACAGTAATAAAGTAACACTTTAATACATAGGCGAATAAAAATGCAATTTTTCAAAATCCATCGTCTTCAAAACTAATGTCAAACGCTGTTACAGCAAAATGTAAGGTGTTCCTAAAGTAATTCAATACTATTAAAATTTGTGTTACAAAATTAAAAATATTTATTATTTTAAATATAAGGAAAAATTTTATTCAAACATATTAGGCTTTTAAATTTATATGTTACATTTATACTTCTTTTATTTGTTTTGAAAATATAAATATGCAAATTGTAGGCAGTACCACCCAGCTGGAATGCAAATACTATCAAACTTCAATACTAAAAATTAGATGCTTCACCAAAACCTCCGATATAGAAGCCTAACCCATTTTTTAACACAAAAAAATCGTGAACTTATAGCGCCATTTTTAAATTAAAACTCACTATAAAAAAATTCAAAAAATCGTCATAACGCCCAAAACGCCATCTGGAAAAATAAAACTCCATATAAAAAAAATTCAAAAAAATTTAATCAAAAACCCGAGTGAAAAAATATAGGCCGAAAAGACGCTGAAAAGAAGACAAAAAGCCGATTTATTGTCGAAAAGATACCTAAATATTACTAGAGGCCGATAACAGTCCGAAAAGACATCGACATATTTTTATTAAAATGTTTGGACAACGAAAGCGGACCGATGTTATTTTCATTTTAAAACTGCAGCCGAAAAAACACCCAAATATTAGTAAAAAGCCGATAATAACTCGAAAAAGGGCCGATGAAGTTATAATATTAAATTTATCTGCAGCTTAAAGAGGCCGATATTACACCAATAATATTGACATTATTAATTTTGACAAAATAAATGTATCATTGTTCCTTTAGGATTATTTTTTAAAAACTGGTTCAAATTCAAATAATAAAATATCAGTCGTTATTTTAATTTGTGACCATATAGACGTGTGTTCGTTTCATACTACAATAAGTTTAAATAAAGTGGGGGGTTCCCGATTCTTTAGACAGCTGATATTTTTAGGTATGTTGTTTATAAATATAAATAGAATTATAATAGAATTATAAGTTGGATTGGAGTATAGATCCAAATTCTTTTGGGAAAAATTGTTGATGTGGCTATCGGAAATTATTTCGAGAAATTCTATTATTTTTATATGCGGAATACCAGAAAAATCGTGGTTTCGGTGACTATAGGTATAATAATTCATTGCTTGAATTTTGCAATAATTGGTTTATTCGTAAAAACACGTTGTTACTTCTATTATTATAAAGCACTAAGCACTACTTTTTGCTGATTATTTGAAAATATTTAAATCAATCAAATCCATAGCTGACTGTATAGTGCTTCAAAATAATCTTATTAAAATATATGAGTGGTGCAAAAGTAACGATCTATATCTCAACATTAATAAATGTTTTACCTTTAAGCTTAAGCCTAGATCTTTTCAATTACAATTCATTTATAGTATTAACAATTTAACTCTATGTGAAAAACAAAGTATTCGTGATTTAGGCATTATTATGGATAACAAATTAAAATTTAATATACATATTCAAGACATTGTTAACAAAGCTTTCAAAATGCTTGGTTTTGTTATGCGAGTGTGTTCAAATTTTCGTTCGTCCAAAACACTTATTACAATCTTTAATTCTATAGTTCGTTCTTCATTAGAATATATTTCGCCAGTTTGGAATCCAAAATATCAAACTCATATTGATAATATTGAGAGGGTTCAAAAGAAGTTTACTAGATTTCTGAACTTTAAATTAAGCTTCCCATATCAACCATACAAAGATAGACTAAAACGATATAATCTATTATCATTGGAACAGAGACGTACAATTGCTGATCAAACAACCCTTTATAAAATTCTTAACCATAGTATTGAATCAGATTTGGCTAGTCTAATTCGTTTGAATACCACACCTTGTTATAATACTAGGCATTCGTACACTCTGTATTATAATACTTTTCTAACTAATCTAAGAGTTCATTCACCGTTAATTAGATTACAGTACAGCCACAACGTTAAATTTAATCAAATCAATTTGTTTTGCTCCAACTTAGTCCAGTTTAAAAGAAGTAGAGTTCGTACTGATTTTATCAGTACAGTACTGATTTTCTAGCTTCTGTACTGAAAGACATATGCGGTACTGATTTTTACTGATTTTTAAAGTTATGTACTGAAAGTACTGATTTTTAAGAAAATTGTTGAATTTTACTTTAAACTTCAATTTAAATATGGAAATAAAACAGTGTCATCGTTTGGTATAAACTTATAATAAAAATTATTTCAAAAATAGTACATTTTGCTACAAGAGATGAAAACGCTGCTTTTTCGTGAGTGAAAATTTATTCACGAGACGTGTTAGCGTCGAGTGGCGCAATTTCACGAACGTAAAATGTTTCTCGCGTAGGCAATACAGTTTTTTCAATGATAGTAAATACATTTTAATTTAAAAGTTCTAAACGGCAGCAAGATATTTAAATAATAATAAAATAGTAAACGCCTTATAGTCCAGTCATTTTAGCGATCAACCTCGGAATGAGAGATAATAAGCTGAATTTTCGTTTAAACCTTCATTTTGACGTTCTTAAAGTTGCCTCAAAAGTATCATAAAATCATCGTGTCTGCGTCGTAAGTTATTCAAGGTCAAAGGTAACAAAAACAGTTTTTCGCGATTATCTCGGTTTCTATTGCTCCAATGACGTTAAGATGCAATACACAAATCGTAGAGCATAAAATTTGCATCAAATTTTACTAGTAACATTTTCTCATGCGCTCAGCCGTTTTTGCGATAGAGGGCGGTGCAGTGGGGTTCTTTTTTCCTTGACTCTAATGCTGCATCAGCTCTTTGGCCACAAAATAAACACATGTTTTTTAAATTAAACCCTTCATTCCTTTTTTTACGAGGTTCCCTGGTTAATGATAAAGGTTGATCTTCTTCTAAGTGTCGTTTCGATGCCGCTATGGAACTTTTACTGATGTACACTTTTCGACACTCAACATGCACATTCACAGAAGTTTAAAATATTTAAGAAGTCTATGTGACAATCATTTCAATCAATACTTGCATTTTTTTCAGTTTTCAAGCAACGCATCACATTAACAAAATCACCTTCTGCAAGTAGTTTCTCACAAATAAAATCCTAAATAAGCGATAATTTTCAAAATTTTACGTCCGTCGTTGCCGAGATCGGAAAAGAGAATAAAACGACAATTATTCAAAGTTCAAGGTAATATTCACAGATATTCACGGTTGACCTTTCATTACAGTACTTATTACAGGCTTAGCGTTGTGCGCTTCCCGCCTCCTATCGCAAAAACGGCTGAGCGCATGAAAAAATGTTTCAATATAATTGGTCGCAAATTTTAAGCTCTTCAATTTGTGTATTGTATGCTAACGTCATTGGAGCAATAGAAACCGAGATAATCGCGAAAAACTGTTTTTTGTTAGCTTTGACCTTGAATAACTTACGTCGCAGACACGAGATTTTATGAGACTTTTGAGGCAACTTTTAGAACTTCAAAATTAAGGTATATACGAAAATTCAGCTTATTATCTCTCATTCCGAGGTTGGCCGCTTTTTTATGCTAAATTGACTGGACTAATTATTCTTGTTAAATTGAGTTTTTGTTTCCCTAAATACGTATCTCGAAAGCTATGCTTTAATCGACAGTAGTATCTAAAAACGATATAGTATAATATAGTAAGATAGTAAATATATAATTATTATTAGAAATTATTAAATTAGAAATCGACAAAATGACATTGTGTTTTAAAAACTTGGTAAAATTATATGAAAATACCATAGCAACTGCAATTTGTTATTTAGCGATAAAATGAAAAGAAAATGACTTTACGCTAGAGGAAAACAATCATTTTCGCAGGGGATTAAGCCTGCTTGGAAATAGACATATCATTTGTTATCATAGAAAAAATACTTTTATTTTTAAAATGTCACAAATGTCACAAACTACTGGTGTTGGTCTCAACAAAATTTCCTTAAAACTATTTAAAAAAATGAAAACAGATTTGTCTACTTCGTTTACACATTACCTTTCGGCTTAGAATAGTCATAGGTGAGACTAAGAAGACTAAGGATGCTACATATTTTAACTCTTAAAATTTTGTACTGATTTTACTTAGAAAAAAAATGGTCACCCTAAAAAGAAGCCTTTTACAAATTGTTAAATTAAATTAAATTAATTTTATTTTCATATATATATTTTAAATTCTAATATTATGCATTTTATCTTGTGTTAAACATTCTTGGTTTATTACATTAAAATTATCTTTTTATAAACTAAATTTAAACTTTTTATTATAATTTTTTTTTTTTTTATTATTTTTAAATATTGTCTTTAATTTGTATTACTTTTAAATTTAAACTTTTTATTGTAATTTTTTATATTATTTTTTAAATATTGTCTTTAATTTGTACTACTTTTATAACTAGCATGTTATTGGAAATATTTCCGTTTGCTAGTATTTAAATTGAAATAAATAAATAAATAAATATCTTTAATATCAGAAAGCTTTTGCTTTAGGCTCATTTCTCAAACTATTATCACATTAAGGCATGAAACATTTAAATTTATTTATGCTTTTCTTATGTGTGCAAGAATTTAATATTTTTAATCCAAAAAATTGTTGTTTTGCTGTTCACGTCGTCAAAATTATATAATTGTAAAGACAGTTTGTCAATTGATTTTACTTAATTTACTTATTGTAAATTTCGATTGTGATTCATGTAAAAATTATGCAAAATGTCTCTAGGGGGCATAGTCATGGATAAGGTGTCACTGCAGGGATATTACTCTTTGTGACAGGCCCACATAGATATTGTTTGGTAAGCATTTCGTTATGTTCACAGACCGTCAATTTGTTGATCTCGTTCGGTCTTCAAATGACGTCTGGTTGGGGTGCGCTAGGCTGTGTTTTGGGTTATTTGTAACTTACAAGCTTGAGGTATTGATTTGGGTGCAGCGTAATTTAAAAAAGGTCTTACTATTGTTTTATATGCTGTTATTATTGTGTTTTTATCCTTGCTCCATGAACTACCAACTAGTGCCGTCAGTGCATTATTCCTGTGTTTTATTATCAAGTTCACCTGTTGAGCATGAGCGTAGAATTTAACTAGTGAGTCGAATGTTACCCCAACAGTCTCGAATTCACAACCAGTGCTTTATTAAACCTGGTTGATTAGTTTAAAATATGTCATTTAGTAGTAGATGCTGTGTTGAATGGTTTTGATAGGTTGAGTGCAACGAAAATTGTTCTAGCACATGGTTGTTTTTGGTTCACACCATCGCTGATTTGGTTTTGGATTCTCTGAAAAGTAGCAGTTATACTATGTGCTGTCCTAAAACCATGTTGGTGTAACGCTAGTTTTCAAAATTTATATAATGTTTTGCAACTGATTAAAGGTTGGAGATCGGTCTATAAGATTCTCTTTTTTCTTCGTGTTTTCCAGGTTTTAAGATGGGGCTTATTCTGGCCGTTTTCCAGATATTTGGTATCTGAAGAGTATTTAGAGATGTGTTGAGTATGGTAGATAGATAGATCATGGTAGTCGTAGTGAGATAGTTCCATTGGGTCAAATGTTGTTGAGCATAATTGCTGAGATACCATCTGGTCCAATAGCTTTAGATGGCTTAGTTTTCTTTATAGCGTTCTCAATTTCTTCTTCGGAAATTATGATATTCTCTAAATTTTCTGTGTTCAATTTGCGCAGATATCTTAATATTGACCTAGTTTCCTTTTCATGCTTACAATGCTTTTCTTTAAAATGTGTGTTGAATTTTGTTGCGCATTTCCTGTGGGGTTTTCGGTTGGGATATAATCAGAGGAGATCATGTAGTTGTTACTCGGGTGTCGTGGATGAGTTAAGCCCTTCTGTGGATGAGCTATTACTTTCCGGGTACTTTTTTTGTGCCAAAGCTTAACTTAGTCACTAGATCTCGACTTTTGCTACGTTTGTGTTCCATAACTAACTAATTTATTAATTTGTTTATTCTTTCACGAAATTCTAGAGTAAGCTGGATCTGCCTTCTGGATGTCATCTCTCTGAGTGGAAATTACACAAGCTTCTTGTGAGAAGTTTGGTTTAACATTTTTTATTCCACTCACATGCGAATTCAGATGCAGGCTGTTGGAACGCTCTACATTTCCTTACGATATATCTCTATAAACTAGCAGATTACGCAGCAATTAACTCGAATGTTGATTTCATAACCTCTACCAGTAGAAAGTATCCTTCTCGTCAACGGTCTTAGCTTCAGTGGGTGCATGCACGTCAATGAAAGAAATATTGTTGTACATTCCGTGTTCCTGTTGGTAGCAGATTCTTTCAAGCCAGTACCAAAATCTCTTCGAGAAGGGTGACCACAACAGTATAGAGAATGACTATCTAAATCTTGTTGTCCCATTATTGGTTATCCATTTTTTTGCAGAGCAACGACATCCATTCTATACCTATTTGCCTCACTTTCTAGACCCTTGAGATTATTAGGGGCTCTCAGAGAGCGCACGTTCTACGTAATGATTTGGTAGTATGGTCTATTTTCACTTTTAGGAAAAATTTGGTTTTTGCTTCCGGCTCTGTTGTTGTTTTTTCTGGTTCCTATTTTATAACGAAGCCTTTTACCGGGATGAGATCGTTGATGGGTTTGTTCTTATTGGTTCGTTCTTATGATTCTCAGATTGAAAGTTATAGCAATTTTTTAAAAACTTTCGACTTATATTTACATATAATGAGTCATTAAAAAATTTCTATAATTTCCAAAAAACATCACCAAAATCCATTTTTTGGATTTTTATAGAAAATTAATGAAGTTAAGAAATAATAGGAGAAAATATAAGAAACAAAGGAGACATCAACCTTCCAACTCTTATTATTTTTTTAATTTTGAATTTTTAATAACAATTACTATGAAAAGTTTTAAATTCAATTATGTTTTACTAAAAATTATTTACTTTTATCTTTGAAATGTTATAATTCGTTTTTTTAATCCGCCAAGTTGTTCTCGAGATACATTATTTTGAATATATGTAGATGAAATCCGTGGCTAAAAAAACTACCATGGCTCAAGAACCCATAGCTCAAGAACCATTTGAGCGGATTTAAAAAAAACAGAGAGTGTGCTTAAGACCGCACGGCAGAAGTGAAAACTTCATTGGCAATCGCAATCAATTGATATCGTATTAGTAGTATTTGGATCGTATTAGTAGAATAAATGAGAAACAAGTCAGAACTATAAACCGCTAACTACACACACTAACCTCACAATGTAAACCAAATAATTGTCAAAATAGCACTCATATGCCAATAGCACGGACTAAAGTACGCGTGGTTGTCACACCCATAGATCAACAAGTTTAAGCTTAGCAAATTCCTTGGTATTAATGCGTATTGTTGCCGTTTGCAAATCACTATCGGCTATGTGCCACCATTTTTAATTATTTTATTTATCATGATTGCCATCCATGTTTAATCGTACATAAGCTATGCTTCTTTGTATAGAATTTATGCGATTTCCGTCTCGTAACTATGTGAGATTTAAATCGATATAATCGATTTTATCAAGTATCAAGTTACAAGTATTAAATCTTCACTTAATTTTAGAAACATGTATTACATACAATTCTAAACCGACAACATATTTAGTGAAGATGATAAAATTCCAATACATATAGACTAAGAGCCCGCGACGGCTAGACCTTCGTTATTTTATAAAAGCTGAAAGTTTCTCTGCGCATACCCTTTACTCAGGTAGGAACGATAAGCGACATATGAAGTTTGGATCATGGTGGCTTTGGCAGGGAGCAGATAACAAAGGGGCCTCCAA
Source organism: Diogma glabrata (assembly GCA_963693315.1). Taxonomy (NCBI): domain Eukaryota; kingdom Metazoa; phylum Arthropoda; class Insecta; order Diptera; family Cylindrotomidae; genus Diogma; species Diogma glabrata. The sequence continues at coordinate 219,024,495 of OY856186.1, forward strand.
AGTTTCGTGAAAGTATAAAAGGTAATTTTTTTATATATTCTTTGGGGTAGTATTAGAAGTCACGTCATCCATTGCCAGACACTTACTATCTTAGCAACCCCCTGCCAGACACCCTTTAACTTTTTCAATCTACTTTATCTACTATTCTTAAAAAATTTCAATTAAGCAAAAAATATAATAAACAACAACCGGTACGAAAAATTTTGAAAATTTTAACAACCGGTACGGGCGTACCGGCTGAATATCACCTCTGGGTATAGGTGTACCACAGGGTTCTGTCCTTGAACCAACATTGTACTTAATCTATGTGAACAATACTAAGCAAGCTCAACTAGAGGGAAAATATGTTATCTTTGCTGATGACACTCTACTATTATATAAAAGCAAACAACCAACACAGCTTGTTAATACTATTAACTCGGACTTAAAAATATATAATGACCAGGAAGCGGCGAAATGATTGAGCATTAACAAGTCCAAAACGAAATATATGTTGTTTAAGTTAAGAGGGATGGGGGCTTATCCGTTGGATATGAATATACAAATTGATAATATAAGACTGGAAAGGGTAAGGTCAAACAAATATTTAGGGATGGTAATAGACGAAAGCCTAAATTGGGTACCGCACACTGATCAAATGATAAAAAAATAAAATCATTGCTGGGAGCAATATAACGAAGGACAGTTAAACAGTAATAAATTTTCCAATATTGTTTACCACGCTTACATTCGCTCAAGAATAACATATAACTTGACTTCCTGGTCCCAGTGCACCAAGTTCGTATTAAGAAAAGTAGAAAAAGTAATGAGACGTGCTCTGAAGAGACTTTATGGACTTAGGTGGCGTTATAGAACAGTTGAACTGTATAAAATAACTAACAAATTTAATCTTAAACAATTAATTTTTATTGAACAGGCGAAGTTCCTATTTAAAGTAACTAAAAATAAATTAAAGAACAACCTAACTTTGAAAAAAGGCCTCAATGTACACAACTACAATACAAGTTACTGTAATAAATATGGGATAATGGCGGCTAGAACAGAAAGGAATAAGAGTAATCTCCTAAATAAAGCAATTAAAGCTTTTGATAAACTACCTCCTGATATAATACTAAACTAACGAATAACCTCAAATCTTTTAATATGAAACTTTAAAATTTTGTTCTCAACTCGGCTAATGTAAATCTTGATTTAAGTCATTTGTCCTAATGCTTCCTTAGCACGGAAAGAATTTCTTTATTGCACTCAGGGACATCTATGCCATTATATATTACAGCTTTTTTTAACACAGAGTAAAGAAAAAAAAAATAAATAAATATAAAAAAATTAAAAAAAAAAAAATTAAATTAAATTAAATTAAAAAATAAAAAATATAATAGGGTCATTCCATTTTAAAGTCAACCTTCAAGCAAAATTTTTTTTCTTCACAAAACTGTAACTGTGACCTTTCACTTTTTTCATATATTTTACTATAAGATATGCAACAACTGTGAAAATTACAATTTAGTTATTTTGTTTAGAATGCAATTAAGCGCATGGTTGTGAAAAAGGCTTAATATACTAAATAAAATATATCTATAAAGAATTTAGCATAGCACAAATATAATAAACTGAATTGTTTTAGACTTTTTATTTTCTGAAAGCTAAAGCTTGGAGTGTCTGAATTGGACTGCTTTGCTTTCCAAATAAATGAGGTAAGCATTCTAAATACATGAATTCTTTTGTGTTACGTTAGTCACGTTACGTTAGTCACGCATCATATTAATCAAAAGCGTCAATTTATGAAAAACTAACAAATTTTTTAAAAAGTTAATGGCTTTTTTAAAAAATACATTAATGACATTGAAGAAAGTTATCAATAAATTTTATGTACATTTTCAACATCTAGAGAATTTTGGTTCATAATTTAGGTGTTAATTTAATGGTATAAAAAATGTTACGTTAGTCACATTTACATTTTTATTAAAAAAATATCTAGAAAATTTAATTTAAATAAAAATGCTTTCTGATTTAGATAAATAAATTGGATTTACATTTTAAAAAGTCAACAAGTGCTTAAAATAATCTTTACTATTTTAGTTAAAAGGAAACAGAGTTGTGAATTTCGGTATAAATGTTACGTTAGTCACTTTGGAATGACCCAATACAAAAAAAAAAAACTAAACAAAAAAAAAATATAAAACACCCTACTTATCCTCCTGTCCATCATTTTAGAAACTACCTAAATTGGCACTTATAACATTAAAAATTATACAATTAAATAACTTGAAAAAGAATAACACTAAATAATAATTTGAAAACGCTCTTGTACCGACTTTGTTTGTCGCTGAGCCAGAGGCGTCAATTGGGTAGGGCTGGGGGGGCATTGGCCCCCCCCTCCAAGGATTTGATACTATCAATACATCGATTCAATAAAACCATCCAATCGTTTACACTATATAAAAATTATACACTATAAAAATTTCAATGCACTGTTATTTTGTAAATTCGTCTAATTTTTAGAAGATTTACTTAGCTAATATACCAATTTTATCGCATACTATTAATTGAAATATATCTGATAATAATTACGTTACAATTAATAATTATACGTTACATATTGTTTTGGCCCGACTAAAGTACGGTTCACCACAATATTCAAACCGTTATCGTTCTTTGTATAGACTAGAGCGCCGCCGATACGAAAGGCGGTCGTATTGCATCTAATCTTCTGATGAAATCAGTTTTATAAACAGAACACGATCGTTCTTCCAAAAACGCCGTGGGTGCGTATTTTGACAACATTCTATCGTACGATAGTGTTTTGTTTATAAGATATTCGTGTCTAAGCCAGAGGAAACAAAATATTTCATTAGTATAGGGTTCCTCGAGAGTTCATAGTGCAGTATTTAACATTCAAATTTCAATAGTTATTGGTCATTGGTAACTTATATAAACTTAAAAGTAAGTACATGCAGGAGAACACAACCTAATTATATCCCACTTATTTGGAGAACCCTGAATGTTTGGCCCTGTTTTTTTAACTATATCATATTGTACAAACTTTATAAGACTTTTTTAAAAACAATAAATTAAAAACATTTCTAATTGTAAAATCCTATAACATATCGGTTTTCTTGATAGTTGTGCTAATTTTTATAAAATGAATGAAAATAATTACGAGAGTAGTTTAAATTTTTTGTGTTATTTCCAGTGATTTTATAATAGTGAATGTTTTATAATGGACAAGCAATATTTTCTAAAGACACGAACAAATATTTAAGTTATGTAAATATTTTCAAAGTATGTTATGAAAACTTGCTGACAAATTCTTTTCGCTATATGGACTATAATTTTTAATTCATAAAATAGCAAAAATTATATGTTTGGTTGGTTATAATAAAATCCAAAACGTATCCTAAACGTCAATCTTTGTTCATTTTTTTATACAGTCACAGGGAGGGAGAAACTATTATTTTTTTGTGGTAGGTCTCATAGATCTTATAGATTTAAAAGAAGCTCGCAATAATTGTACAATTTTGAATCAAATGAAAAATTTACGCACGTTTATGGGTAGTAAACTGACCAGACGTCCCACGCTGCGTGGAAATGTCCCACATTTGATTGGGTTGTCCCACGGAGAAATTTGTCCCACGAAGCGTACCACGAAACAAATATTTCCACCACATTTGCCCGCATTATCGAAATAATCAAATAAACCTTATATCTACCTACGTACAGTTTGTACAATATCTTAGTCAAAGCAATGGCTTCACTGTTTTTTCTTGCAATTTGTATAATGTTATGTATATGTTGATTTATCTATATTGAGAGAACAAACTAGTGCGATATTTTTTTTACTAAATAGTGTTTTAACTATAATTTTCTTAGAAATACTAAACTCAGTTTTTTTCACTTCAATAATTTACATTTTGTTTTGCGAATATCTTTTGATGTCTAACAGATCTATCTCAACGAAAAGGTTTCTTTGTTTATAGAAACATCTCCCCGGTGTATATACGAGAGATCGAAAGTATATTATGAAAAATAAAATACAAAATATTATACTTAAAAAGTCGCAGTTTTCCGTATAAATTCATAAACATTTAAATTTTCAAGCCAGAGTTTTACTTTATTCGAGCACTCATTTTAATCCTTTGAAATAATATTCAAAAATTAAAATGTAAAAAAAAATGATTTTACTCCTTTGGAGCAGATTACATTTTCCTGTTCTTTTATTCGATTTATGAATAGTCCCTCTACGTCATCCTTTATATTCATTTTTCTAACAATACATGAATAATTGAACGAATCATTTAAAGCATTTTACGTTGGAAAGCATCAAATTTGAAGCAAAAATAAAAGTTTTGAGTATTTGAAAGAAAATATTTATTTCAATTTAGTAGCAAGAATGATATTTTATTATTGTCACTCCTATATGTGGGAGTGTTATATTTTTTTTAAGCTACGCACTCTGAAAGGACAAAGTAAAGGAATGATATAAGTAGCGTTTCAAACTCTGTTTAAAACACACTTTAACTAGGTAGCTCAAAAGTAAAATTATTATTTTCTAATTTATAATTTTTTTTTCTCAATAAAGAACAAACAAAGTAGAGAGCATAAAAACTTGATAAATGGTATATATTTGCAAAAGATAGAACGAGAGGTATACAGTATACCACTTATACTTACAGAATACAGAAAAGATATTAATTATTTAGTAAAATTAAAATACATTGCTTCAATTGTTTTGCAGTCTTTACTTGTGTAACAAAAGATTTAAGCTACTATAAAAGGTAAATTTTTACTAATTTTTAAAATTATATTTAAAATGTTCTCCTGCAAATCAAGAGGGATAGAAAACGTTTACGTAAATTCTCATACGATATTGAATTGGACTATCCTTTTATAAAAAAATCAAAATATAACGACGCAAAGGTTTATTGTATTACCAGTCGGAGTAAATTTGCAAACTAACAGTGGACATTATGAACTAAAAGACATATAGATACAGATAAACATAAAAAAGCGTTGCTATAAGCCGTCAGCTCCAGTAGCTTGAACAAGTTTTGTTGTTATATTGTTTTCTTGTTGTTATTTAACATTGACAAAAAGTTAGTTGCAATTTGCGCTGATAACTCGAATACCAATTTTAGTGGTGTCACGTCAAGAAGTGAAAATTTAAAAGCAAGCTAAGCTCGAATTTGAACCAGAATGTATTGGGTATTGGATTCGCAGACCATATTCTAAATAATGCAATAAGAAGTGCTGCTTATTTAAATGGCAGGGTTAAAAAAATTTGGATATTTTACTGTCTTCACTGGAGACGTTGAAGGAGTTCTGCGGCAAAAATAATGCCGAACATAACCAACTTATTGGATACAGTGAAACTCAGTGGCTGGCGGTAATGCCAAACTACTTTCTTGATGCTTAAACAATGCAGAGATGATACTAAATTTAAAATTATTTTTAACAAATGAAGGGATTTTGCAGAACTTTGCAGCATTCGCTTCGATGAAACAACAATAGAAGTTAAAGATCTAGCATAGTAACCAAGGTAGCTCAAAAGCATTTTAGTTTCATTTCTAAGACCATGCATTTAAATGCTTTTAAATATATGTGTGTATAAAAATGTATATGTTATATTTTACGAAAAAAATCTTTTTATGTCATTTAAATTCTCGCCCCCCCCCAAGATTTTGGTGAAATGACGCCACTGCGCTGAGCGCTTTGATTAATTAAAAATAATAATATTAAGACCATGCAATGTAAAAAAATTTTTCTAAGTAATATAATTTGTGAAATAAAGTTAAAAAAAAAAGATTATACATATTTGGTTGAATTTCAATAGTAAATAGCAGTGTTTCGAATCCAGAAAAATGTGGGTGCTGGTTCAGGTTCGGGTTTGATACATTAAAATTTAGTGGGTTCGAGTTCGGGTTTAGGTTCAAATTTGTTACAAAAAAAAACAATTTTTTCGAATTTTTTTATGAATTCATTATTTTTTAATTGAGAATTTTTGAGATCAATTAAGCTCAAGTAAAGAAGTATTTGGAATTTTTTCAATGGTATGGTTTGAAGTTTCTCAGAAAAAAACTCCAATTCACATTTTTCGTGTTTCGGATGAATTCGAACCTTCGCTGTCGATTACGCCGTTGAGGCGATGATAATTTCGAAGTTGAAACTTCTTCATCAATCACTTATTTATTTTTGCTTAAGTTGAATTTTTCCACTGTCATTAGACTCCATATTATGGAAATGTTTTTACGTTATATGGGATTTTTTTATTTTTATTTGTTTTGTTTTTATTTTTTGATGTTACATTACATACCGTATTTATGTTACACACATATTTATTTTGGAAAAAAAATTTCATTTAATTTTCACTATTCACTATTCTCTACTGAAATAAATAATAACCAAAATAATCTTGTTTGAAACAAAAAAAATTCTGCGAAATATGAAATTCTTACGCAAACTTCCTAAATTTCCTATATTAAAAATAGAACCTGACCGCGTTTTTGATTGGGTTTGGGTTCAGGTTCGGGTTCGCATAATTTAAAAAAAATCTTGCTCCGGAGCGGGTTCGAAACCCTGGTAAATAGTAATATATTACTTTTACGCGTTTTTTTGTCCATTTCAATGGGAGCTATTCTAATTTTAATTGATTTTAAGAAATCAATTTTCCATTTGGTCATTTAGGGCCGATTGTATGAATGCGGATATAAGATAAATCCTCGGATTATTCGTCGCTTGTATATAATTATTTATCTTCTATCCGCATTCATACAATCGGCCCTTAGTACTCAATTTAACAACAATACATGGAATGCAGTTTAACTACCAAAGCTGGCTTAACTAGGTACCTAGAAAAATATTTCAATTTTAAAAACTTGCCTAAATATCGCTAATTTTATGAGTATAGTCGTGTTCGATTTGACTGAAACAACTAAAAAACAATTGCATACAATTTTTCAGTTAATTTGTCAGCTACAATCAAATCGAACACGGCTCATATATTTACATTGTGGCTAACATCAAAATTAAAAAGTTTAAAATTCAAATTTAACATGCGATGTTTTATTGATCAAAATTTAAAAAAACAAAATAATATTCATTCTATTTTTTTCCGCAAATTTAAAAACTTCTAATTTTTCTTAAAATAATAAAAGATCTAATTTTTCGTTTATGAAAAAGGCTTTTACTTTTTTTGTTATTAATTGTTAAAGCTCATTTATTTTATTCTCACTTTTAAATATATATAAATTCAATTGATAACTAAAGATTTTTTTAGTTCAGTAAATGTTGTTCAAGTTTAAAAAATATGGAACTAAAGTCTTAATTAAGAAACTACAAATAACTCACTCCTGTGATTTAATTAATAAAAATTAAATTAATAACAATTAACTCACTTGTTCTGATTTGACTTAAATTTAAGTGATCATCTGTATTGATTTATCTTGAGTTTATTTGGTTAAGAAATACTTTTGTACATTAAGAAATTAAATGTTTTTATAACAGTTAATGTGTTTATTGAAAATTTAAAAAAGATATCAAACTGTTAATAGGAAAATCTTCTTTGAGAAAATAATTTGAACCCAACTATTAAGAAACAATTTATTAGTTCACTGGTTACATATTACAAGATTGCGGATTACAAATATTTTATTAATAAGATCGAACAGCTTTTAACCGTAATAGCGTGAATGACTAACTATTTCTACTGGATTAACAACAGCAATTTGAAATTCTATTCTCAACTAGATGGAATATTTTTGGATAGTTTATAGCCCAAAGACTAGCTAGAACATATTAAAACACCAAATAGATTTTACTAAATAAAACGTCTTTATTATAAAAAAAATTTATTTTCAACATAATAAAAAAAATCAAATCTTTCAACGAGGGCATTTTCAAGGAACCGAATTCGTAGCAATTGCAATTGGCCATGTAACAGGACCTTTCGCTACTATATCCGATAACAATTGTTTAATTTTTATAAATCTACGTTTAAACTCTAAACCACAACCTTTCGATAAACGAAAGTCCATCAAAATTTTACCATCCATTTCGATTAAATTTGCTTTAAATACAAGTTGCAACTTTCTTTGATCGATTGTTGATATTGTTATCTAAAATTAAAAACAAATATACATTTATTAATAAATATAAAATCTGTGTTGCATGGCATCTTACAATTCCTTCATCGTTTGTTTTCCATGAATACCCTAATTTATCTTCTAATACATTCGTTAATCGTTTTACTGACTCATCACATTTGGTTGATACAAAAAATCTTGTCATTCTACGTACTAATCTTTGGAACGCATTCTGGCTGGCAGTTTGTGTTGAATTCAATTGTGTACATAATAATAAATCGTCCAGCATTGCTGGTTGAGAAAAACAAAACCCATTTCTTGCTTCAATTGCATCTTCGACATCAGGTACATCATCATTTCTAACAGAAGGAACTGGTTGTGATTGATACATTCGGGATATTGAATCATCGAATGGTGATGAAACATCTTGACTGGACCGTAATCGCTTTGCTTGCGGTGACATCGAATCCGTGATATCATGTCCTTTACTTTCTAAAAACAGAATTATGATTAATAATTTAATTATAATCAATAAAATTTAAATTAAATATTAATACAAACAAAAAAAAACAAAAATTAAATGAAAACAAATAGTTAATTTATTAAAACTTTAATTTTTTTTAAATTAACGCGAAAAATTATAACAGCCATCGGGTATTTGGTAAAAAAGCTCTATGCATTTTATAAATATATCATACAGCTAATATCACCAAAGACAAGATAACCGAAAAAAGCAAAACCAAGCAAAACTTTAAAAAAAAATCTGTTAAAAAACAAACACACAATACAAAAATTAAAACAAATGATTTTATTATTTGATGATTAAAGTCAACACTTCAATGCTTTGGTAATCTAGCTTTATGAATCAATTATCTGTCATACAGCTAAAGCGCCAAAGCATCGACATGTTACATAAACTTAAACTGTTATTGTAATATATTGTTAGTGATAGATTTTAAACCATCGTTCTACCAGGTACCAAGTACCCCTCAGAAATAGAATAAATACTGAGAGTCACTCAGTACCTGACAGAAAAATGATTTTAGTGAATAAAGTATACCAAAACACAAAACATTGTCTTTTAAATTTACCTGATGTACTAAATTGCATATGACACCATTTATGTTCTTGAATCTTTTCCAAATTTAATCGATTTGTTGCACTCGGTGCTAGTATCTTTCTTAGCAATGATAAAACAAGTGTATCCAATTTTTTCCACGGCGTCATTGTAGTCCATTGATTATTATTTTTCCAAGATAGATATTCGGTACAATTCGTCGTTGGTTGATCCCAGGGTAGCTCTACAAAGAAACAACCAAAAGTTATAATTTAATACTTGATTATATTCAAATATAAAACAACGTATACGAAAACTTTTATAAAAATAAAATAAAATAAAAACATCTGCAAATATATTATCATAAATACAAATTGTGCATTAAAATGTATACACAAATCAATAACAAAAAATTATTATGCACAACATTCAACATATATTATTAAATAAAAATAATATATGTGCAATGTATTGCACTTTTTATTTCTATTATCAAATTATGTGCAAGCTTAACAAAATATAATGTGCAGCAAGCAATTTTAAGCTAGACCTCTGGTATTAAAGCTTTAGCCATTTGAATACAATCTACAGCTAGAATACCAAAGAACCAGCAAAAATTAAAAAAAAATTATGTGTGCGTATTCTACTTGATTTGGATAAAAACAAAAGTGGTGACGTCACACAGGTAATTTCTCACAAAATAAATTTGCAAAATTACGAAACATTTCATGCAAAAAAGATTCAAACAAAAAACCACGTCAATCGATCAAACTCTGTCAATAAAAATTTGCAGCACACGCTTAAATCAAATTTTAATCGAAAAAAAAAAAAAATTACCTCCTGCAAGCATTGTAACTAAAATAACACCACAGGACCAAATATCAGCCGGTTGTGCATTATACGGTTTAACTAAAACTTCAGGTGCGACATAGGGTAAAGTGCCGCATCTTTTGTCCAATAATCTCTCTTTACCTTTCATTCTATAAAACAAAACAAACAAATATCTTTAATATAAACGTAACCGTTGATAGAAAATCATAAAACGTCTTTTGTACCTAATACCTAAACATGGTAGCCATCCCAAAATCAGATATTTTTATATTATCTTGTTCATCTAAAAGTAAGTTTTCAGGTTTTAAATCACGATGAGCAACTCCTCTGGAATGCAAATATTTTACTCCGCTTAGCAGTTGATTGAAATATCGTTGTGCTTCATGTTGTACCATACCAATATCCGGTTCTAAAACAAAACTTTAGTTTTTAAATTTCATTAAGGTTTTATGTTTAAATATATCTTACCAATTCTATCAAATAATTCACCACCAGCAGCATATTCTAAAAATATATATTCTATTTCACCTTGAGTTCTTTTACCAAAAAATCGTAATATATGTTGATCTTGTAAAATTTTTTGAATACACACTTCTTTTTTCACTGATGACGCTGCATCTGGATGTTTTTTTAAATCAACCATTTTCATGGCAACTGCTTCTCCCGTTTGCCGATTCAATAACAATTTCACTCTGTTTCAAAGAAAAATGAAATTTATTTTTTTAACACAAAGATGACATCATAGTAAAATTAACCGAACCATCACTTTTTTACGAACTAAAAACAATTCAAATAAAATATAACTAACCGACGTCCTTTACTAGGTACAACTTTTAAATCACAACCATACACAAAAAATATTTAAAACAGATTCAAAACCGGCTTTTAAAAGGCATTCCATTTATTTGGATAAGCTAAAACAAAAAGATTTTTCAGAAAAACGACAGCAAAATCCACTCTCAGAATGCATTTTATTTTATTTTAAACAAAATTTAAAAGGGGTGGAGTAGGGATTATAAATTTAAAAAATATCAAATGAAAAGTATAATAAAAACCAGTTTGACCGGTGGAGGTGGAAATAGTTGTCTAGACCTTTTATAGTTTTTATTTGCATTCATTCTTGGTAGTACTTTTTATTTTTTTTCTCAAAACTAATTTTTTTATTTAAATTCAATAGCGAAATAATAAATTAATGAAACAGTTATCGAAATAAAAATAAAATAAATTTGATCTTACTCTCCATATGCGCCATCTCCAAGTGTCTGTGCGAGCGTCCATCCCTCAACAAATTCTCGATTACTGCCATTTTGTGTGGCCATGTTTTGTTAAATTTTAAACTCTCGTCTTTCTCAAAATTCAAAAACTAATTACAATTTCACAATTCATATCACATAAATACATCGCAAAACCATTATCATAATTTCTAGTCTGTAATAAAAATATAAATAAAATAATTAAACAAAATATTAGACAATACTTCTTTGTTCATCACACAAAAAAAAATTTTAAATGAAGAGAAACTATGAATGGAGCAATAGAGATAGATTTTTAGAATCTTTCAAAATATAAATTCTGAACCGGTATTTAGAAATTAATGAAATAAAATTATAATAAATTATTATAAAATTAAATCAAAACTTCAAAGCAAAAACATTTTTCCACATATAAAAAATCACTTGGCAACAAATTGGAAAAAATAGAAAAAAAAAGCAAAGCGGTACAATGCACCATTCTTTTTTTTAAATGGGACAAATTTTATTGGAATCATTTAGAAATGTGACAAACAAAAATTAATTTAGAAAACTATATTATTTTTAAAAAAAACTATTTTTGATGTACTTACAAAATCATAAAAAACCCAAAATTTAATTATTTTTCATTTAAAAAAAATTACACACACGTTCTTTCGGCGACTTTTGATGATGAAGAAATATAATAAAATATCAATATGGCAAATGAAATAAAAAGAGCAAAAAATTTATTTTCAACGCTCCATTCTCGCAAGTCGCAATCTGGTTGCTGCGTGAAAAGGACCAGCGATTTTTATAACAAATTAAAGTAACTTCATTTTTTCTTAGAATATTGAAATACATTTTTCATTTAAAGAATAACTACAATATTGATTATGAAAATAATAAACTAAAATATTCATTTTTATTTATACAAAAGTTAAACTTACAATTCACAACTTTATTTATATTTTGTACAGAAATATCACCAGCAATTTTAGTATGACTAATCTTTGGTGTTTAAAACATAAAAGTACTACAAAGATTATTTCATTTTTACACCGTATAGCCGTTAACTTTCGTTTGTCGTTCACTTGGATGAATTTAATTTTTCGTGTACGTATATTTACACGATGAATCAATTGAAGTTAAGATACCATATGTGCTTTCTGTCATTTTCCTTAGCTACGCTTTACCTTGAGTTAAAATCAAAGTTGTCGCTTTAAATTTATTCTAATCGTTTTAACGATTAGATTTTATTTGAGTGAAATAACTGAAAAAAACAACTACAATTGCATACAATTTGGCAAGATTACTTGAACTTAGGCGCAAGCGGATTTTTATATTATTTGTATCGTATATTAGGAAAATTTAGTAAAAGGGACAGTTTTGATCTGTTTATCTTATAAGCACATAGGAAATAAAGCAAAAATTAAGAAAACAGAAAAAATTCTTGTCAAAACAGTGTAATTTTGTATGGAATTATTGCTTTTTTCAAAGGCCTGTATCTTGGGCCCCTGGGCTGATATACAACTCGTTTTAGTTTTATCCGCTTCAGTGAGTGATTCTATATCAAACAAAAAAAAATCTTGTCGCCTAAGTAGAAGTTATATCCCCTACAATTTTTTTGGTTTAGTTCCCTCAGTCAAATCGAACGCATTGCTACACTACAATAAAATAAAATGCAATAGTTTGGACATATTCGTAATGTCTGTAATGTATTGTCGTTCTTAATTGGTAGGCAATTGTTACAATGGACTTTACCATTATAGATAAACGTGTCCCAAGGAAAATTACGATAATCTTGATTTTCTGGAAACATATCGACAAACCGCTAAGAATACTACGAAACAAAATAAATAGAGTATATAAAAAGACAAATGGGTTAGACAAATAAGCTGTCTGTCACATAGATGTCGTCACTTACCATTAGTTTTGTAAATGTAACTAACTTTAGATTCAGGCGAACTTGTAAACTTCAAAGTCAACACAATAAAACTTATAGTGCATCTTCACACTACGGTAACTTTTATCTGGTAACTACCTCGTTTTACCCCCTTTACCTACATAACCGGTTTTTTGCGGATTCATTTTTCAACCAAAATTTTCGTAGCTTCAAAAAATTTCAACACACCAACACAAAGAAAAATTAAATAAAAATATTCTCAAGGCCATTTTGTTGTATTTTTTTAGTTTAATTTTGTTTTTGAGCTTTAGTTTAATTTTGTTTTTGTTGTTTAAATCAATGTCTTATGGTGCTAATACACACAAATTAAATTCAGTTGCTATCATCAACTTTTCAGATGATAGTATTTACTATTTTTGACTGTAGATGGCGAAAAGATCAAAAACTGCAAGAAAATACAAATAACTTTACGAAGTAATAATAATTTTTAAACAACAATTTCTAAAAAAATCATTAGTTATTTAGTATTAATATTATATTATATCTAAATTAGTGGTATATAAATTGTAAATAAATTATATACTGTAAAAGCAAATGAAACGTCAAAATGGTGACGCCACTTTATAGAGCAATTGTTGTAGCTTGCACAATAAGAAAATGCGCTAAGATTTGAAAATAAAATGTGAATCGAAAATACGTAAAGAAAAACGTAAAACTTTCACATTAAAATCTTGAAAATATGTATTTAATCATTTTATACCTAATATAATATAAATTTTATTATGATTTTAATATGAAAATCAATTAATGTGATAATCTTCTTTAATCCGGTTGAATTTGCAGATGAAATCAACTGACAATTTTCTATAGCAGTAATTGGTAAACCAAATAATTTTTCAAAAAGTCAGTTGCTATCAGCTAACTTTTCTTGCAGTTTTTATATCTATCTCGCGTTTATATCTATAAATTTCTATATGAATTTAATTTGTGTGTAATAGCACCATATTTATTCATACAATAATAAATAGTTTAAACAAATACAATATCACAAACAATTATACATTAATACATGGTGTCAGAAGTCTTAATTAATACACAAGCAACAAAACTAAGTTATATTACCGTTATTTTATGGTGAAATAACTCACGTTGAATAATTATTGAAAGTTATATTTTGGTTATTTTTACGTTGAAAAAACCTAACACAAACATTATGGCAACTGTAAATGCCCAGTTGTAAAATAACTTAAAATAAAACATAACTCCAACATAAATGTGTTTGTTGAGAAAAAAGCACAAATTAAATATACAGGCTGATTCTGACATACCCTCACAGATGTAAAAATAGTCATAGCAAAGACTTTTCTCTTAGCTAAGACTAAAACCTCTTAAATGCGATTCTGTATGTAGTCACAACTGTGAGATGTCAAAAAAAAACCTCTTAACGTAAGACCATCAAACATGGTCATCTTAAGCATCATAATTTAAAGTTTCATATTTTTTATTTGAAATCTTGTATGAAAAATTATATTAATAAAGGATAAAATATTAATTATGAATTATTTATGTAATTATTATAAAATTTATAATAATTATCTATATTTTATTTAAGTTTGAATCAAAAATATAAAACAAAATATATGTTGATATATATTGATTTTAAATAAAATGGCGATTGAAAATTTCATATTTGCAATATCAAACTTTTACGTCTCATGTTGTTTATGAAAATTTTGCAAATTTTATATAAACTTTAAGGAAAAACAATAATTCTTTTCTAACAAATTTATTGCAAAATAATTAATATATGGTATAATTTTATATTAATTGTATATAAATTATTATAAAATAAAATACACTTTTGATTATTGAAAATGGCGTTTGGTATTTTTACAAACAAAAATTATTGATACCTTGAAAAATTTTATAAAACATAAACTTGATTTTTATAAAAAATTATTATATAATATACCATAATTCTTAATAATAATCTATATGGTATTTTAATTTGTATTTAAATTATTTAAAAAGAAAATATGACATTTTATAATACTTTTGTTTATAAACATAGCCGTTTGAAAGATCTCCAAAATATATTTGTAGAGTTATTATGAGGTTTTTTATGACAACGTTCTCAGAATCGCAATTAAGATATTCCTCTTAAAAAAATTGTCATAACAGAAATAATCATAGCTAAGACCTCTTAACTCAGAATCAGCCTGATAATTACGTTGGAAAAACGTAGTCTCAACAGCATACTGTAAATACCCAGTTATTAATAACTTACGTTACAAAATAATGTAGTTTCAACGTGATCTAAGACACCCAGGAAAACTCAAATTTAACGTTGTGAAAAGTTTTATTTTAAATTTATTTTTAATTTCATTAATCTAATAATATAAATAATTTGTAATAAATTTAAATATTATTTTATCTATAATAAATAAAATAAATCTACTTATTATTATAAAATTAATTTTATATATATAAATTTTTCTTAAATAATAAATGATTAAAGATAGACACACAATTAAAATAAAAAATTACAAAAAACAATCAACATCAAATCCATTTTAAATAAACATATTACATAAATTGTTTAATTCAACTTATCACAGTCTGTAGCTGGATTTTAGCATGCGAACTGTGGACGGTGTTTTTAAGCTATCAAAAGTAAGAATTTTCAAATAAAAATCTCTTCTCTGATTAAGTAGTTAATAAAAAATTTCGCAGTCCACAGTGCCAAAACCTCCTTAATCATAGCCCTACTAATTCACGTCATATTCAATAAACAATGAACATTACCATTACCATATGCAAAAAATTGTATTAGTCTTTTTGATTAAATTTTTTTGGATTTTTTTTATATGGAGTTTTATTTTTCCAGATAGCGTTATGACGTTTTTAAATAACTTTTTATTAATATGATTAATACGAATAAATTTTTTTGTTCATAGAATGAACTCAAAATACCCATTACTTTTGAGGGTAGAAATGATATCATGAAATGGTGGTATTATGAATACCGATACGATAATGATAAGTTTTTGACAAAAATTATTCGATTGTACTAAAATCTAATATTTCAATAATAGCTGTGTTCGATTTAACCGAAACAACTGAAAAATTGTATGCAATTGTTGTTGTGTTTTCAGTTGTTTCAAGCTGGGTTTTAACATGCGAACTGTGGACTGTGAAAGTTTTTATTAACCAATCAAAGAAGACAATTTTATATTCACCACAAAATTCTTATTTTTGATTGGTTAATAACACCATCTACATCGGTCCGCAGTTCGCATGTTAAAACCCAGCTTCAGTGAAATCGAACGCACTAATTGTTTTGACGTTAATTTTATTTCAAATATCGTCCGGTAGGAATTGAGCTAATGGTGGATGTTTAATAATTAATATTTTTAAATAGCCTCATAAAATGTTGGTTTGCAATTATTTTAATTGTTATGTTTAGACTGCGTTCCAATTGATGCTAAATTGTACTAAACGTGCTAAATCTAAATTAATTTAGACTGCGTTCCAACTAGCTGCCAAATTGTACTAAGCTGCTAAATCTAAATTTGATTTAACAAAATCGTCCCATTTTAATTTCAATTTATGTTATTAAGTTGTCCGTTATTGATAAAGACATCAATTTCTTTACAATCATTTAGAAACAAAATTCTAATTTAGTCAAATAAAAAGTTGACTAAATTGATTTAGCACTTTTAGTACAATTTAGCATCAATTGGAACGCAGTCTTAGTCAACAATTTTATTTGACTAAAATCTAAATTAACATTTTGTTTCCAAATAATTGTGAAGAAATACATACGTTAAACAATATTTGACAACTTCATTACATTCCTTTAAATTAAAATTCGATAATTTTGTAAAATTAAATTTAGATTTAACAGTTTCGTACAATTTAGCAGCTAATTGGAACCCAGGGTTAATAGTTATTAATTGTTATCGTTAATTTTATTCGACCTAGTTGTGGATCAACTGCAATAGATCTTTGTAATTCTCTTGGTTTCGCTCCTGTTCTTGCTCTTGGTTCTGCTCCTGTTCGATTTGTTTCTGTTCAATATAAGTTATCAGAAATCCAATCAATAGACACAGATGTCATGTTTAGAATTTCCTTTCATATTTAAATCTTGTTTATATCCTATTTTAATATCCACATTTTCTTTTTCCAACGGAATTCTAATTCCGAACATTCACGATATTTTTCTTTGCAAATTAATTCACGTTCGTCAGATCTATCGCCCCAATCATTGGCAAAATCACAAGACCATTGTCTGGTGGGAAGGAAAATTAGAGATAAAAATAAATAAAAAATTATAACAGATCTGATAAATTGGCTTACTTTGGAATACAACGATTTCCACGTTTAAAATCTGTTTCTGCACTGCATTTAGGGAAACTTTCTGGAAGCTCGTCACTATTATCATGGCAATCGTCTCTACCATCACAGAACCCAAAACATCCATCGAGCGACGGATTTGCACCTTTCGTCGGAGCCAGCTTACATGTGCCGTCAAAGAAACTGCACAAACGTTGCCACGTTGCTCACGTTTTGCAGGTCAATCAAACTATCGTTGCATTGCCAAATGGTTGTTTTGTGATGGTTGTTGTCCTGCAAGTGTCCCGCATGTTCGGGCACACCACACGATGTAGACAACCTATTCATATATCCTGAAAATTCAACCAAACTGACGAAGGAAGATTTACGGTACCGCCGAAGAGTAGTAGCAGATTTCCTGAAACTGGACATGGAGCCGGAGGATTAGCACTGTATCCGTCACTACAACAACCATCATAGAACAACCATTAGGGAATGAAACAATAGTTTGATTGACCTGGACAATGTTGCCATCCAGTTGTACAGTTTCTTTGACGACACATGTAAGCTGGATCAACTGAATCATTACCGCAATTATTATCAAAATCATACATCCATAATTTTGGAATACATCTTCCATTTTAACAACTGAATTCAGTTTCTGGATCACACACACCTTTATCTGAAACCAAGAATATGGTTATCGACCTAAATTAAAAAGATTGTGTTTCATTGGATACTTACAATGCACAGCAGGATCTTCATCACTAGCGTCATTACAGCATCGTCATCACATCTCCAGCTATTAAGTATGCAGCTTCCGCTAGATTTGAATTTGAAATCAGAATCTGGAAAAGGTTTAATTACAGTTTTGTTCATCGGTTTTATCCCCACAGTTGTATATTCAGTCACAAATGGTGGCTGATGGTATATAATTTGTATTACCACAGTGGAATGTGCCTGCTCAACAATGACGAGCAGGACATGTAGACGGCTCATCAGATTCATCTTTACAATCACGTTCACCAATCACATTTCCAGAATCATGGAATACATTTTTCATCCGCTCCACAACACCGATACACTACTACACTAGGAGTATCAATAAATATAATTAGGAGTATGTGACACTTTTCTATATTTTTCATTATACAATTACTAATTTTTCTATCATTCAAAATACATCTTAAGATTTTCGATCAATTAGGTTCGGAGTTAAGCGAGGAAAGAAAACATAAGGAAAACACCATTATTCAATGTTTACATTCAGATCAAATCATTTTATTTGTTGTTTTTATATGTTGTTTTTATATGTATTGGTGAACTAATAATTTTGTTTTTAGAAGAGAAAAGAGAATTTTTTCTACGTTGTTTTTTAGTTAGTTTTGTAAACGTGATGAGAACAAGTCATAAAAGAAAATAAAATTTTGTGCATTTACAATTCAGTTGTTTGTTTCAATAATTTACCATAGAGAAAAGGAGCTTTAATTTAATTACAGTCCACTGGATCAACTTACAACAAAACATTTGGTAATCTTCGAACCGGATAAATTAGTGTTTAATTTGTGTAAATATATTTCTCGTGTGGAGAAAACACGTGATAATTAAAAATTGTCATATTATATTGAGAACACTAAAACCACAAAACGTGTAACAATCGTATAAAATAGTGTAACATTGTACATGCGTCAATGAGATAAACATTTTAAAAATCAAAATGGGTGAAATCCAGAAACTTACTCGAACAAGAGGTTTTGTAAAAGGAAGAATGACGAAACAAATGACGTATTTAGAAAACTTAGAGGAAGAAAATATAAATTTAATTGATTTAGATGCTAGACTAAAATTAACTGAAGAATTAAATAAACAATATGTAGACATTCACATGCAGATATTAGAAATATGTGAAGAAGATGATGTATGTGCACAAAATGAAGTTTTTGATGAATTCGAATGTCAATATCTTAGTGTAAAAACAAAAATAAATAGTTATTCTACAGTCAGTGAAAAATATCAGTCGCGTTATAATTCTTGCAATAACATAAACGACACCAGTAAAGAAGTTCAGCGATCAATAAAACTTCCGGAAATTAAGTTACCAATTTTCGATGGGGATACTAATAATTGGTTACAATTTAGAGACACATTTGAGGTGCTGATAAACCAAAGAGAAAACGTTACAGACATTGAAAAATTCTATTATTTAAAGGGTTGTCTAAAAGGAAGCGCATTAAATGTAATTGAAAGAATAACATTCTCTTCAGAGGGGTATAAACAGGCGTGGGATGCACTAATAGCGAGATTTGACCACAAACGAATGATAATTGACAACCATGTTAATCAATTATTCAAATTAAAAACATTATTCAAAGAGTCTGCTAGTGATTAAGTAAATTAATAGATGAGTGTGGCAGACACTTACGTGCACTACAATCTTTAAATCAACCGGTAGAAAGCTGGGATACAATAATTGTGAATTTGGTCGCATATAGATTAGATAGCGAAACTCGTCGATTGTGGGAAGCTCAAACACCGAACAATGAACTTCCCACATATAAGCAACTGAAAGAGTTCATAAATAAAAGGTGTCGCATTTTAGAAACTTTAGAAAATAATAAATCCAATACTAACTCAAAAGTTTATAATAAACATACAAATGAACGATCAAAGAGCTTTGTCGTTCCAATAAAAAATGTAAAATGTAGTCTGTGCAAAAAAAACCATGTTATTCGACAGTGTGAAATATTTTTGAACATGACAGTGGAGAAACGTTGTGACAAGGTGGGAGAATTAAAATTGTGCTATAATTGTTTAAATTCAGGACATTGGACCAGTGATTGTCGAATGTCTTCGTGTAGAAAATGCAATAAACGCCATAATGTTTTACTTCATTATAACCAATTTAAATCAAGTGAGCCTAATGACACTTATACTAACAGTGATTTAGAAAAGACACAGGAGGGATTACAAAATAAAATTGAATTAAAAGATGGTACAAATTCAGGCAATGATAAAACGTTGGCGGGTTGTTCACAGTTGACAAAAACAAATTCTAGTGAAATTTTATTATCAACTGTTTTAATTAAAGTGCAAAACACTAGTGGTGAATTTGTGTTATGTAGAGCATTATTAGACAATGGATCACAATCCAATTTTATAACTGATGCATTAATAAAGAAATTAAATTTAATTCCGTATAATACAAACATTTCAGTGGGTGGTATTGCCACCAATAATATTATAATTAATAAAAAGGTTAAAACATCAATTAAATCACGTCTTAATAATATTGATTATGAACTTGAATTTCTAATACTAAATAAAATAACTGATTATCTACCAGTGATAAAATTAAATAAAAATCTTAAAAGAATTCCCGAATCAATTGAGTTAGCGGATCCAAAATTTGACACACCAAATCAAATTGACATGTTAATTGGTGCTCAAATATTTTATGAATTGTTATTACCGAATCAGATAAAATTAGGACAAAAATTACCATTATTACAAGAAACCAAACTCGGGTGGATTGTTAGTGGTCAATGTGAAGTAAAGCAACAACAGCAAACTAGTCGATGTAATTTGAGTACAAGTAACGAGCAATTATTATTATTAAATCAAGTAAAAATGTTTTGGGAGTTGGAAAACATTCAAGACAAACGTCAACTAACCAAAGAAGAGCAGGAATGCGAGAAACATTTTGTTTTAACACATAATCGTAAACCGAATGGACGGTACATAGTGAGATTGCCGTTCAAATCTAGCGTAGATGAATTAGCTGAGTCGAAATTTATGGCATGCAAAAGATATATTTCTCTTGAGAAAAAACTGTCAACCAAAGAGAATTTTAAAAATAAATATTTAAACTTCATGAAGGAGTACGAGGATTTACATCATATGAAACTTATCAACGAACAAATGAGTGACAAATCAGAAGGCTATTATGTGCCACATCATGGAATTGAGAAACCAGGAAGTTCGACCACCAGCTTAAGAGTGGTATTCGATGCGTCTGCCAAGACGACAAATGGAGTTGCTTTAAATGATATTTTGATGGTTGGTCCTGTAATTCAGGACGAACTATTTGAAGTGGTGCTACGCTTTCGAAAACACACATTTGTCTTTACAGCTGACATACAACAAATGTATAGACAAATTGAAATACATGCTGAAGATAGAAAATATCAAAAGATTATTTGGAGAAAAGAGGAAATATTGAGAATCTATGAACTAAATACCGTCACATATGGTACTAGCTCTGCCCCATATTTAGCGACCAGAATATTAAAACAACTACAAGTCGATGAAGGTGACAAATATCCCGCAGCCAAGGATATTATGTCAGACTTCTATGTTGATGATTTAATGTCGGGCGATAATGACTTAGAAATTGCAAAATTAAAAAAGAATCAAATGATCGAGCTGCTCGGTCGTGGCAAATTAAAGTTAAGAAAATGGTCTACAAATAATTTAGAAATAATAAAAGATGTTCCAATCGAAGAACGTGAGAAAACAATCCATTTTGAATCATCCGAAATCAATGAAACAATCAAAACCTTAGGATTATTATGGAACCCAGAACGAGACATTTTTAAAATAAATCTTCAAGATAATAAAATAGATGAGATGGTTACTAAAAGAAATGTGTTATCAAAAATCGCTTCAATCTTTGATCCTTTAGGATTGATCGGTGTAGTTACTATAAAATATAAAATATTTTTACAAAGATTGTGGGAAGATAAACTAGATTGGGACGAACCATTAACAAATAAGTTATGTGAAATTTGGACTGAGTTTGGAGTACAACTAGATATCGTTAAGGAAATCGAAATAAAAAGATGGGTTATGGTTGAAAACTGTGAAAGGGTAGAACTTCATGGTTTCAGCGACTCGTCTGAGAGAGCGTTTGGTGCAGTTGTGTATTTAAGGTGTATTGACAAAGATAAGAAGGTTTGTGTTAACTTGTTGTGCAGCAAATCAAGAGTAGCGCCAATCAAGAAAGTAACTTTGCCGCGTTTGGAACTGTGCGCCGCTGTGTTGCTAAGCAAATTAACACAAAAAGTGAGAAAAGCATTAAAAATGGAATTGAATTCGATAAACTTGTGGTCGGATTCTGAAATAGTGTTGTGCTGGATAAATACACCATCCAATCAATTAAAAACATTTGTCGGAAACAGGGTTGCCGAGATTAACGAACTAAGTTCAAATTGTGTGTGGCGATACGTGCCATCAGAAATGAATCCAGCCGATCTTATTTCAAGAGGAGTATTACCAGCCAAGCTAAATCAAAAATCGATGTGGTGGAATGGAGCTGAATTTTTAAAACATGAACAACAACATTGGCCAAATAAACAAATAATTTTTAAGAACACTGAAATGCCGGAAAAGAGAATAACAGAAGTAACATTTACCACAATATTACCATGTGAGTTCATAAAGAAATATAGTAACTTTAAAAAACTGCAACGAATTGTTGCGTATATGAAAAGATTTCTATACAATACCAGATGTCAGAAACAACACCGAAAAACAGGAACTTTAACGACCGTAGAATTGAACGTTGCACTGAAGGTTATATTAAAAATTGTTCAAAGAGAAGAATTTCCTAGGGAATACGAACAGTTGAAAATAAAGATTTCTATATCACCAAAATCGGCGATTAAGTCTTTGAACCCATTTATCGATCACGATGAACTCATTCGAGTAGGAGGTCGTTTAAGACATTCAGAAATGGATTTTGATCGAAAGCATCAAATTCTTTTGCCGAAGTCCCACTACGTTACGAAATTGCTAATAAGGGGTTTACACGAAGAAGAAGGACATATTGGGCAACAAGGTTTACTTTCAGTAGTAAGACGAAATTATTGGCCGATTCGAGTAAAGGATGTAATTAGGGAAATTACTAGAAATTGTGTGAAATGTTTCAAGGTAAATCCTACGAAAGGTGAACAGTTCATGGGAGATTTGCCGCAAGATAGGATTCAACTTTTGCATCCTTTCGTCAAATGTGGAGTGGATTATGCGGATCCTTTAATGATTAAACAAGGTGGACCACGGTCAACGAAGGCCGTCAAATCATATATTGCTGTGTTTGTGTGTCTAGCAGTAAAGGCTATTCACTTAGAGCTAGTAGGAGACTTGAGTACGAATTCATTTATTGCCGCACTACATCGTTTTACTTCTAGACGAGGTATGTGTAAGGACATTTATTCTGACAACGGAAAAAATTTTATCGGCGCAAATTCCGAGCTACAAAAAATTGTAAAAAATTTACAATCTGTAGAAAATTCTAAGCTTATCACTGATGTATGCTTAAAAATGAACATAAACTGGCACTTCATACCACCAAGAGCTCCTGAATTTGGTGGATTGTGGGAAGCGTCAGTGAAGGCGATGAAATATCATCTGAAAAGAATAGTTGGGAATGTATTATTAACATATGAAGAAATGATCACTGTTTTGGCTAAAATTGAAGCCATTTTAAATTCGAGGCCGCTGTTTTCAGAATCTGACGATCCTGAAGATTTGCGTCCTATCACACCAGGACATTTTATAATTGGACGACCTTTAAGGAGTGTAATTGAAGCTGATATGACAGAAATCAATACAACACGGTTGAATCGATACCAATTATTGCAACAATTATCTCAGCATTTTTGGAATCGCTGGAGTAACGAGTACCTCCATACGTTACAAAAACGTACGAAATCATACAAAAAGGTAACGGAAATTTTACCCGGAATGATGGTATTAATAAGAGACGAAAAAACCAATGTGCTTAATTGGCCTATCGGAAAAATTGTGGACACATATCCTGGAAGAGATAATATTGTGAGGGTGGTGTCAGTGAAAACTGCCACGGGAGTGGTAAAGCGACCAGTGTCCAAGATTTGCGTTTTACCTGTTGAAAGCTGAAGCTTATCAAGGGCGGGTATATGTTTACATTCAGATCAAATCATTTTATTTGTTGTTTTTATATGTTGTTTTTATATGTATTGGTGAACTAATAATTTTGTTTTTAGAAGAGAAAAGAGAATTTTTTCTACGTTGTTTTTTAGTTAGTTTTGTAAACGTGATGAGAACAAGTCATAAAAGAAAATAAAATTTTGTGCATTTACAATTCAGTTGTTTGTTTCAATAATTTACCATAGAGAAAAGGAGCTTTAATTTAATTACAGTCCACTGGATCAACTTACAACAAAACATTCAAAATTATACAAAAAACGGTGAAGTGTAAAATTCCAAAATACATTTTAAAGGAATACTGAATTGGAGCCCCTTTATATTATACCCTAATTAACTCGATAAAAAATATATTTTCTCAAAGGCCTCATATTGTAGCCCTGTAAAATAAACGAAAACAATTTTATTTATTTTTTAAACCCTTTTTTGCTTGAGAGCGAAATTGTTACTCAAGGCATAAGCCTTGGCCAACAAACATTCGAAAGCAAAAAAGCTACTATATGCCCGAATTACATACAAAGTTTTTTGTACGAGTTTTTACATTATTTACATGTAGAAAAATACATATATGAGCCGTTTATTTTGAAAGTGGCGTAAGTCCATTTTCCAAAAAAATCGAATTAGCTGTCTTAACAGCTACTTTTCTACGTGATCTACGTTTAATTCTGAAGCAATTGGTTAATAATATATTCAAAATCATAAAAATTTTCTAATCCGAAAATTTCCTGGTTAATGAAGTAATGAAAATATTTTAGAGAATTCTTTTCTAATTTTTCGGTACAAGTTCCGACTCCGAATTATGGAATATAAATTTCGATAATTCCTTGTTGGAGCTTGTACCGAATAGGTAGCAAAGAGTTCACTATTTATTTTGAAAGTGGATCAAGTCCATCGGGAAAGTTTTGAATGGATATGGAAAATAAAATTTTATAAGTTTAAATGCAATAAAATTTTTTGAGATCACAGCTTCATCTATAATAATTAAAGTAGCAGTTGAAAAACAATCTAGTTTTCTTAAATTCGGATTGTTTAATTTGTCTTTTACTTGTAATATTATAAATTTAAGCATGTTGGAAAATATTCACCTTCAAGATACGTCCAACGTGACGTATGTAATCAAAATCTATACCCTACACATGTTCAGACAAAAATTATTGGATTATTGTTTATTTTTGTGTGAATGATACCGGAGTTCAGAAAATTGTCCAATCTTACGAAAATAATTTAGATATCATTGACCATAAATTCTAGCTTCAGTACGCCCATTCCGGCATTTCTCTATGAATTGGGAATTGAGGAACAAGTACAATAAATGAAATCAAGAAAAATTTTCTGAATGATATGAATTTGTTACTTCCCGCGACACGGAATACTAGTTATGAAAAATTTGCTATAATTTTTTCACAATCCGTTTTTCACGATGTACCGGGAATGGGCAACAGGGCTTTTACTTCTACCTGACAGAGATGGCAGAAATTTTGAAGTTGTAAAACAGGAATAAAAAACTATGTATTGCTTGTTCCACATAAAAAAGTGTCGAAAGAATAAGGTCATTCTATATAAAATGAAACGTTCATTTCAACTCTAGATAACAATGCTTTTAAAAGGCTAAAAAATACTGACAGTGAAAGCGTACATTGGTTTAAAATATGTTGGATACGATTTTTGGGAAGCGATCCATATACGAATATTCCACAGAGCAAAAACGAATGAGGATGCACCATTCAAAGCATTGAATTTACTTTAACTAGGAAGACCGAAAGTCTTTAATAATATAAAGTTGGTATCACTATACAAAACCACCTGGCAACTTACAAACCTATAACACAATAATATAATGAAAATACATACTATATACCCTGGCGAAAATTCTTGTAGGAAAATTATATTGGAACTTACATCATCATCATTTCTTGTAGAGAATTGGGACAAGAAGTTTACAAGATCATACAAGATTTACATAGGATCTTTTATAGTTCATGTAAGATCCTAACAAAAATTCCTACTAGAATGATTGCCAGGGTAGGAACTTAAATGATCATGATCATTTCTTATAGAGAATTGGGACAAAAATTTAGAAGATCATACAAGATTCACATAGGATCTTTTAAAGTTCATGTAAGATCCTAACAAAAATTCCTACAATAATTTTTGCCATGGTATCACCTGGGCACCATAGTTATTTTCCATCCCTCCCGCATAATAAAACTTCAGAAGAGTGTAGAATAATTAATAAAACAATATTAAACTTAATATTAAAAGCATTTAACAATGAATAAATAAAAGTAGAATTAGATTTCTTAAAAAATTTTCAATTTTTAAGAAATCTAATTCTACTTTTATTTATTTATTGTTAAATGCTTTTAATTTATTAAGTTTAATATTCTTTTCATTGATTTTGAAAGTGGCGTAAGTCCATTAATGAATAGAAATCAAACACATATAATTTTTTAAATAATGTTACATATGATAACAGGGGTGATTAGTTTGACACCCTTAGGACCCCAAACACATTATTCTACTATGCTATCGCCTATCGGTTACCCATATTTTTAAATTTAATCCAACGCAATCCTTTCAGTATCACGAATCAAACATAAATGAACTTGCGCAACTTTCAAAATAAACGGCTCATTTTTACATAAATTAAATTAGAGAAATATTTTTTTAATAAATTTTATCGAAGCAGTTTTTTGTTATTTTTTTCATAAATTTTGAAGCAACCAATTTATTTAATTTTATTTGATATTAATTTACAGAAATCGAAAAATGCTAGGATTAAACAATTTCCTCAATTACAATTTACACTCGTTCAAAAATAAATGTGATACCGAAACGTGGGACAAAAAACAATTTCAAGAAACATCCGTTTAGGGTTAATTCATCTTTTCTATAATCACAAGTTTTGTGCAAAAACCTCATTTAATCTATAAATACCTGATAATTGAATAAATACCTGATAATTCAATAATACCTATAAGGCTAGTCTTCCATTACACAAAATTTTGCTCGTCTCAAATCAATATTTTTTATCACCAATATTCATTGCGAAACAATAACTATTTTGAATTTTTAAAAATTTTACGTACATAAGTATATAAGTATATACGTATAAGTATAACATAAGTATATAAGGATTCGATGGCCCAATCACCCGTTAATCCGAAAGGTGAATCCGAAATTCAAATGATTAAAGAAACGTACACTAGAAAGAAAAGCAAAACAAACCAATCTGGAAAAAACCAAATATCGACCCTTGGCTACCGTACCCGGACACGAGTAGGAAACTGGAATGTCAGAACTCTGATAGAAACTTCGAGGTTAGCACAAGTTGAGAAAGTAATGGAAGAATATAACATCGAGATACTAGGACTCAGTGAAGTAAGATGGAAAAACAGCGGAGAGCTAACAACAAGTAAAGGAAATTACATGATGTTCTGTGGTAAATCCAACACACATGAACAAGGCGTAGCAATATTAACAACACCTAACGCAAAGAAAGCACTTCTCGAATGGAAACCAATCAGTAGCAGAATAATAACAGCAAGATTCCAATCGAAAATTAGAAATACAACGATCATGCAGTGCTATGCACCTACCGAAGAAGCTGATGATGTGACAAAAGATGAATTCTACGAACAGCTCCAAGCGACACTGGCTAGTGCACACCGAAATGACATCAAAATAATACAAGGTGATTTCAATGCCAAAATTGGAACCGACAACACCGGAATGGAATCAGTCATGGGCAAACATGCACTAGAATCAGCACGTAACAACAATGGAGACAGGCTCATCGATTGTTGTGACACAAATCAACTATTCATAGGAGGCAGCAAGTTCCCACACAAGAACATACTCAAATACACTTGGACATCACCAAATGGAAGAACCAAAAACCAAATTGATCACGTACTGGTGAATAAGAAGTTTCTATCCTCACTACAAGACGTCAGAGCAAAGCGAGGAGCAGACATACACAGCGACCATCAACTGGTAATTGCAACATTCAAAATTAAACCAGCCGCTGTAAAACACAACAAGAAGGAAATTTAACATCAATAGATTGAGCGACAAAATACAAATAACATCTTCAAAGAATCGCTCCAGCTCAATTTACCAAACAACGAAACCACCAGCATTGATGAAAAATGGGAACAAGTTAAAGAAGCTTACGTCAAAACTCAAAACAGATGTGCTTGGATACCAAGATAAATCACGGAAACCATGGATTAGTGATGATACCTGGAAGAAAATCGAAGAGCGTCGACAGCTCAAGTTGCAATTGTGTCACCAGAACACAACCGAGATCCGCAGCAAATATGAAAGTACAGCAAAACAAGTTAAAAAGATGGCAAGGAATGATCGCAGAAGATACACAGAAAGCATTCTCAAGACTGCAGAAACAGCAGCAGCTAATAGAAATATGCGTACACTACACAAATGCGTGAGAAAGGTCACTAACAAGTACACAAACACTCCACCAATCAAGGATAAATCTGGTCAAACCCTCACAACACATGAACAACAGCTAAATAGATGGAAACAATACTTCGAAGACAACTGCCAGCAACATGAAGATAATTTGCAATATCCGAATGACAACTATAACCAAACGGAACGGGAAGTTAGAGATGCCATACAGAAACTCAAGAACAACAAATCTGCTGGTACCGATAATATATCAGCAGAATTACTCAAAGCAGATGTAAACACAACAACAGAAGCTCTAACACCACTATTAGCTGATGTATGGACCAAAGGTAAAATACCAACCAAATAGAAAGAGGGTTTAACCATAACAATTCCAAAGAAAAGTGATCTAAGAGAATGCAAAAATTGGAGAGGTATATCTCTGCTCAACTCAACAATGAAAATACTAGCGATGATCATTCTCGAAAGAATATCTCCATCAATTAACAGGAAACTAAGAAATGAACAAGCCGTTTTTAGACCAGGAAGAAGCTGTACCGATCATATCAACACAATCCGTATCATCATAGAGCAATCAAAGGAATGGAATTCACCACTGTATCTCCTCTTCGTGGATTTCGAGCGCGCCTTCGACTCAATCAACAGAAGCGCGATATGGAAAACACTTTGTGAAATGGGCGTCCCGAAGAAAATAATTGATCTAATCAAAGAAATGTATCGGGATGCTGGAAACAGAATACAATACAAAGGACAGCAAAGTGATAAATATTACAACCACCGAGGAGTGAGACAAGGTTGTGTACTATCCCCGCTACTATTCCTAATAGTACTAGATAGTATCATGAGAAAGCTCGATGATGCAAGTCCAAATGAAATCCAATGGAACACAACAAGCCGGCTCAATGATCTGCTTACACACACACTGCTTACTCGTGCACATGAAGTCGGTCTCAACATTAATATCAGGAAAACAAAGTCTATGAGATTGAACACCAAAACGATAACACCAATTATCATCAACAATACACAAGTGGATGAAGTCGACAAATTTGTGTACCTTGGTTGTACTGTAGCAAAAACAGGCGGGACTGAAGAAGATATCAGTCAGCGTATTAACAAAGCTAGAAATACGTTCAATATGCTTCAAAAGATCTGGAATGCATCCGTCCTGTCAAGAAAGACAAAGCTACGAATGTTCAATGCATGTGTCAAGTCAGTATTGCTGTATGGGTGTGAAACGTGGAAACACACAAAGAAGATCACAAATCAACTACAGGTGTTTGTGAACAAATGCCTGAGAAGACTGATCAAATGCTTCTGGCCGAACACCATCAGTAACCAGGAACTTCTACGGCAGACAGAGCAGTTAGACATTGAGTCCGAGATAAAACAAAGGAAAGGGAGATGGATAGGACATACACTGAGGAAATCAGCTGAAGATATAACAAGGATGTCCCTAGAGTGGAATCCTCAAGGTAAAAGGAGAGTTGGAAGACCACCTATGACGTGGAAGAAAACGGTGCTAGCTGAAGCAAAACAAATCGGCAAGACATGGGGTGAACTGAAAGCGATTGCCCACAACAGAGTAAGATGGTCCAGTCTAGTAGACGCCATATGCTCCTAAATGAAGATAAAGGAAAAAAAAAAGTATATAAGAATATATTAAATTTAGCACTATTTCACAATTGATTAAAATGAACCAAACCTTCTGATTAATTTAATTATTAATTAAATTTGATTTAACACAAACACTGATTTCACATATTCATTCAAAATACAAAACAACAATCACAATGTTTTCTATTTTCTGTTGCGTATTATCTTTGTTTAATTTTTTTTACATTAAAATAGGATATTTATCAACTACGGTTATTATCAGGTAAATTCAACGTTTTAAAATGGTGGTTTATATTGTTACGATTACAGAAAAATCTAGACGATTACGGTTACTTCTAGGAAAATCAAATCAACAAAATACTACAACAGATTAATGAAATGAATATTGTTGTTGTTGTCTCTTCTTAGAAATAGGGTCAACATAAACGATTTTATGAATCAAATCAACATAACGTAAAATAATCGAATATTCTAATATTTTCTCAAGGTTTCTGGAAAGTGATGTCGAATTATCTAGAAGTATTGCAGAAGGTATATAAGAAAATTGCTTCTTGTAGTTTTAATTAGTTTTATTTTAAACCTGCGATAGTGAAGTTAAAATTATAAAAGTGATCTTTAAATTAGTTTTTGTGTAAAGTTATTAGTGTAATAAAGTTAAAGTGTTATTAAGTAGAAATAATTTGTGTATTATTTTGAACGTTGTGTTACTGGAAATTTCTACAATAAACCGTTGGAGTTTCTGAAGCTGTTGAAAGAATATTCTAGTCAAGAATATTGTTTGCTGTATTGTTTTCCTGTTGTTGTGAAACAATTAAGGTGTTGAATACTTAATAAAACCTGGTGTTTGTGCTTACTAATCAGTGATCGAACTCAGGAAGAGATTGGGGATTGCGTTTATCGAATTGTGAGTAAGGCCAATTCGAAGGAAGTTTGGAAAAACGTAACATTGGTGACAGCGGTGGGATTAGTTGGCTGTTAATAATGGTTTTATTAAGTGATTTGAAGGTTCTCGAGTTAAAGAAAGAACTAGAACAACGTGGATTGGCAACAACTGGCAACAAAACTGAATTGACGATACGGCTTCGAGAAGCTATGGAAGCTAGTGGAGTAGTTGTGGAAAGTTACCAGTTTGGAGTGATTAGTACAAATGCTGATTCAATAGCAGCTGATGAGGAGAAAAGTTTTGTTGCAGAAACAACATCTTCATTGCCACCTGCAAATTGTGATTTTACGCAGTTAATGCCTATGATGCAACAAATGAATTTAAACATGAATCAGATGAATGCTAATATGGTTGCCAATAAAGACGAACTCAATCAAAAATTTGATCAACAAAGCAGCAACATCAATCAACAAATGGCTGCTACTAAGGAAGAAATTAGCTGTAACATCAACCAACAGATGGCTTCTACCAAGGAAGAAATCAGCTGCAACATCAATCAACAGCTGGAAACAGTCAACAATAACATTGCTGTTAATAAAGAAGAGATTACTGCAACACTTGCTGCAAATAAAGATGAGATGAACCAACAAATAAATGAGTTGAAAATTGGAATACATCAACATTTGGATGAGAAACTTCTACAAATGTCAACGGCATTCGATGGAAAAGTCGAGAAAATTCAAAGCGAAATCCAAGAATTAGAACAAAAAGTGCTTGACGAAAACAAAAAGGTACTTTCCAAAGTTGATGATTTCGAAAAACGGTTGCAGGATGTTGAGACGACCAAAGTTACCTCACAGGTGGTACATCAAGTAGCAAATATCAAATTAAAACCACCATCATATGACGGTACCACATCTTTCGGCATCTTCAAGTTCCAGCTCGAGACCGCAGCAGATCAGAATGTTTGGAACGCAGAAAATCGTCTTGCTGCATTAATAGTTGCGCTAAAGGGTGAAGCAGCTGAAGCATTACAGGCGGTGCCAGAAAATGACCGGAAAAGTTATGCTGAGGTGATGAATGCGTTGGAACGTAAATATGGCAGCGATCATAAAAAGGAGTTATACAGAATCGAGTTAAAAGGTCGCTTGCAACGCAACGGAGAAAGCTTACAGGACTATTCCTCGGCAGTGGAGAGGCTTGTACATTTGGCACACTCGAACACTCCACCATATTTTATGGAGAAAACGAAGATCGAGGCGTTTACTGATGGTATTCGTGATCCAGAAACACGAAA
This sequence comes from Diogma glabrata, assembly GCA_963693315.1. Taxonomy (NCBI): domain Eukaryota; kingdom Metazoa; phylum Arthropoda; class Insecta; order Diptera; family Cylindrotomidae; genus Diogma; species Diogma glabrata. The sequence goes on from OY856186.1 coordinate 219,057,125, forward strand.
AGCAGTAATGTTGTCGCCAAAAGCAACATTCGCAGAAACTATTGCTTATGCCTTAACAAATGAAACTGCACAAGCAATTATAAAACCATCAATCAAAATACGCCGGGTAGAGTTGGCTGATGATAACAATTACAAGCCCAGAGCACGAGAGAGTTTACGAAGTGATAGAATTCGATGCTGGTTATGTGGCAAGTTGGGCCATATTTCGAGAGAATGTCGAGATGTTAGAAGGAAACGAGCAAGATCCCCGACAAACAATTTTATCAATTGGGACCAAAAAATTACTGAAATGTTAACTTGTGACCATGTCAGGCACAAGTGGACACGTAACCATGATGTAACTGTAAAACGGTCAGCAAATGGGGCATTCACTGTAGACGAACGAGGACTATTTCGGTAACTTTACGGTCTTTTTCTCTAAATTAAGTTTATATCAAATATTAAAAAAGACTGACTTTTGTTAAACTTTGAATCTCATTTTCATCAGAGATTTAATGGTCTCCTAGTATACCTGAAAATTACTTTTTCGCTATAGTTCATCCGTAATTTTACGGTTTTTAAGTATACTTTAAGTGCTACCTGTCATTGGTCTCCTAGTATACCTGAAATTCTCTTTTTCACTATATTTTATCAGTAATTTTACGGTTTTTTAGTATACTTTAAGTGCAATCTGTCAATGGTCTCCTAGTATACCTGAAAATGCTTTTTTTGCTATATTTCATCAGTAATTTCACGGTCTTTTAATGTACTTAAAGTGCAATCTGTGACTATATTACATTGAACATTTTACGGTCTTAATACAATTTTAGCCTGAAATAACCACTGTAATAAAAAATAAATTTTGTTGAACTTTAATGCTTTATTTTATTAGCAATTAGACAGTTTCCTAATATAATTCAGTGCACTCAAATTTGTGACTATATTTCGTCAGCATTTTTATGGCCTTCGTGTACAATTGGGACCTGCAATAATTTTAAAAATATACTCATATTTGAGTGGTTTTTGGTGATACATAAGGTAATAATATATGGCAAAGGATAGTTTTTTACGGACTACGGAAAGTTATCAAAAATAAAAACAAAACTGTTACAAAATAACATAAATTTATTTTAATTCAAATTAAATTCACAAAGAAATTATAATTTTTTATTATTTTGAAGGCAGTTCATCCTTATGGAGGATCTTTTTAGAAATTCCTGTACCGCCTTCTTTACCACCTCATTCGTAATTCGCTGGTCGCGATTCAGGTAGTTAAGGGTTGTTTCCGTCAAACAGATTATGTTGTCCAACTTATTAAAGGTTTGTTTTGTTTTTCCTAATAAAAACCAAAAAGATAAATTAGTTTTTAAATTTAAATAGATTATAAAACAATTTTTTTCTACTATAGCATATGAAAAACCAATTTTCATTGAGGCTTAATCCTCTGTTAAAATGGGTTTTTTTCCAATAGTGTAAAATCACTTTCACTAAATAACAAAATGTAGTTACTAAGGTACTTTCATGTAATTTTGTAAGTATTGAAATCAAAGCAACTATTAAAAATTATCATATGAATTTTGAATGCTATATTGTCGATTTGTAATTTACTACCGTAGCAAATAGTACATTTAGCGAAAACGGTTTTACATTAGTTGTAAAAAACCAATTTCACAGGAGATTAAGTCTGCATGAAAATAGACTCTTCGTCAATTATTTCATGCTCCACACTAGCAGATGTCTTCTTTGTCTTTAAACGACGTCTAAGAGATTGCTTTGAAATATTTAAAGGCTTTTATATCTAGGCATTTTTCAATGTATTGAATATTCTAAATAAAATATATGAAATTTAAAAATGTTTACATTTTAATAAAAACTATATTTATTCTTTTTTATTAAAGAAAAAATGTTTATTAAAATATGGTTACGATTCTAAATAATGGCAACGAAATACAAAATAAAATTGTATTAAACCTCAATTCGGTTCCAACACCTAATTTTTTCTGTTGTCCAAAAATTTTTATATAGTTAATTGCAGTTTTCAATATTTACAAACTACGCGAGCGGTTATTTTCCAACCCAATTGTTTCAATTGGCTCAGAAACCTTCCTTGCAAACTTCTTCAAATAGCATGAAAAATATTTTTAAATCATTATAACTTATTATAAACACTGGTTCCGAACATTGATTCCAAGAAAAAGGGTCAAATCAAAAAATTAAAACAATAAAAACAAAAACACCATGAAATTAAATCTATCCAAAACAATGACGTAGATTTCATAAGAATTTTGTGAGATTCCTTTGAATATTTTTCGGTAACTTTTCAGTGAATGTGTCCGGTTTGTTAACGATAGTATATTTTTATAAATATAATTCAATTAAATTATAAAAAAAAACAATTTAATTCCTCTAATCAATTAATTATTATTGATAAAGTTTTTAAATAAATCTAGTCTCACGATTTAGTTACTACTCCAAAAATTAATTTTTGAATATTTTTCGGTAACTTTTCGGTGAATGCGTCCGGTTTGTGAACGATAGTATATTTTTAAAAATATAATTCAATTAAATTATAAAAAAAAAACAATTTAATTCCTCTAAGTAATCAATTAATTATTATTGATAAAGTTTTTAAATAAATCTAGTCTCACAACTCCAAAAATTAATTTTTGAATATTTTTCGATAATTTTTCGGTGAATGTGTCCGGTTTGTTAACGATAGTATATTTTTAAAAATATAATTCAATTAAATTATAAAAAAAACACAATTTAATTCCTCTAATCAATTAATTATTATTGATAAAGTTTTTAAATAAATCTAGTCTCACGATTTAGTTACAACCCCAAAAATTAATTTTTGAATATTTTTCGGTAACTTTTCGGTGAATGTGTCTGGTTTGTTAACGATAGTATATTTTTAAAAATATAATTCAATTAAATTATAAAAAAAAACAATTTAATTCCTCTAATCAATTAATTATTATTGAAAAAGTTTTTAAATAAATCTAGTCTCACAACTCCAAAAATTAATTTTTGAATGTTTGTCGGTAACTTTTCGGTGAATGTGTCCGGTTTGTTAACGATAGTATATTTTTAAAAATATAATTCAATTAAATAATAAAAAAAAACACAATTTAATTCCTCTAATCAATTAATTATTATTGATAAAGTTTTTAAATAAATCTAGTCTCACGATTTAGTTACAACCCCAAAAATTAATTTTTGAATATTTTTCGGTAACTTTTCGGTGAATGTGTCCAGTTTGTTAACGATAGTATATTTTTAAAAATATAATTCAATTAAATTATAAAAAAACACAATTTAATTCCTCTAATCAATTAATTATTATTGATCAAGTTTTTAAATAAATCTAGTCCCACGATTTAGTTACTACTCCAAAAATTAATTTTTCAATATTTTTCGGTAACTTTTCGGTGAATGTGTCCAGTTTGTTAACGATAGTATATTTTTAAAAATATAATTCAATTAAATTATAAAAAAAACACAATTTAATTCCTCTAATCAATTAATTATTATTGATAAAGTTTTTAAATAAATCTAGTCTCACGATATAGTTCTAACTCTACACTATCGCAACGTAGCACATTTCTCAAATATTTTAAATTAGTTTCTCAAATATTCTAGGTAAATTCAATTTTTTTAGTTTAAAGATAACGAAATTTTATTAATAAAAAACGAGTATAATAAGTTCTTATACTTACCTTAGGCACAAAATATTTGTACAAAACACAAACCGCAGTGAATTGCACTTTAAAATTTAATGTTTTTATTGTCACAAAACTATTCAACTATTCACGTCAAAGGTTAACGTAACACAATATATACATACTCTATTTAATATTTGCCCCACATATAAAGAGATGGAAACGAATCGATACCGATAATCGTTCGGAATATTATTTTGCTTTCGGTGTTTTGTTTTTAAGTCAATACACTAATACACTATAACAAAAAATTTAAATTGTATGTATTTTTTAATAAATATATAATTTTGTTATGAACGAATATTGCTCGTGCTAAAATTCGTAATATAAATATTTATTTTACGGTTACATTGGGACTATATAGGGACTGTCGGTTACAAATTGTTTGTCGGGATCAGCATCGCCTATGCAGCGACGTCCAGCAGAAGAACGGGTGCAGCAAGCTAGGGAAGACGATGGAGCATCGCCGCATCAGTTAAATTACAACGAGTCAGCCTAAAGGGGCGTAAGCTGGCTCCCACAACCGATTGCCCCATAACCTTCATCCAAGTTTCGAGATTGACAAGGGGAGGTGACAGTCTTACTGTTAGGGCTAATATTGATGGAAAAAGCTGTGTCATCACGTTAGATACGGGAGCAACAAATACAATTGTCCGGACAGATATTGTGAAAGGGAAACTAAAACCAGCAGGGAGATACCGGATGCAGACAGCTACTGGCGAAAGTGCAAGTATTAAAGGAAAGAAAGTGGTCAACTTTGAAATCGGAAATACTCACTTTCAACATGAAGTGGTTGTAGCTGACATTGTGGATGAAGTCATCCTGGGCATGGACTTCATGAGGCCAAATGGATTCGTTATTGATGCTGGCAAAGGAGTACTCACGTACGGAAATGTTGAGTTGCCACTCCAGTTTAATGGTGAAGATTCAAATTGTGTCCGTCGAATAATATTGGATCACAGAGAAAAGCTGCCACCCCAATCAGAAACAATCATTTGGGGAAAATTGGAAGGAGGTTCTGGGTCGCCCAGGTTGTGGGTTGTGGAGGCCAACAAAGAAGAACATCAAAATTGTAAAGAAGTCGTTATAGGGAAAACCTTAGATCGGATGCTGATTACAAAATACCAGTAAGAGTTTTAAATCTGTCAGATACCCAGAAAACAATGAAGAAAGGATCAATCATAGGACAATGTGAAGAGGTAGCTAAAATAATAAAGTGCGAGCAGAAAAACATCAATTGCTCGGTCAACACAAAACAACAAAAGGCAGAAACGGAGCAACTTGTGCAGAAATGGACAGAAGGGCTTTCAGAAGAACAGAAGAAAGCAGCACGTCAATTGTTGGAGCGGCACAAGTCTGTATTCTGTAGTACACCTGAAGGGAATGGCAGAACCAATATGGTAAAACATCGTATTGACACCGGAGCAGAAAAGCCGATACGACAGGCACCAAGACGATTACCATTAGCTAAAAGAGAGGAACCTGATAAAATGGTGAGAGATATGAAAGAAGCTGGTGTGATTGAGCCTTCAGACAGTCCCTGGAGCTCACTTGTGGTGTTAGTTGGCAAGAAAGATGGGAGCTTGAGATTTTGTGTTGACTACAGGAAACTAAACATAGTTACGAAGAAGGATAGCTACCCATTGCCTAGGATTGATGATACACTGGATACATTATCGGGCTCAAAATTGTTTTCAACATTGGATCTGCAGAGTGGTTACTGGCAGGTTGAAGTTGCGGATGAAGATCGGGAGAAAACAGCGTTCAGTGTAGGGAATGGACTATGGCAATTTAATGTCATGCCATTTGGGTTATGCAACGCGCCCGCAACTTTCGAGAGACTAATGGAACGGGTACTAAAAGGCTTGCACTGGAAAACATGCCTTGTATATTTGGATGACATCATCGTCATGGGCAAAGACTTTGATGATCACTTGAGGAACTTGGCGGAGGTACTGGAAAGGTTGCAAGCAGCCGGTTTAAAGTTAAGTCCGAAAAAGTGCTCACTTTTCAAGGAAGAAGTAAAATATTTGGGACATAAGGTTACGGCAAAGGGAATTCATACCGATTCTGACAAGATTGCAGCAGTTATGAACTGGCCAAGACCGAAGAACCTACAGGAACTACGAAGCTTCCTTGGATTGTGCACATATTACAGACGGTTTGTGCCAGGATTCGCCAACGTTGCCAAAAGTCTGCATGAGTTAACCAGAAAAGATAATGCATTTGAATGGAATGAACCTCAAGAGCAAGCATTTGTGGAGCTCCGAAGGAGATTGTGTACGGCTCCAATTCTATCCTATCCTATACCAAATGTTCAGTTTATTTTGGATACTGATGCCAGTAATGAAGGTATAGGAGGAGTATTGTCACAGAAAATAGATGGTCAGGAAAAGGTGATAGCTTATTTCTCCAAAATGTTATCAAAGCCGGAGCGAAATTATTGTGTTACCTGGAAGGAGTTATTGGCCATTATGGAATGCGTCAAACATTTTCATAAATACTTGTATGGTCAGAAATTTCATCTCAGAACTGACCATGGTGCGTTAAGATGGTTACTCCAGTTCAAAAATCCAGAGGGACAAGTAGCACGTTGGATCGAACGGTTGCAGGCGTACGATTTGGACATTGAACATCGAAAGGGTACTGCACACGGGAACGCTGATGCATTATCGAGACGACCCTGTCAAGTTGAATGCAAGCATTGCAGTCGTCAAGAAAATAAGGAGAACATCATCGATGTACGATTACTACAAGTGCTACCTGACGATGAATGTACTGCTGAAGCCATAAGAAAAGATCAATTAGAAGATCCGGATCTTGCACCCATCATCGAGTTCAAGGAAAAGGGTTGCAAACCAGTATGGGGAGAAATTTCTGATGAAACTCCAACTTTGAAGGCGTACTGGGCGCAATGGGACAGTCTCCAGTTAGAGAATGGATGCCTAAAGAGAATATGGGAAAGCTCTGATGGCAATATAAAGCAATCCCTTACAGTGGTACCAAAAGGGAAAATAGAAGCAGTACTGAAGGAGTATCACGAAGGAACGAGTGGAGGTCATCTTGGGATCAATAAAACTCTTGCAAAAATACGACAACGGTTTTACTGGGCGGGGACTCGGCAATCAATTGTGGAGTGGTGTCAAAAATGCGATAAATGTGCGGCGGTGAAAGGACCCGCACGAAGAAGTCATGGAAAAATGAAGCAATACAATGTAGGTGCTCCATTTGAAAGGATCGCAATGGATGTAGCTGGACCATTTCCAACAACTGATAATCAGAATAAATATGTGCTTGTGATCATGGACTACTTCAGTAAGTGGCCGGAAGTGTGTGCGATTCCCAACCAGGAAGCAACCACAATCGCTAAAGCTGTGATAAATAATTGGATCAGCCGCTATGGAGTTCCTATGGAGATCCACACCGATCAGGGACGGAACTTCGAGTCAGCTGTATTCCAGGAAATTTGTCAAATGCTGGGGATTAACAAAACCAGGACGACAGCTTCACACCCACAGTCAGATGGGATGGTTGAGAGATTCAATGCTACTTTGGAGGAATTTCTAGCGGTCAGTAAGAATCAACGTAACTGGGATCAACACATTCCTTTATTTTTGATGGCATACAGATCAGCAGTTCATGACACCACGACCATGACACCAGCTCAAACTATTTTTGGAAGTGATTTAAGACTTCCTGGAGACCTCAAATTTGGAGCGGTACCATCAACATCATTGTCTGCGCAAGAATACGTCAACCGAATCCGGGAGAACCTTGAGGATATTCACAAGCTTGTTCTGCAGAAGGTACAACTGACTAGAGATAGAATGAAAGCCCGATATGATATACGATCTAATAATAAAGGTTTTGAAGAAGGACAATTAGTATGGCTACACAACCCACAACGAAAACGAGGGTTATCACCAAAACTGCAAGCTGCATGGGAAGGACCTTACAACATTATAACCAAGTTGAATGACGTGGTTTATAGAATTAAGAAAGGACATCGAGGCAAAGCGAAAGTAGTACATTTGGAAAGATTGGCCTCATACAAAGGAGAGCTAGATCCTGTTCGGGACGAACAGGCTTAAGTGGAGGGTATTGTTACGATTACAGAAAAATCTAGACGATTACGGTTACTTCTAGGAAAATCAAATCAACAAAATACTACAACAGATTAATGAAATGAATATTGTTGTTGTTGTCTCTTCTTAGAAATAGGGTCAACATAAACGATTTTATGAATCAAATCAACATAACGTAAAATAATCGAATATTCTAATATTTTCTCAAGGTTTCTGGAAAGTGATGTCGAATTATCTAGAAGTATTGCAGAAGGTATATAAGAAAATTGCTTCTTGTAGTTTTAATTAGTTTTATTTTAAACCTGCGATAGTGAAGTTAAAATTATAAAAGTGATCTTTAAATTAGTTTTTGTGTAAAGTTATTAGTGTAATAAAGTTAAAGTGTTATTAAGTAGAAATAATTTGTGTATTATTTTGAACGTTGTGTTACTGGAAATTTCTACAATAAACCGTTGGAGTTTCTGAAGCTGTTGAAAGAATATTCTAGTCAAGAATATTGTTTGCTGTATTGTTTTCCTGTTGTTGTGAAACAATTAAGGTGTTGAATACTTAATAAAACCTGGTGTTTGTGCTTACTAATCAGTGATCGAACTCAGGAAGAGATTGGGGATTGCGTTTATCGAATTGTGAGTAAGGCCAATTCGAAGGAAGTTTGGAAAAACGTAACAATATGATGTTATAAAGTAACATAACGCAAACTTAAAATTATACTTTACTTCGTTTTTATAAATACGATCTAATTAATAGGTTTTATTTAATCGTAATACTAACAAGAATTTATAACTAAAATTCAACTGTATTTCGAAACGCATGATTAACGTATCTCCAACGTTTTAAAGTGGCACATAATAATTTGGTTATTATAGTCATGTCACGTTGCTTAAAAATTGGTATAATTGAAGTCGATAAAAACGGTCACGACTAAAACTAAAAATTCTGAAACGAAAAAACTCCAAAACTAAAAAAACTTATATTTTACGTTCTTCAATTTCACAAAAACAATTTAAGACGTTTGAAAAAATTATTGTCACATGAAAAATTGAGGCGACTAAAATGTCATTTAAAGTGACATCTGTCTAGTGACATAAACTGACAACTAAAGTGTCATCTACCTACCTGTCATCTATCATCTACGTCATCATTCCAAATAATCTATTAGATTGTAGTTAACATATTTTTCAAATATTTTAGCCGAAACCGGCAGAATTGCAATTGGTCTATAATTGTTAGGGTCTATCTCACTGCTTTCTTTGATATGGGTTGAACACTGGCCAGCTTCCAAGTATCGGGAAATATTCCGGTTTTATAAGATAAATAGAAATTTTTTGTTAAAATTGGAGCTAGTTGCCTAGCAAAATTTTTAAGAATGAGGGGTGGAATACCGTCGAGGCCAGCAGATTTGTTGATATTGATAGAAAGAAGCATTTGCCGTACAATATTGCAACGAAAAATAATTGGTTTCATTTTCGATACAACTGGGGAAATGAGTGTAGGAGAATGGGGAGGTTCAACTATGTTTGAATATTCTAAATTACGACCCAAAAGATCTGCCTTCTCTTTCGAGTCGCTACGGGAATGTCATTCAGAACTAAGGTTGGAATAAAGGATCGAGTAAAATTGCTATTAAATTGGGATTCACAACTATGAATCCATTTGGACTTTTCCACGAAATGTATTAATAATAAGGTAAAACAACATATATATCCGACAACGAAATGTTCCAAACGGGTTGGAAATTGGGAATCTCTTTTCTAAATTTTATTTATCCTAGCATTGAAAGAACTAAATATCTAATAATATATATAAACAATAATAATCATTAAAAGAAAACTTGCTTTTATTTAGTTGTTGATGTGGACGTTCCAGGTAGCTGCCACCTCATAAATTTCTTTTCATATACATGCAATAGCCAAACTGAATGTGTCTTCCCTTTCCTGTCATTGATTCACAAACTCATCACTGGATGCAATAGTAGCTTTTCTTAACGGATAACAATTCACCAAAACACAATTCACCAAACCGGTATACATACTATTGACAATAGCCCAAGTAAAATAATTAGCTTCCTTACTGCCATCAAATTCATCAAAGCTTTACACATAATTTTTTTTTGATAATAGTCCAATTAACATACTAGCTTTCCTTACTGCCAACATTTCACCAAAGCTGTATACATTGCGGATCTGCAATGGCTGCCTCCAATGTTGATGTGTCCACCCACACGATGTAGATCAAGATAACCAAAAGAAATAAACACAACTGTTTTGTAAATAATGATAACTTTTTTCTTTTATTCTTGATTTTTACTTTAATTCCTTTATTTTATTATTATTCTTATCTTTATTAGTTAAATCGAGAATTGAAATTTATCTCTCGTTTGCAAGTTGAACACGGAATGAAAAAATTACAAATCATCGAAAACAACAATGTGATTTTTTGACATCTTTTTAATGAGCAAAAAAAACGAAGGTGGAGCAAAACTGAGTGATAAATCTCTGTTCGTTAAAATTGAAAATAAAATTGGTGCGTTCGTTTATTTTTTCAGTATATTCGAAATTTAACTAGCCGTTAATTATTTAAAAATTTAATAATTATTATTAATGTAAAAAAATGAACTGAAATTATGGAAATAAATTTTTATTGAATTAGAAAAAAGAGGATGAATTGATTTTATTATTGTTTAGGCGAATATAGCGGACGTTACACCATGAATTCAAGGTAAAAACCAAGAGATTTACCCTTGAAATCACAAAAACGTCGTCACCCCCTCTACGCCAGAAACCACCGAACTACTTCCAACAACTAATATGTATCTGGGATCGAGTTATCAATGGTGACCAACGTCAAGGTCGATGATCAATCTCAACACTCATGAAGGTCCTAGGAACTATCAGTGAGCGCTGAAATATACCATCCATCCATCTAACGTCAGCACCATTGAACCCTCGATACAACCAGTAAAATATGACACTGAAGATGTGAACCCCAGAGACGACAACCAGACAGAGGAACGACCCTACCTAACGAAAAGACATCATTCCCTGATGTCCTTCGCGTGATGTACCCCAAGATTCTTACCGCTCATATCTATGCACTCATAAAGTACATTCCCAATCTTAGTTTTAATCATTGCAGGTAAGAACTTTGGAGCCAATTTTGCCGAGAATTTTTTTGTAGCGTCACTCAAATGATGTTGCCGTACAAACACACGTTGTTGTGGTTGAAAAGTCCGTAGTTTAGATCGCAGGTTATACTGATGTTGCGATTTCTTGAAAGCTGCTTTTAAATTTTCCTGAACCCGGTTCCTGAGCAGAGTCAAATGATCAGAGCGTTCTAATTCCTCACCAGCATCTTCACCAAGCTGGTGTAGTGATCTCAACAATTGGTAAGTATTTCCAGCCGATATTGGATGTTGACCAAATAGTAAATAGTACGGTGAGTACTTGGTAGCAGAATGTACTGCAGCCCGCAGTGCATATGCGATTTCACCAATTTGTGAATCCCACTTGGTATGTTGACCTTTTATGAACGCTCGAATTGCTGCTAGAACTGACCTATTGACCCGCTCTGACGCGTTGCTTTGAGGACTATAGACACCGGTCCTAATGTGTTTAATGCCGAAATCTGACAAAAGACTTTGAAAGTTCCTACTAGTGAACTGTTTACCATTGTCACTGTGTAGAAACTCTGGTACCCCATATGTAAGAAACACTTCATTCCTTAGAAAAGCATTCACCTTCGGTGAAGTTGCGTTTCTAAGTGGTTTCAGTAGTACAAACTTCGTAGCATGATCCAGAACTATCAATAACACCGTATTCCCAAGTGTAGAACGAGGGTACGGTCCCAAAAAATCTATATAGACTCTCTGCCATGGACGTGCTGTTTCGAATTGATATTGCATCGGAGGACGCAATATCTGATTCGTGGCTTTTGTTTGTTTACATGTGTCGCAGGACACAACATAGTTGTGTACCTGTGACGCCATGCCCGGCCAATAATAAAGACGTCGAAGTAATTCTAAAGTCTTTTTAACACCTCCATGAGCAGCAGTACTATCATCGTGATGTTTCTGAATCATGTTGGAAGTCATCGGTTTTGGTACCCAGAGTTTCCACACAGGAACATCGTTGGGTATTGCATCAGGTCTTGGCTCAATACGTATGTATAGCTTATCATCCACGACTTTAACTGATGGAAAGTCCTTTGGTGATGATTGAACTTTAGCTATCATATCCGTATATTCGTTGTGCCGATAACCTTCATTGTCGATTTTAATGTCGTTAATGTGATGTGTTAATGCTTCCGTCAATTCCTCGTGTGTATCGTCATAAAGACGAGATAGAGCATCAGGGACTATGTTTTGGGTACCTTTTTGGTGGATAATGGTAAAATCCATATGTTGGAGTTTTAGGCTCCACCTAGCCAGACGACCACTCAAGTCTTTCTGTGACATAAGCCACTTCAGACTTGAGTGATCAGTCACAATTGTAAATCGGTGACCTTCAACATAGCCCCTGAATTTCTTCACACTAAGAATTGCCGCAAGACATTCAAGCTCAGAAACTGAATAATTCCTTTGAGCTTTGTTCAGTTTCTTCGACATGAAGGCTATCGGACACTCTTGTCCGTCTTCGTCGATCTGATACAATACGCTACCTATCCCTGTCAGACTCGCATCGCATCTAATAAAGAACTCTTTATTATAGTCAGGGTTTACTAATACCGGTGCTGTAGTCAGCAATCTTTTTAAATTTTCAAAAGCTGCTTGAGCTCCTAATGTCCATTTCAATTTTCCCGAACTCTTTTTTAATAAATCCGTAATCGGTGATACCACGCTTGCATAATTTGGTATGAAACGTTGGTACCAACCGGCCATTCCTAATAAACGTCGTATTTGCTTAACTGTAGATGGAGCTGGGTACTCTGCTACAGCTCTTACCTTGTCAGGGTCTGTTCGAAGACCATCTTCACCAACCAAAAATCCCAAGTATTTCACCTCTCTCAGAACAAATTTACTTTTCTTGAGGTTTATTGTTAACCCAGCCGCTCTTATCAATAAAGAGACTTTGGACAGCAATTCCATATGTTCCTGGAACGTGGCAGAGACTACCAATAGATCATCTAAATAAACAAAGACATTTTCGTGATATTGATGTGGTATCACTTTGTGCATTAGCCGACACATTGTCTGGGGAGCATTGCACAATCCAAAGGGCATGACCCGGAATTGATACAATGGACGACCAGGCACTGTGAAGGCTGTCTTGTCTCTAGATGCTTCTGCCAGAGGAATCTGCCAGAAAGCATCTTCGAGATCAATACTTGAAATGTACTTTTTGCTATTTAGACGACCTAGTAAGCCATCAATCAAGGGAAGTGGGTAAGCGTCCTTTTTCGTTAGTGAATTGACACGACGGCTATCAATACATAATCTGTTTTTACCAGATTCTTTTTGTACCAAAACCACTGGCGAGCACCATGAACTGTTAGACTCTTCGATCACGCCCATTTGAAGCATTCGGTCGAGTTCGGCATAAACCTTTAGTTGAACAGCCGGCGATGTGGGATAATGCCTCTGTTTAACAGGTGCATTATCACCAACATCGATAACATGTTCAACCAAAGAAGTCTTTCCGAGCCCAGACACTTCAAATGACGGGAAAGAATCCTTGATCATATCCAGTTCTCGTTGCTGGTCAGTGGTGAGGTTATGTATATTTAAATTTTGTGGCTCTGTGCGAGTCAGTTCACTAACAAAGGAAGGAACAATACCAAATTTCTCCCAGAAATCTATGCCCAGGTAGAGCTCTTCTCGTAAACCAGGGACTATATGGAACCGCATTGGTTTAGTGGAGCCATTCACTGTTATTAGAATTTCAATGTAACCTAATATTTTAGTTGCAGTACCATCCGCCGTACGAATACACGAAGTGTACTTACGGTAGGTTGCACCCGATGACTCCAATAATTCCAAGGAATTTCTTCCAAGTATTGTGATTGACGCTCCACTATCCAATAGTCCTGAAATATGTTTGTCCAAAATCCTAATTGTCAATCGCGGCCGAGGATCCTTTGTTTCTGAAAGGATAGATGAAATACATGCTTTACGAAATAATTTCTACATCCTCCAATATCTGATGTTACGTTCCAGACGTCTAAAATACGTTCGATGTAATGATGGGAAATTAAATGTATTTGATGATTTTATTCGAGTTTCTTGAGTGGTGGCCGATCGTCCTGCGTTCCTACATCTCTCGTCGCTTCCTTCGGGCTCATTGGATGTTGAACCGAGGGCATCATCCCCGAAGCATGTACTCTCGGTCGATAGTTTAACGACGGGTGACAATATGAACAATTTGCATAAATTACATCCGGTTTGTTACATTTCCAGCAATACAATTTAATCCGATTTTTAGAGCAATCAGGAGCTCGATGACCGTTTACTCCACATCTGAAACACACTATAGGTTGTCTGGACATTGATGGACCAGGTTGACTGTTATCAGATGTTATGACAGGTCGCTGAAATATCCGTCTCTGTGTTGAATCCATCGCTTCAATATATCCATGTTGTCCTGGTTCACCTTCCACCTCATAATCATCCACTTGCTGTAGCTCGCTAATTCTTAAATTTGATGTTCTGGTTGGAACTGGTGTGGACCACAAACGTTCAAACTTCTGACATAAAGTCCGAAGTTCATCCATTGAATGTATTGTTGCTGCAAGTGTAGCATTTTTGAGCTCCACACTCAGTCCCTCCCGAGCAATCTCCAACATTTCACGGTCAGCAAATGGACGTGCTAAGCGACGGTTTAACGAACCAATCTCCACCAGATACTCGTACACGCTCTCCTTTGACTTTTGTTTGCGGTTCAGAAGAACTCGCAAGATCGCCTTATCATCAGTGAGCGTACCGAAGGTTTGTAGGAGTCCCTCCCTTAGCACTGGATAGGTCACCACCTCATATTCATGAGTTAAATTCAAATAGTATCTGTCGGCCGCTGCTTTCAGATACCGTGGTATGATAGACCTAAGGTCGTCCCATGACACACGGTCTCTTCTGGCAGCCACCTCCACTCTATGAATAAACTCATGAACATCAGGAGAGTGACCATCTCCTGTGAAGGTTGGAACCCAATTTGAGTCATAACGACTCAAATTGTTCCCACGAACCCCTCGGTACTCCACTGGTGCTAACGCTGGAGCCGCGTCACGCCATACCTGAGGAGGTTGGTTGTATGGTGGTGGTGCTGTTAGTGGAGCTGGTGGATATACTGGTAGTGGTTGTACCTGTGGTACCGATGGATAATTTAATTGTAATTGCGGTTGTACTAATGCTGGATTATTGTGTGTGTGTTCAGATTGGAGTGATGGACCCAATTCTGGTATTACAAAGTCCTCAGCTCTCAAACCCGATTGCTGGAAATAAGCCGGTGGTAATTGATCTGACCGTCTCTGTTGTTGCTGGTTTGGTCGATTCAGACTATGTATTGTTTCCGATATCGGCCGTACTGGGATCGGTGTGGATCTCTCATCTGGTTGAAAAGCAGGTGAAGCAGATGGAGCAGATGATACTCCTGGTTTATTCTGCATAATTGGACGTGTTGACAACGATCCTATTATATTCCAAGCGCGTGACAATTGTGAGATAGCGTAGGTGCGGGCTTCTTGCAAGTCATTGCGAGGACCCAACCTATTCATCCTACCCGTGTAATGCAACACTCGATTCGCCAAACCATCTAAGAAGGTCTGATTAATCGGTGGCTGAAGTCGACGTACCTGGTCTAAAACAAGTTGTGCTGCCTGCACCACCATTTGAGATTCCTCTATCAAATCTCTCGCATGAGACACTGTTATTGGAACTGCACCATGATCTGCGTGGTTTCGCAGTTCCTCTGCCCAATTGACCCCCCTGAAGTCCACACCCCGAACCAAATATTCGACCTGCAGTTCGGTGGGTTCCAAACCATAGAACGGATGATCAACGTCTAACTGGCTTGACATTTCGATAGTAAAACCCGTAAAATATGAACTCGCAATCAACAACAATATTAAAACCAATTCCCCAAAAAAAAATGGAGTTAGCACGATGGAAATGTAAAAAAAAAGAAAAACGCAAAAACGAAAAAAACAACGAACGCCCAATTCGAAAACACAAAAATTTTTGTAAAAACAAACTTCGTAAAAGAACAAAAAGATTACTGTTGTACCCAATTTTGCTTAACCTTTCACAAAAATTCCTAATATATTATACCTATATATAAATATAATTGATTTCTTTAATTTCAGATATACTGAAATTTCAGAAATATTTTTTTTTTTTTTTTTTTATTCAATGTTAGGCATGTTTAGTGTTAACCAATGTAGATCAACGTCTCTGAATATCCGAAGATACCATGCTAACTAGGGAACTAGGGTTCGAAAGTATTATTCAATTTTCTTTGAGGAATTTATTAACGTTGATCTTAAAGTTTTGAGGATTAAAATTATCAGGAAAGACCCACGCCGGTAAGGCATTCCAGAGATGAGAAACTCTGTTAAAAAAATCGCGTTGAAAAGCGACAGTTCTACACCTTGTCACTTGAACCGTAAAAGGATGGGCTGCTATTGATGCCCTGGTAGAACGCGCGAAGTTTGCTGGTTCAGGCAAAATCGATTTGATCTCCGTAGACGCCCGTTCGTCCATAATATACTTGTAAAATACCGTCAAATCAGCGACGTCTCTTCTATGTTGCAAGGAATCAAGCTCGTTAGTAAGAGTCGAGTTGCCGATCAATTTAACAGCTCTCCGTTGTATAGAATCAAGACATTTTAAGCTACTTATGTAGGCTCCACCCCATATGTGAGAGCAATACTCCATGCAGGGACGAATAAATGATTTATATATTAAAAGAAGCTGCTCGCTATTAAAAACCTTACGACAACGACCCAGAAATATATACCTAAAACTATTTAGTGACGACAACACCCCTAAAGAAAATATTTATTTATTTAAAAAAGATTGAAAAATAAAAAATATTTGAAAAATTGCTTAATTATTGGATGTTCCGTCTTAACTTGAATATTTATTTAATTTTTTTAAAAAATGATAGATATTTATTTATACCTTGAAGAACTCGCTTATTTAAAAAAATTATGTATTTACTTAAAAATTATTGATTCCTAAATTTAATTTATTTAATAAAAATTTTTATTTATTTATTCTCAAAAATTTATTGTTTTTATTTATTTTATTTTTTTATTTAATATATAGATAAGAGATTCCCAAATTCAGATTCGTCTGGAGACAACATAAAAGTAAGTATGGCTACAATATCCATATCATTTAGTATTTGAATTCTCGCGCTCGCGAGCCCACTTCAACAATGCATGTGAGAACCGACTAGAAAAGCCCCTAACGACCAGATTCTACAGAACAGTTTCTCCCCAACCTAACAAAAACAATCGCAACTGTCACGATTAGACTCTAGGCCCATTTCTACTGACCCAGCTGCGGTTGTTCTACCTAAAAATAAATTACCATAAAACTAATGCCAAAGTCGAATAACGCTCCCGAGCACCAGACTTCAAATCCCAAACTCCATGAAAATTGTCTATTGTAAGCTAAATGTAAAAGTGGAAAAATTTTTTAGTTGTGTGAGGTGAAGCCTCGATCCTGATAAAAAAATAAATTGGTTCTCCTCTTCATTTCGTTAAAGAAGCTTCTGTGCAGGGAATGGTACTACTGGTTTGTACCTAAGTACAGACCAGCAGTAGTCATCCCCTTATCACCAGAAAACTCCTTCTGAAATGAAGAGAAGAAACCAATGAACTTCGATCGCATGTCCATAATGGACAGAGGCGATCTAAGAACATAAATATGTTAAGGGGATAAGCCCCATGGATGGCTTGTTAGGCCTACCGCTGAGAAAGAAGATTTATTTACTAATCCTATATACAAAAATATGTACATATATATACAATTATACAACAATTAACCTACTATATACAACTATATACAATTAAAGCTACCATAGTACCACCAAAAAAAAAATTCATTAAAAAAAAAATGTGGACCCAAGTCGGTTTTTTTTCAAATAAAAATTATTTTTTTAAAGGTGCACACAATTCCTAGGGGCCTATTGCGGTCCCAACCACCGTCGGGGGTTCTCCTTCCTGTAGTTGGATTCGAAGATGGCGCTCTCCTCAGCCAATGTCTCCGCATATGCGTACATGACTGAAGAGAACTCCACCTCCTCTTCCAACCACACCTTCTGTAACTTCCTCCTACTCTTCTTCTCTCTCCACCTTTTCCTATCCCTTTCTAGCCTCCTCACCCGATATCTCTCTCGCGCATCCATCACTTCATCCGCTAACTCATTTATCATTTCACCCATCACCTCCTCATACTGCTCAATCACTATGTCATCCATTAATTTCATAAACGTTACCTTTCTTCTCTCATTCATCTCATTCACTTCCTCATTCATTTCCTCCACTTCATGCACTACCTCATCTGCCAACTCATTTATCTCCTCATTCATCACTTCATCCGCCAACTCATTCACTTCCTCATTCACAATCTCACTTATCACTACATCTATCATCTCTTCATACTGCTCATACATTATATCATTCATCAATTCCAAATATTTTTCATTCCTTTTCTCATTCAGTTCTGCATTCATTTTTTCCTTCTCCCTCTCATTCACCACATTCATAACTAAACTCACGATCTCATGCATCACTTCATGCACCTCATTCACCCCTGGCTTGACCGCTGACTGACCCAACTCTCCTGGCCCCGGACGACGTTTGCTCCTAAACGAGCCAAAATTCCTGATTGTGTGCATTTTAATCGAAGTATTGTAAACTAAATTGAGTATACGAAATATATTGCTGATCTAAATAATTGAAATAGTTACTATTGCTGAACTAATTTATTTATATATTCAGAATTAAATGTACATGAGCAGCATTTAACAGTCATTTGAATTCGTTATTACAACACCCATTGAATTCTCAAAAATTCCTTTTAAATTTATTTCATACAGCATACATCATCCTAAGTACTTATAGAATGTTTTGTTGTTTATCAAATAGTGAAAAAAAATTTTTTTTTAAAAAAAATTATTAGAATTAATGACACAATTCCAACAATAACAGCAATATTTAATATATTTAATTATAAAAAAACTTGTAAATCCAAAAAAACTGGTTTTATCTAAACCACTGAAACAAAAATAACCATACTGGTTTTTTTTTCCACAAAAATTAAAATACCAATCCAGGACTAGTTGGCAACACCCAAACCGGTTGACAACGCCCTGAAGAAAAGCAAAAAAAAATTATATTTTCGCGCCGACAATAAGCTCCTATTCATCCAATAAAACTAGAAATTAATCTAAAGGGTCTCTTTAGTTTCGGCCCACGTTATTAAATTGGGATTCACAACTATGAATCCATTTGGACTTTTCCACGAAATGTATTAATAATAAGGTAAAACAACATATATATCCGACAACGAAATGTTCCAAACGGGTTGGAAATTGGGAATCTCTTTTCTAAATTTTATTTATCCTAGCATTGAAAGAACTAAATATCTAATAATATATATAAACAATAATAATAATTAAAAGAAAACTTGCTTTTATTTAGTTGTTGATGTGGACGTTCCAGGTAGCTGCCACCTCATAAATTTCTTTTCATATCTCATCACTGGATGCAATAGTAGCTTTTCTTAACGGATAACAATTCACCAAAACACAATTCACCAAACCGGTATACATACTATTGACAATAGCCCAAGTAAAATAATTAGCTTCCTTACTGCCATCAAATTCATCAAAGCTTTACACATAATTTTTTTTTGATAATAGTCCAATTAACATACTAGCTTTCCTTACTTTAATGAGCAAAAAAAACGAAGGTGGAGCAAAACTGAGTGATAAATCTCTGTTCGTTAAAATTGAAAATAAAATTGGTGCGTTCGTTTATTTTTTCAGTATATTCGAAATTTAACTAGCCGTTAATTATTTAAAAATTTTAAAATTATTATTAATGTAAAAAAATGAACTGAAATAATGGAAATAAATTTTTATTGAATTAGAAAAAAGAGGATGAATTGATTTTATTATTGTTTAGGCGAATATAGCGGACGTTACATTGCTTTGGACTAATTTAACTGCCTGAAAGAAACTACGTGAGCCAGATGGGTGCTCGGAGAGTTTCTTTGCTTTCTTCGGTATAAACGCGTCTTTGTCCAAGTCTATTTTGTATTTACTAATATTTCTGGCTTTCTTAAAGGGGCTATGGGTTTCAGGTGTTTTATTTGAATCGCCAATTTCATGTTAATTTAGATGGTATCACATCCAATATTTTCACAACTAATTCTGGGGTTCCCCAAGGTTCTGCACTCTCACCAACATTGGTTCTTCTATACATTAATGATTTACTTATTTCCACAGTACACCCAATACATAGTTTTGCTGAAGACAGCACATTGCATACATCACATGCATCTCCCAAATTTTGATCTCATACTGCAGTTACCACTGATAGAGAGCTGCTAATTGATTCTATCAACAAAGACCTGGATTGTATAATGGAGTGGGGTGATCGTAATCTTGTTTCATTTAATCCAACCAAAACCAAACATCGCCGTCTTTCACGAATAGAGCGACATAAAAATTTCCCTATCAAGATAAACCATGAGGAACTGCGTGAGGTTGAATCAGTTAGACTTCTTGGAGTGGATATTCAAAATAACCTGAAATGGAATAAACATGTGTTCAACCTCGCTAAATCTGCTACGCAAAAATTAAGATTCTTGAGTCGATGTAAAAAGTATTTCAATCCCGATCAAATTTTGCTAATCTTCAAGTTCTTTATTCGTCCATGTATGGAATACTGCTGTCATGTTTGGGGAGGTTCTTATTAGTCAACAATAAAATGTCTAGACTCTGTACAGAGAAAAGCAATACGGTTGATTGGTAATACCGAACTAAAGGACCAGCTTGATTCGCTCCAGCACAGAAGAAATGTGGCTGAATTGTCAATCTACTATAAATATAACTTTAGCAAATTCTCCTCTAAGGAAATTCAAAATATCCTTCCATCGTGTATAATCGACGCGCAGTATAATCGACAAACAAGAGCTGCCGAGTTATCCCATCCATTTGTTGTATAAATACCTCATTGTAGAACTGTGTCCTTCCAGAACGACTATTTTAATAGAGTAGCCAAATTGTGAAGCTCAATGCCCTCCTCTGTATTTCCCGATGTATTTTCCCCTCAGGCATTTAAAGAAAATGTCCATCGTCATTTAAAACAATTAGTATAGTTGTCCCTATATCCTCTTTCGTTCTATTTTCCTCATTTCCTTCCTTTATAGTTGACATGGTATCTTCGGATATTCAAAGAGTCTGAATAATGAATATTTCATATTTAGTGTGCTAAACATGTCTAACTAATTAATGAAAAAAAAATGTCTTCCTTTAAAACTATAAAGAATCCTATTAAGGAATCTTGTCGTAACAAAAAAATTGTCTGAGTTTTATTTTCCTTTTCAATTACGTTCATTCCTATAAAAATATTTCAATAGGAAAAGTCTGATACTTAAAGTATTATGAGCTTAATACCATTTTCCCATTGAATATGATTCTTTCCTACCCAATATTTTTATGAAGTAAAGAATTTCTCGGTTGATCCCATTGAAATCGTCCTTTTCCTATCCAATTTTCATCAATATTCTATAGGATTGTATCTTTTCTAATGGAACAGTTTAAGCAGAGTAACAACAACTTAAGTTGAATTGAATAGAAATTTGTGTAATGTTTCATTATGATTTTGTTAACCGTAGCAATATGATTAAACTATTTTCTTACGATAAAACTATACTAAACTACAAAGTATATATTATTACTTTATTTATTTTATTCACACTAAGTTTACACCAGTATCTAATATGCTACGTATCAAATTAGCTAGCCATTTTCACCATCATACTTTTTAAATTTTATACGGTGATGTAAACTCTTATAGCATTTTCGATTGAGAACCAGTTCATAACTAGTTCTTTTTTTTCAATGCAAAAAAATTATTTCCCCTCCAAATCATGTTCGATTGAAGCAAAATAAAAAAACTAGTTCTGAACTAGTTGTGAATTTTTTCCCCTTTTGAAGAACTAGTTTTATTTTCAGTTATTTTTGAGTTTTACTCATACTATGACAAAAAATATACACTCTACAAACGTTAAATCAAAATGTTATAATTATAACGCAGCAGTATATTTAACAATATACACTCCAGTTCACCAGCTTAAGGCCAAGTAATTTTTCACTTATATTCCCGTTTTGTTTGTCAAATCAGATTTTTTTTTATAATCAATTTAACATTAAGTTATAATCAATCGGGTAACAATATTTTTTTTAAATCAAATACCGTTAGGTCATGATTTCATTTTTTGTAAAACACATTGTTTTTGCATAGTTCATTAGCTTAAGGCCAATCTGAAAAATTAGAAAACAAAGAATATTGCAAATTTTTTCTCCATTTTATTGGATTTTTCAATAGTGGGTGTGACCCCCATCTTTATTAATAACTTCAAAAATTCGAATACAAAGTGAATTAATTATACAGCCATTTTAAAAAAATAAACTTATTTCGTTCCACGCTGCTTGTATGGCCTCTGTTAAAACATCCACGGTCTCAAACTGACGCCCTCCTTCGTACCCTTTTCATGACAACCATATCCCCAAAAATTTTCAATTATATTGCGGTCAGGAGAGTACGGTGGCCAGTTCAAAATATCAACATTTTGTTGAGATAGCCAGTTTTTGACAATCCTGGCGTTGTGAATTGGCGTGTTATCTTGTTGTGAGGGCCATTTAAGAGGTCCGAAGATCTCTTTAAATTGAGGAAAAGTTTTTTGGAGCAAGTTTTTATATCCCTCTCCGTTAAGAGTCACCTTTTTAAACTGATTGTTCCATAGTAGGTTATAGCTCCCCAGACCATAACACCACTTGCTCGGCTATGATGACGCGAAAAAATTGCTTTTTCCTTCCTTCCTCAAATCATGGTAATAAAACTTGTAACCATCGGGGCCATCAATATTAAATTTTTTTTCATCTGAGAACACTATCTTTTTCCAGTCATTTTTCCATTGCATTACTTCACGAGCAAAGTTTTTTCTTTTTAGGGTTCCGTTTTTTATACGGAACACTATTGGTGAGAGTACAACGTGTTTTTCACATTATTTCGATTATTTCGATTATCTCGTGAACCATTAATCCGATGAACTTAAAATTTGAGGTGCTTATAAAACTAACCTATCCACACAAGATGGCGGGTTAAAAAATAAATAAAGTTGTGTTCGTTTGTTTTAAGGAGGTACGATGTAAAGCCTTTGAAAACATACATTTTTTTAGCGAGACGAGTAGGGTATCATATGAAAGGGCTTCATTTTAACATTTTTTAAAAATATATTTTGGAATTTTACACCTCACCATTTTTTGTATAATTTTGAAAAATGACGTTTTCGGAATGTTTTATTGCCCCGATTAACTCCGACCCTACTTCATCGAAAATCTTGAAATATATTTGGAATGATAGAAAATTGAGGAGGTTTTTAATGAAAAATATAGAAAAGTGGCAGACACTCATAACTATATTTATTAAAGGGGTGGGAATGTTAAGGGGTAAAAACATCATTTAAAACCAGGTCATGTGGGGTGTCATTTGAAAGAGCACTTGATTTTAGAAATATTGCCATATTTTTCAGAATTTTGTATTGCATAGTTTTTGAATTATTATCAATAAAGTGACACAAAAAGTTGGTCCCCCCCCTTGCATTTCGAGCCTAATTAACAGAAAAATTTGAAAAAATTCACAGAGACAGGAAGTTTGATAAACTCGGAACGAAAAATATAGCGAACCCTCAAATAATTATATTTTTGTGTTTTTAAGGGATTGGGGTGGGGAAGGGTGAAAAAAAACTTTTTTGACCCAAGCGAGTGGGGTGTCATTTGAAAGAAGACACGAATTTCAGACACTTTGCAATTTTTTTTAGAATTTTGTGGTACACAGTTTTTGAGTTATTCTAAAAAATGTGCAAATTCCAGACCGTTCCCCCCCCCCCTACGTTTCGACACTGATTGACAGAAAAAATTGAAAAAATTCATAGAGACAGGAAATTTGCTATATTTTGAACGAAAATTATAGCGAACTCTCAAATAATTATATTTCTGTGTATTTAGGGGATGGGTGTAAAGAGGGTAAAAAAAAACTTTTTTTGACCCAAGCGAGTGGGGTATCATTTGAAAGAGCACCAAATTTCCAAAACATTGCAGTTTTTTTTAGAATTTTCCGGTACACCGTTTTTGAGTTATTCTAAAAAACGTGCAAATTCCAGACCGTTCTCCCCCCCTACGTTTCGACACTGATTGACAGAAAAAATTGAAAAAATTCATAGAGACAGGAAATTTGCTATATTTTGAACGAAAATTATAGCGAGCTCTCAAATAATTATATTTCTGTTTATTTAGGGGATGGGTGTAAAGAGGGTAAAAAAAACTTTTTTTGGCCCAAGCGAGTGGGGTGTCATTTGAAATAACACCAAATTTCCAACACGTTGCAATTTTTTTTAGAATTTTCCGGTACACCGTTTTTGAGTTATTCTAAAAAATGTGCACATTCCAGACCGTCCCCCCCCCCTACGTTTCGACACTGATTGACAGAAAAAATTGAAAAAATTCATAGAGACAGGAAATTTGCTATATTTTGAACGAAAATTATAGCGAACTCTCAAATAATTATATTTCTGTGTGTTTAGGGGATGGGTGTAAAGAGGGTAAAAAAAAACTTTTTTTGACCCAAGCGAGTGGGGTGTCATTTGAAAGAACACCAAATTTCCAAAACACTGCAATTTTTTTTAGAATTTTCCGGTACACCGTTTTTGAGTTATTCTAAAAAATGTGCAAGTTCCAGACCGTTCCCCCCCTACGTTTCGACACTGATTGACAGAAAAAATTGAAAAAATTCATAGAGACAGGAAATTTGCTATATTTTGAACGAAAATTATAGCGAACTCTCAAATAATTATATTTCTGTGTGTTTAGGGGACGGGTGTAAGGGGGGTAAAAAAAAACTTTTTTCGACCCAAGCGAGTGGGGTATCATTTGAAAGAGCACCAAATTTCCAAAATATTGCAATTTTTTTTAGAATTTTGCGGTACACAGTTTTGGAGTTATTCTAAGAAATGTGCAAATTCCAGACCTCCCCCCCTACGTTTCGACACTGATTGACAGAAAAAATTGAAACAAATTCATGGAGACAGGAAGTTTGCTATATTTTGAACGAAAATTATAGCGAAGTCATTTGAAAGAACACTTAATTTAAGAAACATTGCAACATTTTTTAGAATTCTGCGATGCACAGTTTTTTAGTTATTGATGAAAAAAAAGTGCTATTTTAAGTGTATGTATACCACCCTATATTTCGACGCTGATTTATAGAACAAATATTCCCAATTTAGACCGTTAAAATACTGGTTAAATCTTTCTTTAGCTAACATAAACAGCTATGGATAAGATTTAACCTCAAGTAACATTTTTGATCAATGTAGATGTGATTGACATTTACTATAGACGTTTACGATTAAACATTTATTCTGTTATGCGTCCATAGTCTGGCGATATAAAGACTTTACAACATAACTTTATGTCATTTATTTTTGATATTGTGTTCTTTTACATTCACGGAACCCTTGGCAAAAAACAAAATTATGAAATGACGGTACTTGGTTAAAAAGAAATATTTTTACCCGATTGATTATAACTCAATGATAAAATATGGAGGGGCTGAAATCTCACAGTTCTGAGATATCAAGACTTCGGTCTGGGTTAAGGATTTGTATATAGTTTTCGGTAAAAAACTTTTATGAGGACATGGTTTTTAGTTTTGGGCAGCGATGAATATCAAACAAAACTCTTTGTTAAAGTACAATTATTTTCTTATCTCTGTTTAGATATGTATTACAAAACTAACACGAAACATCAATACGTTGCTGGAAAATTATAACAGATCATAAATTAACATAATTTAGTGAAAAGATGATACAATCAGCAAACTACTCAAAAACCTCTCCATTTAGCGTTTCGAGAAAATATTAATCACAAATTCATATTTCTTTCACAACTCCAAAAATGTTGTAAAAATTATAATAAAATCAAACTTTTTTCAAAATTCTAAAATTATTCCAAAAATTATTACAAAATCAAAAATTGAAACTTTTTTCAAAATTCCAAAATAATAAAATCAAAAATTATAAATTTTTCAAATTTCTAAATATATTCCAAAAATTCTTACAAAATCAAAAATTAAAACTTTTTCCAAAATTCTAAAAATATTGCAAAAATTATTACAAAATCAAAAATACAAACTTTTTTCAAAATTCCAAAAAAATTTCAAAAACTATAACAAATTCAAAAATTTCCATGTCCAATTTCATTTTCAATTACATTTACGTTATAAAAACAGCTACATTTTTTTTGACACACTTGACAACTTTTTACACACTTGACAACTTTTTTTTGACTAACTTATAATGCCATAATTCTCAATAACAATAATAAAATTTCATTTGAAACAAATAATTGATTTTATTTTTTTTCCGAAAAATTGGGTAAAAAAATAAATAAAAATCTTTCTTTTGACACACTTGACAACATTTTTTTGACAAACTTATAATGCCATGATTTTAAATAATAATAATAAAATTTCATTTCAAAGAAAATTTTAATTTAATTTTTTTTCAACAAATTGGGTAAAAAAATAAATAAAAATCTTTCTTTTGACACACTTGACAACATTTTTTTGACAAACTTATAATACAATAATCTAGATTTTGGTCTCACATATCAACCCCGACCATCAAAATTTCTCCAAATTCAATCTTCCTACTCGTAATCACTTAAAATCAACGTTTTTTAAGCAAAAAATATGCAAATTTCCTTGTTTTGACACACTTGACGATTTTTTTGACACACTTCCGGTACAGTTGTCGAACACATCATCCTTTCGGCTTTTCCCATTGAGTAAACCTATTTTTAGAAAAAAAAAATTTTGAAATCCGTCCAGCGGTTTTCTAGATTTCGTCGGTTGTGACGGCCGGACGGACGGCCGACAGACAGACACACATTTTTTTTTTTTGCTTTTTTAGAATCAGTAGGTCCTAAAAAAAGTGGGGGTAAGAATTTCACTTTGAGCTCATGAATGTAATACTTAGGTCTTTCAGACCGAAGTAATAGATTATAAAAAACAAAAAATCTGTTTTGACAAACAAAACGGGAATATAAGTGAAAAATTACTTGGCCTTAAGCTGGTGAACGGGAGTGTATATTATATGAAATTAGTTTTTTTTTCACAAAATGTATTGTTTTTTTATTGCTTTTCAAACAAACCAAAATAAAAGAATTAATAAAATAACCAAGTCGATTTACTCTTACAATAACACTGAATGTTTGCATGTTCGATTGAAAAAAAGAACTCGTTAAGAACTAGTTATTAACTAGTTGTTCAATCGAAAACGACATTATCAATTAGATGACATATTAATTTTTCATTATTAGTTTTCTGGTTAGAAAAAAAGAGTTTCCGTATATATTTTTTATAAAAAACTGTAAACATTTATTATATTCTTGCTAAATTTCTTTTACTTTTAATTTCAGCAAAAAAATCACATGAAACATAAATATATATTTATAAAATAAGTTGATTTATTTTTATTTTAAATGTCATACCAAATTTTAGTGCTTACACCGTAAATATAATGCCTATTTGCTACGTACCTAATTTGATACGTAGCAAATCATCCTACCACATACTTTGGTACGTACTTTTTTGATAACTGTTTACATCGACCATAGTCGACTTAATTAAGTATAGTATGTAGCTATTTGATTCGGGTGTAAACCCAATATTATTCGGCTCGGATATGCCATGATACATTACATATATATATATATATATATATATATATATATATATATATATATATATATATATATATATATATATATATATATATATATATATATATATATATATATATATATATATATATATATATATATATATATATATATATATATATATATATATATATATATATATATATATATAAAGTATACATATATACAACGTTGATTGGTTTTGCTGGTTTTAGTTCAGTTTCGTAAAACTAGTTTATAGTTGGCAGTCTGATCAGAGATTTAACCAACCAAAAATCTTTAAAATTTTCTAGAAAGAATCGTTGTAGTTTTCCTACCGAAAAGGTGTAGAAACTTTCTCCAGTAGAAATTATATTCGATATTGGAGGGAACATTACAATTATTTTCGACTGCAAAGCGATTTCGATTACTATTTCTTGCCTGGGTATAGTTAAAATGAAACCAAGACCTACAATTTATATAGGTTTGACCATTAAATAAAAATTTCACCATTAAAAATTTTGCAGTGTACATTTCTAAATTTGATCGAGTGCACAAATAATGAATGAAAATGAATTATGACTTAAATTAATTTCTAATCGAATCTAGCGTTCGAAGTAAAATAGAGTTTTTTCTTTAAACTTCAAATCGTTGTATTGCTGCATGGATTGCTGCATGGAATCTGTCAAATGATAATTAGAAATCGGTAATTATGTATTAAAATTTACTGCAAAAATAATAATAATGCAAATATAGTAAAAAACAACTTTTAGACAACGCAAAACAATCTTGATTTGCAAGAAATAACAATTTTTTAAAGTTTTCGAAATCCAAATCAGCTGATCACAAATGTCAAGTTTTTTTCGGGAAAAAGGTCAATGGAATTCGAAACAAACTCACAACGTGGTGTACCTTTTGAGTAGATCACCAATGGAGCGCCAAAAACTTGAATATAACTATGTAGAATATACCCATGAGTTGTACGAGGTAGTGCAGATAAAAGTAAATTTGAGCAAGTTTGACCTTAAATGGAACGCTCTTTATAATGTGGTTTTCTTTTGACTTTTCTAAATCAATTTATAAATTCGGGTCTGAAAAGAACAAAAAACAAAAGTTGATGTGAAATATGTTTGTTTAGTTAAGCCGTGCATTCACATAAAACAGAAACTGAAAATTTTCAGTTTCTGTTTCAGTTTCTAATTTGGTTGACGGTGGTGAATAATCAACCGACCACCATAACTAATATTAATGGTGATTGATCTTCTGTCAAATCGTTTTTTTGTTTGTTTGTTTTCCTTTATTTCTCTGAGAGAAACCGGTTTGTCTTCCCAAAGACGTGCATAAATTTTTCATTTGATTCAAAATTGTACAATTATTGCGAGTTTCTTTTAAATCTATAAGAAAAAAACCTACCACAAAAAAATAATAGTTTCTCCCTCACTGCTACTATATAAAAAGAAATAAGAAAAATGACAGATTAGGATTTGATTCTAACCAAATATATAAATTTTAATCTTTTATCTATTAAAAATAAACTACACAATAATGAAAAGTTGGTCGCCAGCTAGTTTTCATAATATACTTTCAGGATGTATACATAACTTAAATATTTGCACATTTGCATTATAAAATAATAAAATGTTCACTATTATAAAATCACTGGAAATAACACAATAAATGTAAAATACTCTCGTAATTATTTTCATTCATTTTATAAAAATTAGCACAACTAAAAATAATAGACTGTACTTTTTGTTTCGTTTTAAATTATTTAATTGTTTTTAATTTATAATTTAATACAATAGTTGGTTGTTGTAAATAAACAGAAATGCAAATGGCGAAATGAGAAATTGAATATGACATTTTAGCAAACACGATTTCTTATGTCTCTCTTCATACAATTTTAAAGTTATGTTCTCTCTATATTTATATATACTCTAAGTGAATAATAAAACAGAAACAGAAACCGAATTTTAAGATGGCAGCTGTCATATTATATTATATATGTCAAAATTAAAATATATATATTTAACCCAATCCATATATATTTAACCCAATTAAAATTGAAAAAATTATATTAATATAAAAAAAATATTGTAATTCAATAAACTGTGTATTTTATTTTTCATTCATATAAATAAAAAAATAACACAATTTTGTAATGTATAGTGAAGAAGAAATTTATTTTTTTCGTTGTCGCACATAATAATATCCATCAAAAAAAATCGAGCTAAATTCAACGTAAATTATTTTTGACTAAATATTTATTTCTTAAAATAATGTACAATCCCGTTACATAAATTTAAAATAATATGGTCACGTGACAGTTTCTGGACCAGAAATAATTAAATTTTAATTGTTTCTGGTCCAGACAAAACAGACGAATTTTCAGTTTCTGTTTCTGTTTCTAAATTAGGTTTCTATTCCTGTTGCTGTCAAATTTGTATGAAATTCGGTTTCTGTTTTATGTGAATGCACGGCTTAAATTAGGTTTCTGTTTCTGTTGCTGTCAAAATTGTATGAAATTCGGTTTCTGTTTCTGTTTTATGTGAATGCACGACTTTACGGCACAAAATTCAAATATTGAGGTTACGGTTGCAAATTCCTTTTCACCTCGATAATATTTCTAAGCTTGTAACGGATAGAAATATAAATTGCCACATGTTATGATCTCCTCTCACTCTAAAAAAAAAACAATGAAAATAATTTCTATCTTTCTCTAAGTTCAACTGTTCTTTTCCCAATTCGTTTTTTATCTCATGTTGTAATTTTTTTTAACCAATCTGTGCAAGAGAGCCAACGATAAACATAAAATAAAAACTTTAAAAATTCATTCCAAAAAGAAAATTATTTTTTTATTCATTTATCGTTAGTATAGTTTTAACGTGTTTGTCGTTCGTTACGAATTGAAGTTTATTAATTTAGTTTATTTTATAAAACAAGTAATAATCATTCAATAAATTATACTATAAAAAGACGCCGGCCGGTGTTTAAAAAAATATTTTATCGTTTAAAAAACAGGAGTAATATTTATGGTTTCACTTTCAAAAAAATAATATTGTGTGATATTTTATAAATAGATTTTTGTTTAAATGGAAAAAAAAATTTGGTAAAAAATACGAAATATATGAAAAATTGAAAGTGAGAACAGAAACATTTGTTTTAGAAGTAAAGAATTATTATTTTCACAACAAACAAAACTATTCTAAATAATTCAAGGTAACCCCTTTTTTAGTAATTTGGTTTTTAGTGAAAAAAATACAAAACAATTTCTAAAAAGAAATTAAAGTAATATTAATTAATGAGAATAATTAACTGTCTTTTCACGTAATATCATATAATTATTTCCTGTTTGTAAATTTGTTTATTTCGCAATAATACTCATAGAAGTTACTTTTATTTATTTTATATTTAATGTTATTTTACTTAATAAAAAAACGAATTCCAAATACTTTTTCGAGTTGGGATACGCATGACAAAAAAATAGATATGTGTTTGTATTATTAAATAAATTGTTGATTAAAATTTTCTTCTTCGATTTTTGTTTTTTTTTATCACAAGGTGTGTCAGAGATATTGCATTTTCCAATACGGTTCGAATGAAAATCTGACGTTTAAATTATTGCATGTTTGTAGTGATAAAAATTTAAAAAAAATGATTTAAAGTTGTTATTTATTATTGAATAATTAGTCATATAAATTATAAATAGTATGGAGTATAATTTGAATAAAATACTTATGTGTAAAAATGTTTAGTGTATAAAATTAATTGAAAAATAAAAATGGTTTAATGTAGGGTTATGATTTCATTGAAAAAAGAATCGATTCTTTAGAATAGATTATTCAAATTAAAAAAAATTCGATTCCTTAGAAGATCGGAAAATTCTTTGATTAATCGGCTTTGAAAAACCGTATTAAAAATTAAACAATTGAACTAAAATATATGAAAAAAAAATTAGGCAAGATTACTTTATCTTAGGCCCCGGCCAATTTTTTTTTATTTTTTTTAAGGGCACTTTTATAAGCATATTACAAAAAAAATTTTTTGAAAATCAGTCCCGGGGACCAAGATATAGGCCTTTGAAAAAAAAAATATCGTACACGTTTTTTTACCGAATGTTGCAATCCAAATGACGTTTAATGTTATTTTTGATATATAATTTTAAAGAATCAACATGAATAACTTAAAAAAAATAATTATAACCTTAGGGAAAAAAAATAATTATAACCTTAGGGGCCCGCATTATGACCATTTGAGGCAAGATTACTTTAACTTAAGCGCGAGTGGATTTTTTTTTTATTATTTTTATCGTAAATTAAGAAAATTTTGTAAAAGGGACAGTTTTTATCGTTTATCTTATAAGCACATAGAAAATGAAGCAAAAATAAGTAAAAAATAAAAAAAATTTGTCAAAATCAGTGCAATTTTGTATGGATTTTGCTTTTTTCAACGGCCTGTATCTTGGACCCCGGGGCTCCGATACAACTCGTTTTGGTTTTATTCGCTTCAGTGAGTGATTTTCTATCAAATAAAAAAAAAATTTTTTGGGGCCTAAGAAAAAGTAATATCCCCAAAAATTATTGCATCCAAATATCGGTCCTGAGCGAATGCAAGAATAGGAGTTCTTTTAAATTTTGAGACTTAAATCTTGATCTTTTATCAGTAATATTATTTCCCACATTGGAAAATAATCATGGAACTGTTGTTTTTTTTTTTTTTTTCATTTTAATTTCTGGTTCAGGCAGTAGCCCATAACACCAAGTGTTTGTGTTTGAATGGTCCCTTTATTAGGTTGAATAAACCTGTATTTATATCTCCGTGTCTGAGTGTTGGGTCATACGGCGACTTCTGAAAATATAATCAGAAGTGTGTAATTACCTCATCAGAGAGAGGAACGAAAATAAGGTTTTCCAGCCTAATAACGGATTAAATTATAATGATTCTATACAATGCTAGTTGTTTTCTAGAGTGGTTCACTTTAAGCTAGTTTAGAGTCATGGCTGGACGTATAACTGATGTTTGTTGTTTTGTTAACAATTTGAAATTGACGTATTTTCCCCTTCCCTTTCTTGTCCATTATCTCGGCTCTAGTACATTATTTGGTGTTAAAACATAGAAAAATTATTTTTCTACGGTTATTGGTTAAAGGCTGAAAATCACATCTGTCTGCCGGCCCGGCCGGCCGGCCGTCAGACGACGAAATCTAGAAAATGGCTTGAGGGATTTCAAAAATGTTTGTTTCTAAAAATAGGTATACTCAATGGTAAGAGCCGAAAGGACAATGTGCTCGATAGTTGTCCCGGAAGTGTGTCAAAATAAGGAAATCTGCATATTTTCTGCTTAAAAAACGTTCAATTTAAGTGATTATGAGTGGGAACATTGAATTTGGAGAAATCTTGGTGGTCGGGATTGGTATGTGAGGCCAAAAACTAGATTATTGCATTATAAGTTTGTCAAAAAATATTGTCAAGTGTGTCAAAAGAATGATTTTCATTTTTTTAACCAATTTTTTTGGCAAAAAATTAAATTAATTAATTACATATTTGTATGACATGAAATTTAATCGAACATGAAAATGCAGTTGAAAATTTTTGCTTTTTAGTGTATTCTTTTCAGCTGTACCGAACAAGTTCCAACACCGAATTATCGAATTTTGTATTCTTTTGGAATGAATTTCAATACAAAAATATTGCGACGCTGATGCATAGGCTGACTTCACCACAGCTCTGGAAACATAGTGTTCTGGATATATAATGAGCTAATATCCATAAAATACTTTAATTAAAAGCTAACCAATATTATGGACTTCGTAGTTCTAATAATAAAAATATTAAAGCAGGTAGTAGTATCCCAACAAACATAAATTCTGTTGTACGAGAAGAAGTAAACAAAAATTTTATCGGAAGTGACAAAGCGGAAGTTAGGATGCAGAACTGTTGTAAACCGTACTAAATGTGTATGTATCAAATTTCATCCAACTCGATTATCAGGTACAGAAGTTATTGAGCTTCCAAAATAACAGGTGCTTGGAGGACCCCCTACCACTTTGTTCACTATCGCTAAAAAAAACTAATCAGTTTCTTGCCATACATATTTGCATCTTTTTGCAAAGTGTAATCAAAATTACTTAACGAACGAATGTTGTATGCTTCCAACAAACATTGAAACAATAAACAGGTGTTCGGGAGGACCCCCACCACTTATCCCAATATTGTCCAAAAACTAGTCAATTCTTTGTCAATAAAGTCTTTATCTTTTTTCAAAGTGCCATTAAAATTGATTAATGAATGAAATCTGTATGCTCCCAACAAACTTTAAAAACTAAGTGTGAAAAGTCAGCAGTTGTATGGTAGATCCCCCGCCACTTTGATCAATGTGTCCCAAAAGATGATAATTATCTTCTTACACTAATTGAAACCTTTCCATAAGTTTTATCATAATCACTTCATTATTGAAGGCTGTAGTGTGCATTAAGATACTGAAAAAACTGCCAACAATTAAAAAAAATTTTTTTTTACCGGAAGTAAAAAACCGGAAGTTAGATGCAGAATTTTTGTAAATCATACTAAATGCTTATGTACAAAGTTTCATCCAATTCGATTATCAGGTACAGATGTTATTGAGCTTAAAAAAAAACAGGTGTATGGGACACCCCCCACCACTTTGTTCACTATCGCTCAAAAACTAATCAGTTCTTTGCCATACATGTTTGCATCTTTTTCCAAAGTGTCATCAAAATTGGTTCACGAACGAATGCTGTGTGCTCCCAACAAACATTGAAAAAATGATGACACAGTAAACAGGTGTTCGGGAGACCCCGTACCACTTATCCCAATATTGTCCAAAAACTAATCAGTTCCTTGTCATTTAAGTTTCCATCTTTTTCCAAAGTGTCATTAAAATTGATTAATGAATGAAGTCTGTATGCTCCCAACAAACTTTAAAAACAAAGTGTGATAAGTCAGCAGTTGTATGGTAGACCCCCCGCCACTTTGATCAATGTGTCCCAAAAGATGATAATTATCTTCTTACACTAATTGGAACCCTATTCCATAAGTTTCATCATAATCACTTCATTATTGTAGGCTGTAGTGTGCATAAAGACACTGAAAAAACTTCAAAAAAGTACAACCAAATTTTTTTTTACCGGAAGTGAAAAACCGGAAGTTGGAATGCAGAACTATTGTAAACCGTACTACATGCTCATGTACCAAGTTTCATCCAATTCGCTTATCAGGTACAGAAGTTATAGAGCTTTCAAAAAAACAGGTGCTCCAGGGACCCCCCACCACTTTGTTCACTATCGCTCAAAAACTAATCAGTTCTTTGCCATACATGTTTGCATCTTTTTCCAAAGTGTCATCAAAATTCGTTCACGAACGAATGCTGTGTGCTCCCAACAAACATTGAAAAAAGTGTGACACATTAAACAGGTGTTTGGGAGGACCCCCACCACTTATTCCAATATTGTCCAAAAACTAATCAGTTCTTTGTTACTTAAGTCTCCATCTTTTTCCAAAGTGTCAATAAAATAAATTAATGAATGCAGTCTGTATGCTCCCAACAAACTTAAAAAACAAAGTGTGAAAAGTCAGCATTTGTATGGTAGACCCCCCACCACTTTGATCAATGTGTCCCAAAACATGATAATTATCTTTTCACACTAATTGGAACCCTATTTCATAAGTTTCATCATAATCACTTCATTATTGTAGGCTGTAGTGTGCATAAAGACACTGAAAAAACTTCAAAAAAGTACAACAAAATTTTTTTTACCGGAAGTGAAAAACCGGAAGTTGGGATGCAGAACTATTGTAAACCGTACTAAATGCTCATGTACCAAGTTTCATCCAATTCGCTTATCAGGTACAGAAGTTATAGAGCTTTCAAAAAAACAGGTGCTCCAGGGACCCCCCACCACTTTGTTCCCTATCGCTCAAAAACTAATCAGTTCTTTGCCATACATGTTTGCGTCTTTTTCCAAAGTGTCATCAAAATTCATTCACGAATGAATGTTTTATGCTCCCAACAAACATAAAAACTTTGTGGAAAAAACCACCTGTTGTATGGTGGGCCCCCCAACCCTTTATCCAATGTGCTCCAAAAGCTAATAAAATCTTTTTCATGTTATTTAAAAGCTTTTCGCAACGTTTCATGAAAATCGATCGGTAATTGTAGGCTACAGTAGGGATAAACACCTGAAAAAAAAACTTTTTAACCGGAAGTGACAAACCGGAAGTTTGTATGCAGAAACATTGGAAGCAGTACTTAAACCTTATATACTAAGTTTCAATAAGATCATAGCCCGGAATCAGAAGTTATTCAAGATTTAAACTTAGAGGTGTTCGGGAGACCCCCCGCCATTTTGTCCAAATTTGAAATGAATCCAGATCTTCCATTTTCAAGTGAACCTGCATCATTTGCCAAAGTTTCATCAAGATCCTATGCAGAAAACTCAACCACCCACACACCCACCCACCCACGCACACACAGACGTACACCAAAATTTTTTTTGGCTATTTAGATAGAGGATGGTCCAAAACAAAAGATAAAATAAAATTTGGGGTATGTAAGATTTTTTTTTTCCACGATAGATTGCATTACTTCACACAATTTAAAATTGTGGTGAAGTAAAAAATAATTCGGAGTTTGATTGGAACTGTACTGAAATTTGTTCGGTACAGTCGAAAAGAATACACTATTAATTATAATATTTGCGATATTTTTAGAATTCTGAAAAAAGTTTCAATCTTTGATTTTATTATAATTTTTGGAATATTTTTCATTTTGGAACTTTAAAAAAAGTTTCAAATTTTGATTTTGTAAGAATTTTTGGAATATTTTTAGAGTTTAAATTTTTGATTTTATTATAATTTTGTTATAATTTTTGCGATAATTTTTTTTTGATGTCAGAAATTTTATTTTTCATTCATACAAACTATGATATTTAAACAGTAGGCTTTGTTTTAACTGTCGGCAATTCTTCTTGTCGTCGATAATTTTGCTTTGTCGTTATGAGAATTCTTTGTTGTCATTTTTTTTTCTAACAAAATGAAATATAATTTCATCTTAGTAGGCGCATAAATTTGTAATGTATTTTTGACAAATAAACAAACATGCAAATATTTATGAATGAAAACGGACATTTTTATTATTTGCATTTTTACATAATTTTGTATTATTAAATAATTTGTAGAAAAATTTTATTTAGAAACTAATAATTATCTTTTAAACAAAATTATAATTAAAAAAAATTATCTCATTAAATACCACTCTTCATTGAAATTTTTGTCTAAAATTTTTCAATTTTACTCATTAAATTATTTTTAAGCAACACTGCTCAATCAAACCACTACTTAAACCACTCGTCCTTCGGACTCGTGGTTTATTGTGCGCTTTGATTCGCAGTGTTGCTAAATAATTTAATTCGTAAAATCAAAAAATTTTCGAAAAAATTTCAATGACTCGTGGTATTACAACCGATAATTTTAGAATTTTGAAAAAAAGTTTGTTATTTTGATTTTGTTATAGTTTTTGCAATAGTTTTAGAATTTTGAAATAAGTTACTTCGGTCTGAATTTGAATTTTTGGAATTTTTTTAGAATTTTGAAAAAGTTTAAATTTTTGATTTTATTATAATTTTTGCAATTTTTGAAAAAAGTTTGTTATTTTGATTTTGTTATAATTTTTGCACTATTTTGAGAATTTTGGAAAAAGTTTGAATTTTTGGAATATTTTTAAAATTTTGAAAAAAGTTTCAATTTTTGATTTTTAGAATTTTGAAAAAAGTTTGTATATCTGATTTTTTATAATTTTTGCAATAATTTAAAATTTTTTGAAAAAATTTAAATTTTTGATTTTTTAATAATTTCTGGAATATTTTTAGAATTTTAAAATTTAAACTTTTGATTTTATTATAATTTTTGGAATATTTTTGGATTTCTGAAAGAAATCAGAATTTTTGATTTCTCGAAACGCTAAATGAGGGGTGAGAGGTTTTTGAGTAGTTTGCTGAGTGTATCATCTTTTCACTAAATTATGTTAATATATGATCTGTTATAATTTTCCGGCAACGAATTGATGTTTCGTGTTAGTTTTGTAATAAATTTCTAAACAAAAATAAAATACTTGTACTTTTACAAAGAGTTTGATGTTTAATATACATCACTGCCGATAGCTAAAACCATGTCCTCATAAAAGTTTTATGCCGAAAACTATATCAAAATCCTTAACCAAAACCGAATTCTTGATATCTCAGAGCTGTGAGATTTCTGCCCTTTCATATTTTTACAATATAGTAAAACAACACTCAAGAGTCATTCATAAAAATAATACTAAAGAAATATTTTAAAAATCGTTCTTTAAAAGATCGATTCTATCAATATGTATTTTCGATTTATAAGAACGGAATTTAATCGATTCTTTTTTAAACGATTAATCGATTACGATGTCCCATCCAGTGATGCCAGATTTTCAAAAATGAATTTCCCGTTGACGTATCGAAAATTCTCGATTTTTCCCGTTTCTTACCTCAGAAATTTCCATCAAGCTTTCATAAAAATATACATATAAATTCAATTATTTCTTCAACTATTCAAATTTTAAAACCACCACAATTATAACAATATTTATCCTTCCAACAACTATAAATATATGTTTTTTTCTGTTTTTCCCGACTAAAATTGTGTACGTTATTAGTCTTAATAGAATAAAACAAACAGCTGTTAATTTTATTCTGTACCGCGAATGTGGCGGAACAAAATGAAACAATTTGATCGAATTTTATAAAAATTTGATTACATTTTATAAAAAAATCAAAAACAAACATTTTCGCTCTGTTAATATAAAAAACAATATATTCAAACTGAAGCGCATGTCACTGTCTCGAATATTAAATAAGGCAAAGGCTACTATGATTAAATTGAATTAAGTTTTCAAAAGATTGTTTTTTGGTTTCTAGTCATTAGTATAAAATTTGATATCTTTCATTGGAGGTCTTTTCATTTTTAAAATACCAAATAATTAAATAGATATTGAAATTGAATTAAATTTATTTAAAAATTTGTTTATAATCGTTGTAGTCCAAACAAATTTTTTACAAAACTTTCATTTTTATTTAATATTGACGACGCGTTTCAGCTTTACACCAAAGCTATTCTCAGGTCCAACAAAATTAAATAAAAAATGAAAACACTGTTTCAAAACAGAAAAAACTGATAAGAAAAAGTGAAACTTTTCTTACTTTTGTAAATGAAATGAAAAATCACATATGTTTTTAAAAGATTCTAAAAAAAAACATAAACAGACTGAGTTTTTCTATCTTATATATATATTATATTTAAATTTTTTAAAAACAAAAAATGATACTCAATTTTTTTTAAAAAAATTTAAAGCTTTGGTGTAAAGCTGAAACGCGTCGTCAATATTAAATAAAAATGAAAGTTTTGTAAAAAATTAAAAAATTTGTTTGGACTACAACGATTGTAAACAATTTTTTATATTATTTCGTCCAATGAACCTACAATCAAATAAATTTATTTAATTGTTTGGAATTAATTATACAAAAAAATACAATAAAATTCATTGTTTTCTTTATTCTTTTTACTTGTTTTATCAACGGATTTTAAAACAATTCTATTTAAATTAATAAATGTTACTCTATCGGAAAGATAAAAAGTTGTACTGGGTTCGTGTGTAATGAATTTTATTCTAGCATCGTAAACTTTTCCTTGAGAAATAAAATATTGCTTTAAACACTTACACAATAAATTACTATTGTTTCGATTCTTCATACAACTTGTGGAATTAGAAAGTACTGTTACGACATGGAGCATTAAGTCTATTAAAATTGCGAAGGACGTTTTTTAAAAAAAGTAAATATGCCTCGGTTTTGTGGTTTTTAAAAAATTTTAAAATAACTATAGCTATAGCTTATATGTGTTATTATGGTTTTCTATATTATTCACTGTTTGTGTGCTTTTGTCACTTTTGAATTAAAATGCAATATTTAAAAATATACTTTTTACTGTTTATTTTATATAATATTTTAATTTTTAAATATTGCATTTATAGCTTATAATAGCTGTAATAGCTCTTTTTCGATACGTAAACAACTGCTCAGAAATAAAATAGTGATGCAAAACATCCCAATTTTTTTAATATGATTAAAATGTATGGATGCATAGAGAGCCAACTTGTAGTTCCATTCCAGGTGATTTTATGTTTCGTTTCGCAGTGTCAAAATATTCCTGAAGTTCAGATAACATGGCAGTGCTTTGAGATTTTCGAAACGTATACCTATCTCCCTAAGAAATATTTCAACATCAGAAGGCTAACATTCCACCACGGATTTGACAATACTAAAGCCGATAGATGGCAAATGCATTTAAGCCAAATTATTGGGTGATCGACCTGTTTCTGAAGCCTGGTGAAAAATTAGTTGGTGCGACCATTTTAAAATAAATTTTAATTTAAAACGCTTATACTATTAAATGTGAAAAAGTCTCGCACTTTCCAAGTTTTTACCCGCTTTCCCGTTTTAAATGAAATATCCCACAAACGGGAAAAATTCCACAATCTGCAACACTGCACTCCCATTTCTAGTTTCATAGGAGATTTGTTTATGCTGAATAAAAGGTTTGGTTTGGACGAAAGGGTAGTCATATTGAATAGTATGCCTGTGGAAACTCTTTAGAAGTAAAATTTAACTAGCTTCCACTTAAAAGCTTTAGTGAAGCTTCATTGAAGCTTAAGCTGATATAACTCAAAATTTAGAAGTAAGTTTTCTAGATGGGTATCTACCCCATAAATAGAGAACTAAGTATACCTATTACTTCGGTCTAATAAACTACTAGTCCATGATAATCTGCTGCTATTAACCCATATTTTTTAAATAGTATGTATTTTATGAGTAACTCTAGTTTTGACTTTTAATAATCCCAATGTAATGATATCTAATCTTAGTCCCTCAACCATAAGATTAGGCTTCTTATAAATATTGAATAAAAAATGTTAATTGTTTTTTTATTTATTAATTTAGTGTAGTTAGCAAAGAGGTTATCTCTTATAATAAAAATTATAAGCTACAAATATTCACTTCACCGCAATCGAAAGTCACTATAAAATTTTTTAGAAATTTACATAACTAAAATTTAATTTTATCTTTTTCGACAACTCCAAATCAAATTTATTAATGAAAAATGTCTGGTGGTTGATGGGCGACACAAATGCATGGGATTTTGGTGTAACTTTGGTATATGTAGGGTGGTAATTTTGTAGTATTTTATCACTTTTCGCGTTATAAAAAGCGATAAAAAGAAATTGTCTTTTCTTAATGCGATTAAATAGTGAATGAACAATTTATTATAGTCACTTCGTTGATTGACTCGAAAAAATAATCCACTTAGACTTAAACATATTGTTTATGTTGTCAAACATTGTTTGTCACTGTTTTTAATTTTTCTGTTTGCAATTGTTTTGAATAAATATATTAAAAATTTTCAAATAACAGGAAATAAATAAAAATTTAAAGCAATATTTTAAAAATTTAATTGTTCACTACTTAATATTTAATACGTTTTAAGTAGCCTATAAAATATTCTTGTATATTTGACATTTGGGCGATTTTTGTGAGTGAATAAGCTCAAAGTAATTATTGGAATTCACTTCAATTCGAAAGCAGAAATTCATTTTGCAATTCGAAATCATTTCTCAAGTGTCGGGATTGAACTCAAACCACATAGTTCAAAGCCTGGTGTCTTACACACAGAGGCGACGATTTTAATTTTATGTTCAGATGATTTCTAAATTTAAACTTTTTTTTTAACTTCATCAATTCATTTTTACTAAAATTGAATCCTTCAGCTGTGATTACAAAATCCTGAATTGTATTTGTTTTTGAAGTTTTTTGTATACAGGCTAGTTAAAAACCAACTGTAATTCTTGTATATGGTTTTTGACTGTCAGAATATATTTCTAATTTCTCCTCGAATTCACCATTCGTTTTCAGTTGAAATTTGAGTATGGGTATGTAAACGTTTTTTTCAATTGCGTTATAACTCAACAAATTTCAATTTAAATATGTGATATAGCACGGAGCACCCATAGAAAATGACCATCCAGTTTTGTTGCTCTGCCTGTTTTTAACTTTTGATCTACGGTTATAACAATTACACACGTACCTCAGTCTCCGCTATTGGCATACAAGTTAACGCGATATATCACTAGTCAAGGGAAAATCTTATTGTTGCTGGTTGATGAACTCTTTTCAGTCAACGGTAGCAATCCTAGCCTGATGCGAACGTCAAAGGGAAACTCGACTGTTGAATTGTTGTCATTTACCAAACTCGACTGATCTCTGAGTTGTGGCATCTCAGAATGCAACAATTTTTTAATTCTAAAATCCAATCTCTGGTGTTAATCATGGTTTCCCTAAACCAGACCTAAAAACTCTTAGTTTTTAATAAAAAAAGTGTTGTGTAATAGGAATTCCCTCGATTCAGTATGTGTCACAGCAACACATATCTATGTGTCTTAAGACCTCCCAAAACAGCATTGTTTTCTTGTGTTTTTTGAGACTCGTTTCTTTAAACAAGCGCACGCATTGCGTCATCAAGTAATACTCCTCTACGATATTGGAAATGCTAGCGTTGACTAAATAAAGTTCGTCCATTTTTTTCCTAAGATATCACCTTGGCCAGCGACATCTTTTTGATAACAAGAACTGTCAATGTATATCTCACGTAACCGCACATATCAATAGCAACAACTGATACTGGAGTACGTGAGATTGTCACACCCGTGGATCTCGTAATAGTAGATTCTTGTATGAGCTTAGAATGAAGGCAATTCTTTACGAGGATGAAGTTTCCTGGAACGAGCGTAGCGAGTGGAGGGAATCATCCGAGTGAAAAATTGTCATCATCCTAAGCGAATACAACATGCTATTTTGTCCACGACTGCAAAATATTTCGTTAATTTCCAGTTTGCCTGCAAAAGTTTGTATCGCCATATTGAAGTAAATGCATCAAAGATAACAAGAAGAACAAAAAAAAAACAAGTTTGTTGTTTATTTTATATGTGTATTGTTCTTGTTTTAACCTGTTTATATTACTATACCAACAAATGAAGTTTTTAATTTGTTAGGGGAATATTTAATAAACTATAGAACTGTTAAAGAATTTAATCAAATTCACTAGTTGTGGAACGAATACAATTACAATTGAAGACATACGCATGGAAAGCATATATTCTTTAGTAGTCGTGGATTAAATGATTTCCCCATACGTACGCGGAATAGATTTTTTTTTAAATATATTTAAAAAACTAAATAAATTAGTTATAAAAAAACATATAAAATTGCAATAAAAATAGATCAGCACATATAATGATAGATAAAGTCGCTCAATCCGAAAATAAGAAATTTAAATCTTAAAATTATAATTCAAATTTCGTTCTTTAAATGTTTAGCAAGAATTAAACTTAAATGAAGTTCATGATTGAAACAAATGTAAAATAAATTTTAAAAACGATTAAATAGTGTTGTCATCTAATCCATGTGTTATTGATTTGTTAACTGAATATTAACATGCATCAGGTAATCAAAAATAGAAACATTGGAGACTCAATGGAGACTCAAATCAATATATTACACATTACAATGCATGTTAGCAAAACATTTTGTCTAAATCTAAAGAGGTAATAAATTTATATTATTTTTATGTTAAAATTTACCTTAATTCATTCATTATTCATTATTTTTTACACTTTATATACTTAGTTCAAACAAATTAAGTAAAACTTTGCTATCTGTAAATATTCTATTCTGTTCTATTCTAACCTAATGACCGGAATAAGTTTTATAATTGCAATACAAATTGTTTACAGATGTTTTATTCCAACATTTTGGTTATGATATTTATATAAATGTTAAAATATAAACACGAAAAGTTTGATATTTAAACGGAAGTGAAATGGTTGGACGATTTTAAAAGGTATTGGAATACTGAGGTTCAGTGATTTACAGACAATCGAGGTCGTTAAAATGTCTTTAAAAATATGTTTTGTTGTGTTATTCAATGTTTCAAAGTTCAATGTTTGTTTTGTTTGCTTTGCTCGTCGCCCGATTTGTTGTTGGTAACGAGTTAATGTCAATAAAATAAGCGGCCGAGGTATCTAAAATATTTTTAAGGTCTACTTGTAGCTTCCCATCTTCGTTTTGAATAACAGTCGATCTAGTATGAGGTACCTTCTTTAAGGCCTTAACCTGTTGAAAGAAGTTATGCGATTGATGTTCCTTATTGAAGCTTTCAATCTCCTCACACTGTCTCTTTTTCACTATTCTCGCTTCGTTTGTCTATATAGTTTTGCAACGGCTTGTCTTGCCAGTTATTGTTGTCCTTCGTGGACCTGGTGTTGCGCCCTCGTAGACATTTCAGATAGCAATCTCTTTTGTATTGAATAGCATCAATACATGCTTGATCCATTCATGGCTTCTGGGAGTGGTTTTGTGATCGTCCAAGTATTCCCTCGGAAGCGCTTAAAACAGCATCTTTGAGCAAATACCATGACTTATCGACGACTCCATTAATGGCTTCTGATTTCTCCAATGTTTCGGCAATATGGTTTTGATATCACTCATATAGTAACATATACAGTTAGTATGTGATATCTCTCATATGGTAACATATACTCGTAGTAACATATACAGTTCATTATATACGCTTAAGAACCTCAAGATGTTCGACACACGAGGTACATGTTAGTTATATCCTTGTTAGTTCCGTTATATGTACATACTTACGGTGATTTATTATTTTATAATATGAAATAGATATCTAAATCAAGACTTAATTATTGTTTTAATTTTTGCATTCGTTGTATACATGATTTACAACTAACTGATAATGTCACACTCTATAAAGCTTCTATTATCGGTTGTACCTTATTTACTTATTATATACTAGCAGGACCCGGCGTACGTTGCTAGGCCTATAGAAAAGTTTGTGTGCGTACATTTTGTTGAATTAGTAAGAATAATTTCAAAGAGTGGTAATGAGAATAGAAGGAGCCTATTTTAATTTTTCCATTTGGGAAATATGAATAACAGAGATCATTAGCATTCTAGCTGATCAATCCAAATAGTTTGAAAATTGAAAGGAAGGTCAACATTTGAAAGTGA
The DNA here is from genome assembly GCA_963693315.1 of Diogma glabrata. Taxonomy (NCBI): domain Eukaryota; kingdom Metazoa; phylum Arthropoda; class Insecta; order Diptera; family Cylindrotomidae; genus Diogma; species Diogma glabrata. The sequence goes on from OY856186.1 coordinate 219,102,057, forward strand.
TTGGTAGAGTTTCGGAGAGTTTAAATTAAACACTTGCAGTTTTTCGCGTTAATCGGCTTAATATGTGTCGCGAAAAATTAGGTGAACGTCAAAACATTCGTTTATTGGGTGTTACAGTTGTCAATGACTTACTCTGGAACCGTCATACTTGCGATACAAAATAGGCACACCGCACCAACATTTACTGTTTTATCGTACCATTTCATGTTGACTAATTTCATTTATCAATCTATCCAGATTATTTGCTGATCTTAAATAAAGTCAATTTGGATTTTCAAATATATTTTACCAATTATTTCCAATGCTCTACATGCGCTCTGTGTGTTTTTATTAGTAATGGAGCATGTCACTGAAAGAAAACTTTGAAGAGCAGACTAAATATGCATAGCGCTGATGTTTGATACCAATCGAAAAACCGGTCTAAGAATGACAGCATTTTTAGTGAAGGCTTTCGTTTTTTGGGTTTTGTCGTTTTATGGCCATCGTCTTAATTCGACATTTCTGCCAGAGTTTTAAAAAAAATTTTGGACAAACATATAATAATAAGACTAATTTGTAGTATAAAATAAAAATAATAATAAGATCATTTATAAATCCAGACTTATATACTAATCTAAAACCAGTCAAATCACTTCATTTGTTGACATATTTGCATATATTTTACCGATTTCTTCAAATAACCTACATTGTTTGTTTGTTTTTGAAATTAATCGACGCATATTTTTCTTAATAAGTAAAATACTTTCAACCTGTAGCTTTGATATTATTGTTCATAATCCTTTTCTTCAATATAAAGGTTCCATTGCAAAAACTTACTGCATCAATGTTTCTAAAAAGAGGGAAAAAAAGCGCCCATTTTCTAAATTTTGAACATGTATAACATATATATAAATTATAAACCAAATGAAATATGTATTACACATGTATATACACCAAACCAAGAACATGTTTGTTGTAAATTAGAAATATTTGTTGCAACGTAATGTGTTGGATGCATATAATTGTATCATGTATGTATATAACAAATATATAAATGTATATAATTTTCATCTAAATCAATTTGTTTGTCACATTATACTTTAATTTTCCATTAGAATGGTAATTCTGTTTTGCGGAAAAAAAAATCGATCAAAGATAACTGAGTGAATGTTGAATAAACAGCCAAGTATAAAATATAATATACATTTAGGCATACCATTAGGAAAATTAAAATTATTAATTATAAAAAAACTAAATTAAATTTTAAAATTTCGGCTCCGAGGTGCATTAGTACCTGTTAATGGTCTTCTCCTGGAAAAATTTCAGACTCCTGTGTGCTACAGATTTCGCTGGAGAGCGCACGCAGACAGACAAACACTTTATTTTATTCTTATATTATAGAAATAGATATCGTGAAATATGTTATATTCACAAGTTGATTTACTCCTCTTGTCCAAATTATTTGTCTACTAAATCAACTTTTGGTCAATCAAAACGGACCATTAATTTAATGTTTCCTAAGCTTCGATACAAGATATGTTCTGATAATGTTCTAGTTGATGACACATTGTTTTGGAATGAATTGCCATATGAATTGAAGAATTATCATGTAACCACAATCAATTTCAAAATCTTTTAAAATCACATTTGGAAAACGCCCAACCCAAGCTTTTTGCTTTGTAACATTGAATTTATAAATAGTTACTTACATATCGAAAGTTGAAAGTAAAAGATTACGCCTGCGGTTCATTTTGAAGCCCGACGCGAAGCGAGACCTTTTATTGAACAAAGGGCGTAACCTTTCAGCCTGAGTGTATGTACAACGTTTTACGCACAACTGCACCACTTAATTGTAGAATAAATCTTTTTTTAGAATTTTTTAAACTCGCTAGAAATTTTGAAATTTACAAAACACGCCATGGTTTTCTCTATCAACTTCGAACAATAATTTATTTTATCCACGACCACTAAAGAATATATACTTTCCATGCGTATATCTTTCATTGTAATTGTATTCATTCCTTTTTATATATAAAATTCTTCTTCATTTATTTCATTACACTTTATTTATTAAAAATTCCCCTAACAAATTAAAAACTTGATTTGTTGGTATTGACCTTTTTACTTAAACGTCAAAATGAAATATTAAAAATACTTAAAATATCCGGGGACCAATAGTGAATTTATGTTAATACAAAATCTTCAGTTTTTGTATGAAAAGTGTTAAAAAATAATTTTAAAATGTAACTAGGAGTTGTTAATAACATTTATAAAAGTATTATGTATAAACTGGTTGAAAATATTCAATAAATTTGTGTTAAATCAAAGTTTTTGGTTGCCAGTAGTGATGTTTATTTAGTGCAAAATCTTCAGTTTTGTGTATGAAAAGAGTCAAAAAACAGTTTAAACTAGTTAAATAATAAACTAAACTACAAGTTAATAATAGTATTAATACAAGGGTATATATAAATTTGTTAAATATATTCAATAAATTTATGCTAAAGTCAATGTTTTTTGTTTATAGTACAACTTTTTTCCCGAAAAAAACTTGACATATGTGATCAGCTGATTTGTATTTCGAAAACCTTAAATAAATGTTATTTCTTGCAAATCAAGATCGTTTTGTGTTGTATTTAAATTGTTTTTAATATATTTGCATTATTATTGGTTTTGCAGTAAATTTTAATACATAATTACTGATTTCTAATTATCATTAGACAGAATATAGCGACGTAACGACAGATTACATACAGAAATATAACGACGTAACGACAGATTACATACAGCAATATAACATTGATTTTAACATAAATTTATTGAATATATTTCACCAATTTATACACACTACTTGTATTAATATTATTATTAATTTGTAGTTTAGATTATTATTTAACTATTTTAAATCATTTTTGAGCATTTTTCATAAATAAAACTGAAGATTTTCCAGTAACTAAACAACACTGCGGGGAACCAAAAACATCGATTTAACATAAATTTATGAAATATTTTTAACCAGTTTATACTTACTACTTGTTTAAGTGTAATTAACAATGCCTAGATAAATTTTCAGTTTATTTTTTAACACTTTTCATACAAAAACTGACGATTTTGTATTAACAAAAATTCAGTTTAGGCTCCCGGCTTTAAAATCAACTATTTTATCTGTCAAAATATTTTAAGGAAAATACTCAATAGTAATGTAAACTAGTTAAAACAAGAACAATACATATATAAAATCTAAAATAAACAAACATGTTTTGTTTTGTTTTTTATTTCATTCAATATGGCGATATAAAGTTTTACAGGAAAACTTGAATGAAATTATTTGAAATATTTGTAGTCGTGGATAAAATAGTATCTTGTATTCGCTTAGGATGAAGGCAATTCTTCACTCGGATGATTCCCTCCACTCGCTACGCTCGTTCCGGGAAACTTCATCCTCGTGAAGAATTGCCTTCATTCTAAGCTCATACAAGAATCTACTATTATCCACGACTACTAAAGAATATATGCTTTCCATGCGTATGTCTTCAATTGTAATTGTATTCATTCCACAACTAGTGAATTTGATTAAATTCTTTAACAGTTCTATAGTTTATTAAATATTCCCCTAACAAATTTAAAACCTCATTTGTTGGTGTAGTAATATAAACAGGTTAAAACAAGAACAATACATATATAAAATATAAAATAAACAACGAACTTGTTTTGTTTTTCGCTATCTCTGATTTATTTATTTTAATATGGCATATACATATTTTTGCAGGCAAACTGGAAATTAAACGAAATATTTTGCAGTCATGGATAAAATAGCATTTTGTATTCGCATAGGATGATGGCAATTCTTCACTCGGATGATGACTCGGAAACTTCATCCTCGTGAAGAATTGCCATCATTCTTAACTCATACAAGAATCTACTATGTTTGTTCTAATTTTATGATTATTTTAATTATTTGACGGGCGATTATTTTACGGGCGGTAAAGTAGAAAAATATACCAACGTTTTATATGGCAACGGGCTTTTATTTTACGGGGGTAAAATTCAACTTTACGCCACGATAACTAGGATGTAAAATGTGTTTTACGATTCATTTGTGCGTAATAGTTATTTACATATCGAGGGCTGAAAGTAGAAGATTACGCCTGTGGTTCATATTAAAGCCCGACGCGAAGCGAGGGCTTTTATTGAACCAAGGGCGTAATCTTCCTTTCAGCCTGAGTGTATGTACAACGTTTTACGCACAACTGCACAACTTAATTGTAGAATAAATCAATTTTTGAAATTTTTAAACTCACTAGACATTTTGAAAATTATATTTAACATGCCATGATTTTCTCTATAAACTTCATACAATAATTTATATGTTTGTTTTAATTTTATGATTATTTTACGAGCGATTATTTTACGGGCGACAAAGTAGAAAAATAAACTAATGTTTTATATAGCAACGGGATCTTATTTTACGAGCGTAAAGTTCAACTTTCAGCCACGATAACTATAATGTAAAATGTGGTTTACGATTCATTTGTGCGTAAAAAAAATTATTGTTTAAAATTGTTTATTATAATTTCAACTTTTTTATTTTACTTAAAACTATTATAAAATTACTTAATGCTTTTGCTTAACTATAAGTAATTTATAAAATTTAGTTTTTGTAACTATTTTTTTAAAAATAAAAGTTGCTCCTTTTGAAAGAACCCTACAGTTGTTGAGTAACTTCTGAGGGGTACTCCTCTCCTCTCCTCCTCTACTTTCAATTTATTGTATGTAATTTAAATATATAAACGATATTTTTTATAAATTATTACAACAGAAATCGACAACATAATATTCAAAATTCTTATTCTATTTTTTCATGGTTACTTTGATTTAAAAACTTTGAAAAAATACATGAAAATGCTGTCACGTATTTCCACCAGGTTTTATTAAGTATTCAACACAGCTACTGTTCCACAACAACAAGAGCTTCCGAAACTCCAACGGTTGAATGTAGAAATTTCCAGTATGAACACAGCTTCCAAAATATACACAAAATATTTCTACTTAATAACACCCGTGTTCCTTTTAGGTAAACTTGCTACCCGAACCGAATTTTAAATGGAACGACTTAAATGTGAGGTGTATTAGATTTTTGATCTACAACAACTCAAATTCTTTCTTACCACACGTTTCCGACATTTTTTTTGACAATAAATTGTTTTGACAATTTTGAAAAACAATATTGCTAAACAACGTAAAAGAAAATTATTAGTTTGACAAAATTTTAAGTTTAAATTTTATTTTGAGTTTGTTAAATTTAAGAAAATTAATTAAATATTAAAAAATTTCTGAAAATTAAAATTATGATTCATGCAAAATATAAACAAATAAAGAAAGCTGGACAGAAATATGACATTTAGGCTAGAAATTCTAAATTTATATAAGCATTTGGGCAAACATATTTGAAATTATTCTCTAAACTGACAAAAACTCTGGCGGTGAATAGAAGCGTAAGTTTGTCACGTAGCTTTACCATATTTGATATGGTTAACTTGAAAACGAAATTTAGTACAAAAGTAAAGGAAAATGTGGTAAATGGAACACACTTAAAACTTTATTAACAATTAAATTAAAAATAACAGAAATGTACACCATTTTATATGCACGGTACAGTGTTTCGTTTACAATTAATTTCACTTAAAATCATCGCAGTCTAAAATAAAACTAACTTAATTTTTCAAGAGGAATTCCTTATATAAAATTCTGCATAATTTCTCGATTATTCGAGGTCACTTTCTTTACGAAGAAACCTCGAGAAAAGTTTAAGAATATTCGATAACATTAGTTTACCTAACATGTTGATTTGATTCATAATATAATTCAGTTTTATTTCATGTTGTTGTGATCTTGTTGTTATTTCTTGGAAAATGCGACGTTGAATACAATTTGTATTTCATTGTGTTTATGCAGACTCGTAACATTACCCTCCTAAGCCTCTTCGTCCCGAACAGATTCTAAATCTCTCCTCTAATTGTTGAATCCAAACTTTTATTTTTTCCTATTTCTCAGGCTGTTTAAAATTACTTCCTGTCCTTGGCTGCTCTCACTATCTTCTTTGTTTTCCACACGAATTTGTTCCTTTTTATTTTTGGCGTTTGTTTCAACGTCTGCGTCGGTTGATGTCTGTTTCCCTCATCTGTTTGTAAGATGGTCTGAATTTGCATTTGCACTGCATAGTTTCTCTTTGGTGCCAATATCTGTGGACTATGCTCCATTCAACAGTAGTGGCATTTCAACATTATTGACCTCCAGGATTCCACATCCAAAATCGAAAACGAATCCCTTCACCTTCATGAAATCGATCCCCAAAACCACTTCATTCATAGTGTTTGCCACTAGCACCTCTT
>OY856186.1:219108624-219280510 GCA_963693315.1 Diogma glabrata
TTTACTTTAGGAAATAATTTAAATGTGTTTAATTGATTTAAATAATTTCCATATTATTTGCATATAAAATTATGTGCGAAAGAAATTTTTCAGTCAATGTTATAACAAAAATATCGTTAATGAAACAGGCCCTTTCTATAATTAATTTTGGTGATTTAAAAAAATTATTATATTTTTTTAATATTTTTTATTTGTCTTGTTTCATGTCCATTTATCGATATTTTAATTTAATTTTTCATAATAATGAGAAAATTATAGAAAATTAGTATAATTTTCTACACATAATTCAAATATTTAAATTTTTTGATTTCTGATGTTTGGTCTTTTTAATCGTATCATTAAAAAAATGGCGAAAAAATGGACGCATCCTTTACAAACAAAATCACACTCATACATTTCCTATTTGGAACGTAAATATACGAACGCTAGCTTTATGCATAAAAATGTTTGTCGGGATTGATGCGAAATACATACTTCTAATATAAAAAATTTCAAATATTATATTTACGAAAAAAACGAACCCATACAAACATCGATAGCAGCAAAAACAAAACAAAGATGTACCAAACCAAAAGATTTAATACGGCGTATTGCTTGATTCTATCACAAACGTATTCAATATCACTATTTTTAGTCTAATTTTTAATTTACCACGTTTGTAGTCAATTGAAAATTAAATCATAACTGACTCAACTACAAACATGGTTAAATCAAATATGTTTGTGATACTTATAAAAAAATATATCAACAACGGTTAAATTGTTAGTTTAAATACGGAGCGTTGGTTGATACAATCACTAACGTATTTAGTTCCCCAATTTTCACTTAATTTTCGATTAACAATGCAACATGTTTGAATCAAGCAAGATTTTTTCTTTCGGTGCTCTTGTTGGTAGCAGTTATTTCATATATTTATTTCATCGATCTTTTACCTACTACTTCAGCGCATTCTCCAGTGATTGTTTGAAGTTTTAATCTTCTGGTGATTCCAAAACGCCGCCAATCAAACCTTTACGAATGAATGTAGTTGAACCTGTTGTAGTTGAACCAGTTCTAGTTGAACCAATGTAGTTCAACCTCAGTTGAACCTGTATATCCAATGTCGTAAAGCATCTTTCACCATTTACTGCCATTCTCGAAATTGGGATGTAGGTAACATTCTTCTCATTTGTTGGCTTCACAGTTCCATCTTCAACGGGCCTCCGCTGAATAGGAGACGAAGATCTTTCACGCTTCTTGTCCTCTGAGATATGGCCCGATTTCCTACATATCCAACACAGGAGTTCCCTTCTGTTGCTCCTAAACCCTACGTGCTCCTTTTCTTCGACTCTACTACTCTTCACAGAAGACTACGATCTCTCTGCTTCGTTATTTTTCGTGCATTCTCGTGACGTATGAGCCTCTTCATCACATACCCAGCATCTGCTGTTGCTTCTACCTCTGTGTGCCAATATTTCTCCTCTGATGTTCCTCTCTTCATTCCTTTTCAGCATCCGACAGATGGCATACATATCCTATGTACCATCTCACATTGCATTGCGTATGCGACTGTTGCATGGAAAGTCGCACTAGGTGTAACCATTACTCTTCTTTCTGGATCTTGGATACCATCAGTGAAGGCCTTGATCTTTATCTTCTCCATAAAATATGGTGAAGTATTCGAGTGTGCCAAATAAAAAGGCGTCCACTGCCGAGGAATAGTTCTTAAGGCTTTCTCCGTTCCGCCGCAACTGACCTTTTAACTCGATCCTGTCCTGGACAACTCCCTTTTATAGTCGATACCGTATTTACGTTCCCATGCATCCATCACCTCTCCATAACTTTTACGGTGGTTTTCTGGCACCGCATGTGCTTTAGCTGCTTCTTGCAAGTTGCAACTATTAATACAGCTAGACGGTTTTCCGCGTTCTAAACGTCGTTTTAGTCTGCTGCTGCAGTCTCGAACTGGAATTTGAAGATGCCGAATGAAGGTGTACCGTGGTTTTGATGATGGTGGTTTTAATTTTATATTTTCTACTTGTGGAACCAAATGTGTAGTAATATTAGCAGTTTCAACATCTTGCAACGGTTTGTAATTATGTAGAATCATAACAATACCATAGCAACTACAATTTGTTATTTATCGAAAATGATTTTGTTCACGAGTTGCATATAAAGTTCGATTCCGCTCCCTCATTTGCGGGAGCGGATTCTATTTTTTACTCCCTAGAATATAAAATAAAAAACGCTGACAACAATGATTGTGTTTATGGAAACAGAAACATTTGCGATAAATTCAAACAAATATATATAAAAACCGCCTACTATAATAAAAAATAAAAGTTATAATTTTGGTTTTCTTTAAATGATTAGATTTTAGCTTTTAATAGCGTAATTATATTGTGGTCGGGCAAAAAATAGTGTGTATATACATCTCGGGAGAGAGCATGTTATCTCCCTTAGTGATATGTAACACTAAACACACCTCAGGAGAACATCATGTACTTCTCTCCCTTTGTGAATAATCTACTAGTAATAGTGGAAAAAACACATTTTCACAAAGGATTAAGATTGCATGAAAATAGACTCTATATTTTATCGTAGAAAATTGTATATTTTCCTACAAGAGATGAAAACATTGTTTTTTCGTGAGCAAACATTTGTTCACGACACGCGCTAGCGTCGAGTGAGACATGTTTACGAACAAAAAACGTTTTTATCTCGTGTAGGAAATGCAATTTTTTCTATGATATATATAATACAAATAATCGATATTTACTCTAAATTATAAAATTAGAAATCGACAGCAAAACATTCAAAATTCATATTCTATTTTTTCATGGTTACGTTGTTAAAATACTTTGTAAAATTATATGAAAAATCATAGCAACTATAATTTGTTATTCTTTTTCACTAGTGAATTGACTTTTCGCATAGAAAAATGATATTTTTCTTTCCAGACTACTCAACTAGTACCCAAAATTTGGTCTTTTTGACATTATTTTAAAAAATTACTATTTATCATTCACCGATGAGTTTCATACAAAGAAGACATTTAGGCCCGCTATACACTTGAGCTAAACTATGCGAACTATGTTTTCAAAAAATAATGTTTTAACATAGTACAAGAAAGGAAGTAAAATCACCTATAACTAATTGACAATAGTCTCAGATCAACTTAAAACTTTTTTTAATTCGTCAAGAAAGGTGTGCAGAAGTACTTTAAACAACTTCTAGTTTCCGGACTTGGCCCGAAAGTGGCCAATTTTTTGTTTTTGGGCCAGAAATAAAAAATGTTTAATATCTCGGGAGAAAGTTAATGAATTTTCGGAAAAATAGGTAGGGGGGGGGGAGGTATTTTTTGGGTCGCTGATTATGATTTTAATGTCGAATTTTTCCAGAACACCCTCAAAACTGCAAAAACTACCCCTTTTTAGGGTATTTTTTGCTATTTTGTGGACGTAAAGCTAAGATTATAAATAAATGCAATTTTCAAGAATATTTAAGAAGCATTTAAATTTATTTAATTATATGCCAAAATTGGATCAAGTGGGCTAATAAAAAGGGGTTAAAACTACCCTCGAAATAATAACAAATTAAGAAAAAATGATATGAAAGTATTTTTCTTACTTTTTATTTTTTAATAAAGTATTAAAAAAAATTTCCACTGTAATTTCATTTAGGGGGTGAAAACAACCCCTAAAACGAAAAAATTATAAAAAAGGTTATTAAAGTTTTTTTTAAGATTTATGTTTTATAATCAATAAACTAGAATTATTTTTTGTTACAAAAATTGTTTCCTTTCCTCACCACCCCCAGGGAGTGGAAAATACTGTGAAATTGATTAAAAATATACAAAAAAACTTCTTAAAATTGTCTAGAAAAATAAAAGCTGGTAACTTTTAAAAATGTTTTTGAATTATTTTAGTAAATTTTGGATAATTTGGTTTTAAATAATGACACAATTACGTTTTTTATGGAATTCTTATTTTTATTTTACAAATTTTATACATCTGAGTTATTATGTGCATTATTTATAGGTTGTGAATCAATTCCCAAAAAGAAATCATTGACTTCATTACCAATTTCCTCGTCACTTTCGCTGAAAATTTCTTGTTCTAGAGGAGTAAAATTAATATTATTTCCTTCATTTTCTCCATTTGTTGCAACATCATTTTCTTCATTTATTAGCGAAGAGTTTGTACAACTACTTCCACGGCAATGAGTACAGGCAGTCGAACATTCTAAGCCTTTCTTTCTGCAACCACAAGCTTTACCACAACCTGTTTTACAACCACAAACAACAACATTTAATACACTTTGAGGAGCAGCTGGATTGTTCATTTTAGTAGGTTGAAAAATGCCTTTGACATTTCTCCAACCATAGTCTTCAGGGTTTAATGGATTATTTGGGTGTAACCATTCCTGGACTTGGTAATATACCCTTTTAATATGTTCACCAACAGCATCAGCTGTTGGGGGTAACGTAGCAAGATCTACACTTTTTGATTTTTTGTTATTGATTTTACTGGTGGAATAACATCGTCTTCTTTCTGGGTTGAGGTAGCATCATTTGATGATTTTGTTTTCTTCGATTGGGATTCCTTAATTTTTTCGGTATTTTTTTTCACAAAAGTTGTGTATCTGAAATAATTCAATTTATCGGGATAGCATAGATTTAAACGTTCTGTACATTCTAGGCTTTTGTATAATGCTAGAGTGCATATTATTCCGACTTCAATTAGCTTATCGATATCTACGTTTTGAAGCTTAAACATTTCCACCAAAGGATGCAAGTCTTTATAGATTTCAAAGGTTTCAAAAAATAATTTTTTTCCTTTTTTGTAAAACGCACTGGTTGTGTCGCAACCAGTTAATGCGTGCAAGAATAATAAATGTTTACTACACTCTTTTAACTTAAAACTATTTGTAGAAAATTTTTTTTCTGGGATTGTACAGCTACTGGGTACTGGTTTTAAAAAGTAAAAAACTTTATTACCTGGGAGCTGTAAAGCTAAATTCGTAAGTATAATTAAGACATCAATGTCCTGAAAAACCACAACAGTTTCTTTTTCAGGGAAAGAATTGGTCATTGCTGTGCTTACGATTAATCGATCTGCATCACCTTCAGACTGTACACAGAATATACTATTTTCTATCAATCTTTTTTTAAATAAATCTATAAACATTGCTTTATTTTTATCATTTGATTTTTCCTGTGAAAGTGAAACCTGGAGTTTTGAATCATAATTTATGCTATATGTACTCAGCACATAGATATTTTCTCTTTCGTCGACTTCTTTCCCACGACTTAATACTTGGAGCGTTATATCCATCAAAAACGACGCATGTAAATTGACCAAAATATTGTTTTAATATTCGAATATAATTATCCATAATGGCGCTAAATTCTTTTAATCATTCTCGAGAATCTCGAGAAATTTAAAATAATTATTCCCGATTTCTCGAGAAACACAATCGCTGATAAACTCGGGATTCATAAAAGGTCGTGAAATCAGAATCTCTAAACTTGATCAACAAGCTCGTTGCGTACGGTTTTCATCCCGCAGTCGTGAATTTGATTCAAAATTTTCTGTCTAACCGATACATCTCGGTATCTATAGATGGCTTTTCTTCTGAGTCTAAATTAATAACCGCTGGTGTACCCCAAGGCTCAGTTTTAACTACCAATTTATTTTTAATTTATATCAACGAACTGTTGCAAATAACCAGTAACCCAATAAATAGTTTTGTAGATGATAGTACACTGAACAAGTCATTCGTCCCCCTATCTTCAAAGGGTAAAATGCATGAACGAATAAATCCCGCACGGAGAGACGCTGCCATAAATGTAAACGAGGACCTAACAAAAGTCGCCGATTGGGGTGGCAACAATTTGGTCAATTTTAATTCCACCAAAACACAGCTATTGATTGTTTCCAGATCAAAGACCGAGTTTCCCAACGATATTTCAATTAATATGTGTGACGAGTTGACGACCAAATAGACAAGTGAAAGCATCCGTTTATTGGGAGTCACAATTTTTTGAATGACTTACTCTGGAACGATCATATAATGGCAATGGCAAAGAGCGCGTCAAGAAAACTCGGTCTCCTCAATAGATGTAAAAAATATTTTACTCCGTATCAATTACTCCACATTTATAAGTCCCATACTCGTCCCTGTATGGAGCATTGTTGTCAAGTTTGGGGCGCTGCATCTGTTACCATCCTAGCTCTTTTGGATTCTGTTCAAACGCGTGCTATTGCTATACGAATTGTTGGTGATCGAAATTTAACATTAAATCTTGGTTCCCCACAACATCGTCGCACTGTTGCTAATCTCGTTAGTTTTTTATAAATATCGTCATCAGCATTGCTCAGATTAAATTAGATTCATAATGCCTCAGACATATTCTTTTCCCCGTCTTACTCGTCAATCGGTTTGTGCAAACAGTCAAACTGTCGAGATTACTCACTGTCATAGTAACAAAATGCAAAGGGATTTCTTTGTGCGTACATCGTACAAATGGAATACTTTGCCCGAATCAATAGTCTCGAGTGCCTTCAATCCACAAAGATTTAAAAAAAAGTGTCCACCAACACCTCAAGATGCATGTTGTTGTGGGACCTAGGTCTTAAAAGGCATCTATGTGTTGTTGTGACACATTTTGTAATTCCTGCTACACAACACTTTTTATAAAAAAAAATATACCCGGAAACATTATTTGGGACAGAGAGCTAAAAAATACACCCGGCTCCTTTATTGGTAGGGGTCTTACAGTTGGAGCTCCCTTATTAAAAGGTTTTTACCGGTTGAAAAAAGTTACGTGATTGAATAAGAAACATTAAAGCTTCATTCTCCTTAACTCCATTCTCTCTTCGTTTGTCTTCATAATTTTGTAGCGGCTTTCTTTGCCAGTTGATAATTCTCCTTCGTTGTCCTGATGTTTCGTCCTTGTTTAAGATATAGCAAGTAGATTTCTTTGGTATTATATAGCGTCGAGACATGCTTGATCCAGCCAGGATTTCTGAGAGTGGTTTTCTGGGGGCATTTGAGTAAATATCAAAACGCAACGACGCACAGTGGGATTTTTTGTGCAATAAGTAATTTTTTCGACACATAAAATTTAAAAATGTAATGATGCAGTTTTGTAGAAAATTGATTCAGTATGAAGAATCCATAAATTGTAACCCAAAAAAACGTTTATTTGTCTTTGAAATAATGAAGTAAAGTCATATGTAAATTTTGGTCCAAAATATTGAAAACTGTTTACGCACTTCTATAGTGTTTGTACGTAAGATAACTTTATTGCTCTAATTTAAATAGTGACTATTTTCAAATATAGCCTTTTCTGCGTATTTAAAAAAAAAATTATAAAGATCGCTCATATGGCTTAAAAGATATGATAGAATAAAATTTGTTCTATAATATGCCGTGATTGCTAACTTCCTTGGAAGAAAAAAAAGATTGCTCGGTCGTGCTAGGTGCTCCCGCTGTAATAAAATGAAAGGTACTATCTGAAAGGTACCATACTATCAATTAAAAAAAAAAAAGTTTAAATAATTAATAATCTTTTATAAAATCATAAAATTTATAAAATCATAAAATCATGAAATTTCGGGTTCTATGGGCGGTGGGTAGTGGGCGTGACCAATTTTGATGAAAGTTTATTTTATTCTTAATTGAGGTAATAAAAGGCTCTGTGCCAAATTTCAAAAACTTTGGACCAAAAAAACATTTTGGGTTCTATGGGCGGTGGGGTAGTGGGCGTGACCAATTTTGATGAAACTTTATATTTCTCTTAATTGAGCTAACCAAAGGCTCAGAGCAAAATTTCAATATTCTACGAGCACTCCTTATATTTTTTGCCAACATTGTATGAACAAATCCCACTGTGCGACGTCTCCATAGATAGTTTCTGACTTCGGTAATGTTTCGGCAATATAATTTTGATATCTCTCTTTAGTTTTAGCATTCTTTTATGATGAGGGTTTGGGTATTAAAAGTGAAACTTTATTTTAGCACATATACATGGAAGTCGGTCAATGTATGTACCTCTTCTTCTTTTCCTCAAAACTTTAAAATCAAAGTTCATAAATTCCTCACAAAAAAATGATTAATACTCACAAACCCTAGTTTTCTAGTTAGCATGGTGGAGTGTTGCTATAAATTCAAATGCAGGCTGTTAAGTGCATGCTAGTACCCACAACATTTCCATTAGAAAATATCTCTACTAACTTGCCTATATTAAAGTCATCTAGAATCATAATGAAGTTGCGTGTTGGTGTTGACTTCATAACCTGTTTCAGTGCTATGTGGAGAATGTCCTCGTCGACGGTTTTAGTTTTAGTGGCTCATGTAGCATCAATGCTTCTTGTAGGCATGCACCCACAAGGAATCCAGTACCAAATTCTCTTTGAGTACGAGGACTAATACAGTATATTGAGTACAAATAGTATAGCGTAAAATTACTAGCAACAATTAATTTCGTTTACATTTGAGTGGGTCCAACACTATGCTAAACAAAAAGAGTTGGAAAAAGCTATCTTGTTTGCACTAATGCTTCACCTCTACCTGAATGTTGTTATTTTTCTCAGTTTGTATGAAGAGACTTGGATTTTCCAAAATTCGTTATTTTTAACTTGTTATCGTTTTTTAACACTTCCCATGCTTTTTCTACTGTTGAGGAGTGAGACCAACGAGGTCTTGTCAAGCTTCTTTAATGGCACGTTGTAACCAATTGCTTTTATTTAGATAGCTAGAAATCTTTTTTAAAGGTTCGGTGTTCGTAGAATTTCTCGCTTAGCATGTGTGTTACTTGAATGTTTTTTCTTTTATTCCCCAACAAAACCGCATAACTTCCAAACCCAAAATTTCAAAACCGCATAACTTCATAACAACAAAATAAATTGCATAAAAACATGTTTCCAGTTCATATAACCAACCTAATATCATTGTTTTTTCCCATCTTCGAAGGTTTTTTTTTAAATATCTAGAATTTCCATTGATTCAACCGGTAATTTACATAATCTCATAAATCCATGCCATAGTAAAATTGGTTGAAATGGGATGTTATTTCACGTTATCATTCACGTAATGTTATAATTTAACGTTATATATCTAGTTAGATGATAAGATAAATAGATACTAAACGTATTAATTATATAATACAAAACGCGATCAAATTGATAATAATCATTTTTATCTCCAAAGACTAATTGCGTTCGTATGGTTAAAAATATGCGGTACTTAAAATTTCAGGTACTTAAAATATAATTTATAGTCTTTGTATTTAAAGATAGTAGTATCATTCTGTGACCGAAATTCGGCCATTGTAAATAGAACTCCCAACAAAAAAAAACTGCAACAACCAATTAGAATTTATCACTTTTTTTTTAAAAAATCGACAAAATATCAAAAAATTCTCTTGTTGGGTAATTACATTAAATGGTACTACAAAAATAGATACAAGTAATTTAAAAAATAATGGTTAGAGACAAATTTCTATGAAATATTGAAATCAATTCTTTAGTTGATGTATAAGTTGTAAAAACATTGTTCATTTCTTATCAACTTTCTCGTTGAAATACATAGCTAATTACTTAACTATTTTAATTCGAAAAGTGTCATTTTAAAAATGTGATTTTGAACATTTGTAATTAAGATAAGATATTTAGAAAAGTTTCCTTGAAATTCATTTAATTATTGAGCAAATTGAAAAAAAATATATGGAGAGGAACGTAATTAGATTACTTAGGTAATCAGTAAGATTAGATATAAATTATGCTAACTTTGAATTGGGCTTATTAAAACTCGTAAAAGCAAATATGGACTACATACTCCTCTACTACATTATAATTTGTATTGATAACGATTATTTGTCATAGCTATTTTGTTGTTGTAATATTAAGTAGTTAGGTTGGGTTAGGTTGCGATTATATTATAATACGCTAAATATTGGTGAAGTTTAGATATTTGCTGGCTTAGCTTCTACGAATATGATATTTTTCAACAACTTCGATAAACGCACTCCAACAAATTTTTTCGGTATAATAAGAGAGTAACCGCTGTTTTATTCCCCTAATGGCCTCTAACAACAGCAACCCTAGCCGACTGTTAAAATAACGAACATGTCTGTTGAAATTTAAAAGAAATATATTTATGGGTTTCTCGTTAGTTCTTACTAAACAATTTTTTCAATAATTATAGTTCCTTTGTTTGTGTAAATCTGAAAAATAGAAAAAAAAAAACATGAATTCGCATTCGAAATATTTTTTAATTTTTGTATATTTTGCAAAATTGTTACATAATTGTGATGTACATAATTTTGACGAAATAATGGTTGGTTCTTTTATTATGATGAAAACACTTCGAATTTTAGACTCTCAGACCCTCTTAAAGAATTGATTTTTATTTAATCTAACACATTTTATCTATAAGTCATAACATAACCCATTTGATGAATATTTATGACACTTTTTGTGTGAAAATCTGTGTTCGCGTGTTTCTGTGCTCGCGTTATTTAAACGCATATAAGTTATATTAAAAAATACAGAAAAATGACCTTTACTTTAAAGTTTAATCTAAAAATATCTTTGAAGCTATGATTTATTTGTTAACATTTATTATGATTTATTTATTAACAATTTGCAAGTGTTAAAATTTTTTTAACATAAGTGTTTGTTGAAAATTAGTATGATCAATATTATAATCAATATGTCTGTCGATTGTTGAAACGACTAAATTTAAACTTACCATTTCAAAAAAAATTCAACAGACAAATGTTTGTTAAAATTAACCTACAATTTTTTTAGTGTGTTGCGCTGTTGTTTTTTTTCGTTCAACAAAATCGTTCAACAAACTCCACTCCACCCATTTGTCTAAGGTTTTACCGTTTTAAATAAACATCGAATTCTTAAATGAAAATTTAAAAGTTTTCAAACAAAAAAACAAAACAGCATTAATGAAATGGCAAAATTTAGTTCTTCGTAAAAGATTTAGTCTTAGGGCTATTATTTTGAAAACGTACATTTTTTTGTTAATTTTTAAATTTTTGATTTTTAAAAAATCTGAAATTTTGATATTTTGTTGGTATTGACGAAAGGAAAAAAGTAATTTCTGCTTTTATTTTTTGTATACTCTGAATCGGAGTTATGCGCGGTTGAATTTTTGAGGCTTTTTCACGTAGTTTTGGTAATGGTGTCAATGTTTTGTGAACAGGTGCCACAAATTTCATCCGACTTACGTATATTTTTGGAAGTAAAAAGGAAAATAATTGAATAATTGAAATAAGTAAGTTTAAAATTAATAACTTTTCTCTTTTCCACTAGGCGGCGCGTAAAACCTTGGTTTACTTCAAAGCTCATATCTCAAAAAGTAGGCTTTTTTTTTTTGTTTTTCACAAATTTTAAAGTAAACATATGCAGCTATGAAATTGAGAAATAAAAAGTCAGCAATTCAATATGGATTTTTTCTTACGATTTTTTAAAGTTTGGTATATGAAAAATGCACATGTGTTTTTTTATTAAGTTAATAATCCTGTACTAAATTTGGATCTAATAAATTAAACAGTTCATATTTTAACACCTGCAATAAATTTGAACCATTTTTTGTGCGGTTAAATGGTTAAAAACTTATTAAAAATTAATTTAAGTTAAGTGGTAAAATAAAGGAATTTAAATTATTAAAAGGGTCTGTAAAATGTTTATTGATTTTAAAAAATGTCTATTCAGCCCCTTTTTACTAATTAAAATATCATTAGAGACTCATAATTTTAACATTTAAAATTTCTAATGACGCCCACAAACGGTTTTTGACCAAATTATGCTTGCATCCAATCAAAATATATTAAATTGTACCTACCTAATTTTACCTGATTCTACCTATGTCAAAACTATTTAAAGGGTATATATATATTGATGTGATTGCCTTATAGCAAGTATATTCAAAAATATTTAGAAGACATAACGTTTAGAAAAGATAATAATAGAAATGCCTTTCAAATTGTGCTGTAACTTGTACGGTCTCAAAAATCATAAGCGGACATCAAAAAATGTGAAACTGGTCACACCAGCTGTTATTCAAAAAGCTGCGACCCTAAATTTTACTTCGCGTGATGACCAGTTTATATGTGAAACATGTTGCACTTATATCTATAAAAATAAGGTAAATTTAATTATTTTATTAAAATGAATAAAAATTCATATGCAACTAATATTTTCTATACAGCAGTTTTCATGTTCGGAAACTATCGATAGTGAAATTATTTCTATAAATCAGGATGTTGAAAATGTTCCAACGAACGAAAATATTCAAATACCTCCAGCATCTTTAGATCCATCACTAGTTTCGGTTGATACTATATCTCCACCAGTTCCTGAACTACTTAATGACATTTTAGAAGATATTAACAATGTTCTTGGAAGGTTAGCCGCAAGGCATGTTTGATTTAAATCAATTGATTTAAATCTTTGATTTATATCAGATTTAAATCAAATGATTTTTTTAAAAAAAATTTGATTTAAATCAAATTGGTAAAAAGTATAAAAATTTTGCTAAAAAGTATAAAAAAATTCGTTCAAAAATGAACGCGCCCTAAAACTTAACGAAAAACAAACTTTATTTCGTAAATGGTAGCCCTAAAAAACCACAAACTTGTCTATTGCCAATTTAATTTTTTTAATTTTAAACAGTTTTTAACCTAAACAAGATAGCAATAAAGTTAAAAGTTTGTTTTAAATGAAGGGATGCTTCAATGCAGGTTTATTATTATTAATGTGTATAAATAACAAATCATTTTGCAGCTTTTGCACTTACACCGTCAATGCAATTTCAAGATTTTAAATTAACGGAAGCTGAAAAATCCATGGCTATGGAATATATGGAAGATAACTTTTCGCTGAGTTTTATGACAGTGTACCTAAAGTTTCAAGCAAACATTCCTCCATTTGCGGGGCCTGTTATACAAAAAGGAGTTATAACAAATATGACTTCTTTTGAATGGTGGAAATCGATGTTTGCCTTACACCAAGGACTTATATCGCCGTTAGACCAATATAAAATTCATCAACTAACAACAGCTACTGCTTCATCAGCTGGAGTCGAACGAATTTTTTCGACTTTTGGGTTTGTTCATTCAAAATTAAGAAACAGCCTAGGGACAGACAAAGCGGCAAAACTAACATTTTTGGCAAATCAGCTGAATATATAAAAAGATAAAGAGTTTTCCTATATTTTCAGTTATATGAATTATTGAATATGAAACATTTGATTTTAAGTAAAATTATTTGATTTAATTTATATTTAAAATAAATGAATGTGTTCCTGGATATTAAATTAAACTGGATTGATAACAAAAAATGGATTTAATTATTTTCGGGAATTTTTTACAATTTGATTTCTACATTTTAAACAAATCAAAAAAATCTGATTTAAATCAAAAAAATCCGATTTAAATCAAAAAAATCTGATTTTTTGATTTTTTTCAAAAAAATCACCAAACTTACATGCCCTGGTTAGCCGAATCTCCTATCAAACAAAAACATATTACAACAGGAAGTTATAAAAAAATTGCAAGTGTCACATCGGCAAAAAGTCAAAGAATATTTCAAGTAGATTCAGTTAAAGTGTTATCACCAAACGAGGAATGTGAATATACATCATGGCTTATGAACCTTAAAAAAGAATTTAAAGATGCCAGCTGTAAATCAAAACAAGTGTTTTTGTTGACAACTCTACCACGTAAATTTTGGTCAAATCAACGTATCCAGGATGAATTTAATGCATCAAGACGACTGGTAGAATTCGCCATGGATCTGTTGGAAACAGTAGGTCCTTACAGTTGGCCTCAAAGCAAACAAGTGCACAGTTTGTCACAAAAGATAGTAAAACAAATTCAAACATACTTCTTATCAGAGGAAATTAGTAGAACAATGCCTGGCCTTAAAGATGTTGTTACTATTACAGAAGGATCAACAAAAATTAGGAAATCAAAGCGGTTGGTGTTATGGACCCTCGCCGACATCTACGAAATGTTCTTGGAAGAAAACAAAGATGTCAAAATCAGCTTCTCAAAGTTCCCTACGTTGCGACCGAAGGAATGTATTTTAGCCGGACCTACCGGAACACACAATGTCTGTATATGCATGATACATGAAAATGTACGTTTAATGTGTAAGCCGCTCTTAAATTTAGTAAAAAATGAAAAAGATCTGCTTAAGAAACTGAGTTGTTCTAATGATACAGTGGATTGGGCAACAAATATATGCAATGATTGTAAAAATATCGTGGAAGCTTACACAGAAACAATTTTGGAATCTCTTGAATTTTACGAAGAAATACATTATGAGAAATGGTTAATGCAAGATAGATATTCGTTAGAACACATGGAAGAAAATAAGGAAGAATTTGTAGAAGATTTAGTACATACATCGGTAAACCAATTAAAAATTCATGATTTTATCGCAAGGCAGCAATCAAAGTTTCTTAAGGATACGAAACAAAACTTACGTCACGGCGAATACGTATTTATTATAGATTTTTCAGAAAACTACTCAATGATAACGCAGAATGAGATACAAGCTGCACATTTCAATAAAGTTCAAGCCACAATCCACCCAATCGTAGTTTACTACAAATCATGTAATGATAGACTAGAGGTCTTATCTTTTGTCATTATATCTGATCATTTAATGCATAACACAGTTGCAGTTCATAAACACCAGGAAAGGTGTATTGAATTCATTGAAAAACAGCAAGAAATATATCCAAGTATCAAAAAAATTTTATATTTTACTGATGGTTCAGCAGCTCAATATAAAAATAAGAAGAATTTCATAAATCTCTGCAAACATATTGATGATTTTAAAATACCTGCAGAATGGCATTTCTTTGCAACTTCCCATGGAAAGGGTCCATCCGATGGGATTGGAGGAACACTTAAAAGAGAAGCCCGGAGAGCTTCGCTTAGAGGAGAAAAGATATCAACAGCAAGGGAATTGTTTGAATGGGCGGAAATTTGGTCAAAAAAAACCAACCACGTTATGAAGTTTTCATATGTGTCTTCAGAAGATATCGAACTACAGGAACAATTTCTTTCGGTGCGGTTTTCGGACATTAAAACCATAAGTGGAGCTCAAGGATTCCACTGTTTTTTACCGGATAACACTACACCCGATAAAATAATTGCCAAAATGTTTTCTTTTTCTGATGATCATAAATATTTCAATTTAAAGGCTAAAAAAAATATATAAATAAATTTTTTAATGTATTTATTTATAATATTGATTAAATTATAATGTTTATAGAAAATAGTACATTATGATGCTAGGACGTAAAGCTAAAGATTTTGGACGGATGTGGAGTTTGCAAATCGAGGCGCTAGCCGACATTTGCACCCACATTAAGTCCAAAATAGCTTACGTCCGTGCATCATATACTATTTTTTATTCGCCGCAAGCAACATATTTTTAGAAAATTTGTTTATTCTAAATTAAAATTATAAATTTTCATAAATTTTAAAATAAAAATATGTGGAACAAGTTACCTTTGACAAAATATTTTGTATTTTTTCCAAATTATTGTGTTGCTATGACAACAAATGATAACAACTATTTTAATTGGATAATGAAATTTTGAATTTAAGGGTTGCTTTGATAAAAATTTTTATTTTTCATAGAATTTAAACAAATACAAATGCTTTTTACTTTTTTGGACGTAGCTATGACAACAAAATAAATAGTTGAAAAGTGATACTTTAAAGCCGCAAATCACAGTAATAAAGCAACACTTTAATATGTAGGCGAATAAAAAATATTTTTTTAATGTTTTTTTCTAATGTTAGTGTTGGTGATGTTGAAATTATAACCAAATCTTCGATCATTGGGATCTCCAATTCTTATTCTGAATAAAAACCTGTTTCTCAATCAGAAATACACAGAAAATGGTTCAAATTAATTGCAGGTGTTAAAATATGAAATGTTTAATTTATTAGATCCACATTTAGTACAGGATTATTAACTTAATAAAAAAACACATGTGAATTTTTCATATACCAAACTTTAAAAAATCGTAAGAAAAAATCCATAGTGAATTGCTGACCTTTTATTTCTCAATTTCATAGCTGCATATGTTTACTTTAAAATTTGTGAAAAGCAAAACAAAAAAAAGGGACTTTTTGAGATATGAGCTTTGAAGTAAACCAAGGTTTTACGCGCTGCCTAGCGGAAAAGAGAAAAGTTATTAATTTTAAACTTACTTATTTCAATTATTCAATTATTTTCCTTTTTACTTGCAAAAATATACTTAAGTCGGATGAAATTTGTGGCACCTGTTCACAAAACATTGACACCATTACCAAAACTACGTGAAAAAGCCTCAAAAATTCAACCGCGCATAACTCCGATTCAGAGTATACAAAAAATAAAAGCAGAAATTACTTTTTTCCTGTCGTCAATACCAACAAAATATCAAAATTTCAGATTTTTAAAAAATAGTTGTTTTTTTCGATGTACGTTTTCAAAATAACTTACTTATGTCAAAATATAATTCATCTAAAATAAAAGAATGTTGACAATCGGCAAATCTTATGGTGCTATTACACACCAATTAAATTCAGCTCCTATAATCAATTTTGCAGTTACCATAATTTGAAAAGTTGATGAAAAATATTTTGTATAAGAAAAAGAGGGATAGCATGCGCGAGATAGATATAAAAATTGCAAGAAAAGTTAGTTGATAGCAACTGACTTTTTGAAAAATTATTTGGTTTACCAATTAACTGCTAGAAAATTGTCAGATGATATCATCTGGAAATTTAACCGGTTTAAAACCGATTTTCACATTAATTGATTTTCATATTAAAATCATAATACACCTATCCCCCGTTTTACACGGTAGATACGTTCCTGATAAAAACGTGTTAATCGAAAATATAAATTTTGTATGGAAAACCATGTTAAACGAAAAACGTGGATTTTTGGTCATTTCTTGGGCGACAAACAGATTCGGTAAAACATAAAAGTACCAGTTTAATCACATAAGATATCGACATAACAGTTAAATTGATTTTCGAAAAGAAACAAGTAACATAACCAATAAGAAATTCACAGAAAAATAAAAAGTAATTATGCATGCACATACTAGCATGTTGACCTAAATCAAACCTAACTTAACTTGATTCAGTTCGGTGTGACTTGGAAGTTAAATCTGTAATTAATAATTGTACTTTCTTTTTAGCTGAATCTTGCATACATCTTCATATTGACTTAAAAATTCGTTGACAGTTCGCAGAAATCGGAGAGCTAGTTCAATATTCGGATCATGTTGTTGAAAGTAGTTGCATTATTTATTATCTTCTGGTATAATGGTTGCAATAAAGAGTTTTAATTTTGGGTAAAAATAAAATTTATCCATTTGTAAGCTGCAAATTTTGAGGGTGACATGGTGCATTGTCCAGTAAAAGAAGAACCTTAAATATTATTTTGATTAAATACTATTTTACTTATGGTACGTAAGAGTTATGAGACAAATCAATAAACAATGTGGCTTTAACCCTAGCTTTTGTATTGGCCTTCCAATAAATAGAAAGATTTGTTTATTCCTTTTTACCTGGACGCTTTGCCACCTAAGCCTTTTAGTATTGAAAACCTGATCAGTAGCCAAATTCTGTAATTGTGAAGCGGTGAAGTGATAAGTTTTTGAATGAACAGAAACGATGGAATTTTTAACGCTTCACCGCTTCACAGTTACAGAATTTGGCTGCAGGGCAGTAAGATGTACCGGAATTAATTTCAGTCAATTTTAGTGGGTACATACTGTTGTGTTAATAAATAAATAAATAAATCTGTTTAATGCGCTTTTGAATTTTAAATATTTGCAAAAAATGCCCGTGTGTAAATATTTCGAACCAACCATGACTTGCAATAAAACATAAAAGGTATTTTATTTGAGTAGATGGAGTAGATCTATTTAAGTAGATGGCAACTATTTCACATTCCAAAAATTTTAAAGTCTTACTAGTTATGATATAGGTATCAATAGGAATACGTTTTTGATATTGGTCTTCAAACCATATCAAAAATTTATTTTCCATTATTTTTATTTTTTTTTTAAATAAAATGTGTTGTGTAGTAGGAATTACAATATGTATCAAAACAACAAATAAAAACTTTTAACATCACGGTCATCGCAACAACATGCGTTCAACGATGTTGATGGACGCTAATTTTTATTGTTTGTGTTCTTTAAATTTTTTTGAATTGATAACTAAACAATAAATCCAATAATTTAATCAAATATGACAGACCCCAATATTTCATTATAGGATAGAATAAAATCTCACTGCTATTGCCAGTGTTGAATAATATCTCGCGTTAACTCGTATGTCAACAGATAGAATTATTTACTTACAAATTGACTATGACCATTAATACACCTACGCATTTTGTATCTAGCTAATAACGATCTATTGCTTAAAATCAACTGATTTACATAGAGAATCTCTTACACCCCTTTGCTGATTTATATCAACATGTATTTACAAAATTTTGCTTTGAACATTCAAAGGCGTTTTTTGTTACTAGTTTCTTGTTTTAATAATTACAACTTGTGTGTATATGATCATAAGTGGTATAGCAGAAGGTTTAATTAAAATAAAGTAGATATAAGTTCATGTAATACCAAAATTTGTCTTTTTTTGAACTTTTTTTTTGGAAATTTTGATTTCAAAAACCGTGTAAAGTCGAAAACGTGTTAAACGAGTGCCGTGTAAAGCGGGGGATAGGTGTAAAAATTATATTATATAAAATATAAAATAAAAATAAAGGTATAAAATGATTAAATACATATTTTCAAGATTTTAATGTAGAAATTTTACGTTTTCTTTACGTATTTTCGATTCACATTTTTTTTTCAAATCTTAGCGCATTTTCTTATTTTACAAGCTACAACAATTGCTGCAATTGCTATTGCAATAATTGCTATAAAATATATCTATTTTTGTGGTTGCCATTTTGTTGTTTCATTTAATTTTACATTATATAGTTTATTTACAATTTGTATACCACTAATTTAGGAACTGAATCTAAAAAAATATGGTGCAAATTATGAAACTTTTTGCAATCCATATAATTTTCGACCGATCTAGTTTCGAACCAATGAGAAAATTTTAAACTTTAAAAAAGTTTATCATTGTCATCATGGCTAGCCGACTAGATAATCTACCAAAAAATGTCAACGCTTTTATAAACCAAAAATTAGTCTACATGGTTTATAAAAGCGTTGAAATTTTTTGGTAGTTTATCTAGTCGGCTAGCCCTGATGAGAATGATAAACTTTTTTAAAGTTTAAAATTTTCTCATTGGTTCGAAACTAGATCGGTCGAAAATTGTATGGATTGCAAAAAGTTTCATAGTTTGCACCATAATTGTTTACATTCAGTTCTTATATTCTTGATGGGAGATTTTCCATCGGAGTGATGTTATATCACAAATAATTTACTGAATTAATCACTAATTTAGATATAATGGATTATGTAGTAGAATATTAATACTAAATAACTAATGGTTTTCTTAGAAATTGTTGTTTAAAAATTATTATTACTTCGTAAAATTATTTTTTTTTTCTTGCAGTTTCTGATCTTTTCGCCATCTATAGTCAAAAAAAATAAATACTATCATCTGAAAAGTTGATGATAACAACTGAATTTAATTTGTGTGTAATAGCACCATTAGACAAATTTGAGTTTTTGTTGTAATTTTTAAATTAAGGAGAGGTCTGTCTCTGCATCAAATTCTAACCAAGCAAAAACCATTAATCAAGAAATAAAACTTTAAAATTTAAGTGCATAAATGACTTAATTTTATTTTTAGCGTATGGTTTTTATTTGTGACACATATAAAATAAAAATAAAATAGGTAGATTTTTCTATGAAATCTACCTAATGGTGCTATTACACACAAATTAATAAATAAACTATATAATGTAAATGAAACGACAAAATAGCAACCACAAAAATAAAATATTCATAGAGCAATTATTGTTGTAGCTTGTACAATTTTTTTTTTATTGGAGGGCCTTGAGACTTACAGTTCAAGTAGCACTGCGACCTGAAGGTCTATTGTGCTTACTCTGATTGTGTTATTAGTCAGTCGTCGTTTGTGTCGTTACTGGTTGTATTCTGTCATCCAAGTTGAGACTTTTAATAAAATTAATTAGCTCAATTGGAGTGACGTTTTGTGGTAATGGAAGTGTTAGTCTTCTATGACCAAGTTGGTTGTATCTGTGCCAAGAGAGTTCAGGACAGCTGCAAATGACGTGTTCCATCGTTTCCGCGTCCGATTCTGAGAATCTACACCTGTCGGAAACAACAAGGCCCATTTTGTTAAGATGGTGGTTTAAAGGACCATGTCCAGTAATGTACCACGTTAAAATTCTTAGAGACTCTCTGTTTAAGTCGATTGTTTTTAAGGGTGGAACAGGGAGGTTACCTAGAAACTTCTTGGAGTGTACTAGTCGCTCTCTGCTTCTCCATAATTTAGCATTTTGTTCCTGTTCCCATGTTTGGATTGTGCTTTTGAGCGAACTTTTGGCCATTCCGAAGCATGGTTCCGGTCCAAAAAACTTTTTATTGGCACCTTGCTTTGCTAAAGCGTCAGTGATAGCATTTCCTTGTATTCCTGTGTGGCTAGGTGTTCACACAAGCGTTACTATCTTATTGCAGGAGATTTTTAATAGATTTTGGTAGCATTCCCATACCAGTTTTGAATCAAAGGGCGTAGATTTTAGTGCCAAGAGTGCTGCTTGGCTGTAAGAGATAATGTATATTTCAATATTTTGGTATTTTCTTTCAGCACATAGCAAAGCGCAACTGCTAATGGCAAAAATTTCGGCTTGAAATATGGTTGTTGTGATGCCTAAGGCAACCGTTTGTTTTGTTCTAGGACCAAACACTCCGCTCCCGTGCCCATATTGGTTCGAGAACCATCGGTGTACCAGATGCTGGCGTTATGTGGCAGTGACCGTATGTAGTTTTTAATACGATCCCTGGCCAATATCTTGACATCAAAATGCCTGTCTAAATCTATTGTTTTTGGCATACTATCCGAAATATGGTATGTATGCAGTTCAGCTTGTAATTCAGAAATGATTTTAAGGTGTCCGCTTAGATTGCCCGGCTTAAACCCTTCTGTGAGCTGCAGACTATGAACGCTCAACACCGCAAAGCTTTAGAAGAATCTCCATTGCTGACGTTGGCGTGGTTTTGAAAGCACCTGTGGCACTAAGACACACAAGCCTTTGTATTTTCGTAAACATATTTTGAGCAGTTATTTGGCGCGTTTTAGGCCACCAAACTAAAGCTGCATATGTTAGAATTGGTTTAATAAGACTTTGGTGCAACCAAAGTATCATTTTTGGGCTAAGACCCCATGTTTTCCCAAACAGGTTTTTGCATGTAAAGAAAACTTTGTTTGCCTTATCGGAGATATATTTCAGGTGTGAGTTCCAGGCTAGTTTGCTATCCAGGATCACACCCAAATATCTAACCTCTTTTGATGTTTGTATTGGATCACCCTTTAGAACAGGAGAAATGAAATTAAAGTTTCTCCTGTATGTGAAAACGACGATGCTTGTTTTTCGGGGGTTGATTGACAGTCCCAATCTGTTGCACCACTTTGATACAATATCAAGAGCTGTCTGGGTTCGACCAGCGACAATGGAGTCATGTTTCCCTCTAACCATGACTGCCAAGTCGTCGACATAGCCTACAGTGTTGAAACCAGAATCATTTAGCTTAGTGAGATCATCAGCCACCATTAGCCAAAGCAGCGGAGACTGCACGCTCCCTTGTGGGCAGCCTCTAGATGCAGTAACAGTCACTACCTAGTGTAGCCGTTATCTTCTGACTCGGTAGCATCTTGATAATCCACGCAATGATAAGCGGGTTTATATTTTTCTTTGTGGTCATTTCAATGATAACATTGAAGTGGATATTGTCAAAAGCTCCTTGTATGTCCATAAATGTACATACAAGTGTCTCCGTATAGTTGTGATGATTTTTGGACCTCATACAAATATAATAATATTATATTTACACTTACGCCGGAAAGCTAAAAAAAAACTATATTAAAACTGAATCTACGACAAACTAATTACTATATGTGTTATTATGGTTTTCCATATTATTCACTGTTTGTGTGCTTTTGTCACTTTTGAATTAAAATGCAATATTTAAAAATATACTTTTTACTGTTTATTTTATTAATAATAATATAAACTTCCGTATAACTAAACTAATTACACTTGGAAATCTCTTACATTATGAATCACAGAAAAATTGTAAAGAAACTTATTAATTGCTAACAAATAAAATAATTTAGTTAAAAACCAATCAAGAATTATATAAATTAAAATATAATAAAAAGCTTACATTAATTTATTTCTTCAATGTTGTCTTCTTCATGTTTTATTTTACGTCTTCGTTTATCTTGATGGTTAATTAAAGGTTTCGTTATATCAAGCCGAAATTAATCCGCTCCTCTACAAAAAGCAATTCATAATAATATCATTGCGCGAAACTTCATAAACGGACTTGATGATCAATTCTACAACTAGAATCAGACAATTTGTGTTTAGCATCTCGTACGGTAACAACAGCATGAACTACTTCAATTAATTTTTGTTTTTCGTCATCATCACAATTCATGTACCATTTGGCGAGACGTGTTTTTCTTCACAAAGTTATAAATTCATTTTCAAAAACTGATAACATAACACTTGCTTGATAAATAACTTATTTCTTGAATGTAAAACATATTTCGTTTACATATTTTAATAGATGCAATTGAGGTTTTGACATTTTATTAAATGCACAACCATTCAAAAAACCTTTACAATATTAACACAATAATTGAAACGAAAAGCAAATTTATTTTCTTTTTAGTTTTAAAACAAAATTTTTGAAATAATTAACAATATTAAAACTACTCAAAAGTAAGCTGTATGACGATTCAGTCATGACTGAGTTTAATTTTATTTCAATTTACATAATTTTCTGAGCACATCAGTTTTATTTAATTTTATGTCCTAATTGTAAATTTGTACTAACTAACTGATTTTAAAAATTATACTAATCTCGATCCAAACAATTTCATCGTTTTTATATCATATTAACATCGATCTTCTGTTTCATTTTCCACCATTTATGAAAACTTGTATTTTTAATTTACTTGAACTTATTTAAATCATCTAAAAAATGTACAGTGGTACTGATAAACGTCACAATTGAAGAAAATTAATAAAATTATTATTGAACTTGAAAACTACTATTTTCAGAGTAAAAATTGAAAATAGTCCGTCGTTACATAGTTTAAGGTGCTATTACTATGACAGTGTGTAATCTCGACAGTACGACCACCTGCACAAACCGATTGACTAGTCAAACAGGGAAAAACATATGTCTGAGGCATTATGGACCTGATTTCATCCGAGCACTGCTGGTGACGATATTTATAAAAAACAACGAGATCAGAAACAGTGCAACGATGTTGTAGGGAATCAAGATCCAATGTTAAATCTCGATCACCAACAATTCGTATTAATAGCACGCTTTTGAACAGAATCCAAAAGAGCTAGGATAGTAACAGATGCAGCGCCCCAAACTTGACAACAATACTCCATACAGGGACGAGTATGGGACTTATAAATGTGGAGTAATTAATACGGAGTAAAATATTTTTTACATCTATTGAGGAGGCCGAGTTTTCTTGACGCGCTCTTTGCCATGGCCATTATATGATCGTTCCAGAGTAAGTCATTGGATATTGTGACTCCCAATAAACGAATGCTTTCACATTCGTCTATTTGGTCTTCACACATATTAATTGAAATATCGTTGGGAAACTCGGTCTTTGATCTGGAAACAATCAATAGCTGTGTTTTGGTGGAATTAAAATTGACCAAATTGTTGTCACCCCAATCGGCGACTTTTTTTTTAGATCCTCGTTTACATTTATGGCAGCGTCTCTCCGGGCGGGATTTATTCGTTCATGCATTGTACCCTTTGAAGATAGGGGGACGAATGACTTGTGCAGTGTACTATCATCTGCAAAACTATTTATTGGGTTATTGGTGATTTTCAACAGTTCGTTGATATAAATTAGGAATAAAGTGGGAGATAAAACTGAGCCTTTGGGTACACCAGCGTTAATTAATTTGGACTCAGAAGAGAAGCCATCTATAGATACCGAGATGTATCGGTTAGACAGAAAATTTTGAATCAACTTCACGACTGCGGGATGAAAATGGTACGCAACGAGCTTGTTGATCAAGTTGGCATGCCAGATTCGATCAAATGCCTTTGAGATGTCTAATAATGACGTACGTTTCACCACCTTTCTCAAGTATGCTATTCCAAAGATGTACTACATAGTTCAATAGATCGGTTGTTGATCTTTTGTTTCTAAAACCGTATTGGCTGTCAAATATCAAATGGTTGACCTCCAAAAATTTGGATATGTGTGAATAAATATATTGCTCGTATATTTTAGACAGGACTGGGAGTAAGGCTATTGGTCTATAATTTGAAATATCACATTTCGTTCCTTTTTTTGGGACAGGCTGGACATTGGCCAACTTCCAGCAGGATGGAAAAATACCAGATGTAAAAAAAATTGAAGCAGACGCTCGTCTTTTGTGTTAATGTTACTACTTCCCCACACGGTGTGATGAGCGTTAGCATCACACGCTATTATGAGGTTATAGTGGTTATTGTTGCAGTACTTAATGAGTTTCTCTACTACTTCTGGTGGTGTCTCGTCCTCATCCTCCGGGAAGTATGCAGAAGCTAAAATGAATTTACGAAATTCACCTTGAGGAAGATGAATTTCTATCTGGACCGTTGTAAGATCTCTACAGATAAATTCATTCAATAGAAATATTTTCAGATGTTTGTTGAAAAGAATCGCGGTTCGCGGTGTTTCCACATCTGAGAAATAGATCAGTTTTGTATTTTTGTTTGACGATAGACCTTTTATTCTTTTACTGTCTGCCCACGGCTCCTGTATGAACGCAAGATCGTGTGCATCCTGTTCAGTTAACCGGTTCAAATTAACTGAGGCCATTTCTGATATGTGCAGATTAATCTGAACGCAACTTAATTTAGGTACTAGAGATTTTTGTCTATATCGTACAGTTGTTCTGTCTGACTTAGAGTAAGCTGGTGAATCAGACATTACCCTAGAGTCAGACATGGTGTGTGTATTATCCGAATTAGAATAAGCTAATAAATCAGGCATGATCCTAGAATCAGACATGGCATGTGTGCTGTCTGGTTTCGGATAAGCTGATAAATCACGCATGATCCTAGAGTAGGACATGGTACACAGTTTTGTTGTAAGTTTATGTGATGCGTTTGGAAAAGCATCGCTCTCATATAAAACTTTATTGTTATATTGCATACAATATTTATGGAGAAAATAGGGAGGTACATTGTTCAACCACTGCAGAGCCATGTGCTGCGGTAAGGCTATTGAAACTGGAGAACGCCCGGTATCCAGAGTTCCGTACTAGTAATCAAGCACCCCCTTGACCATGCTAAGCTTTCAGCATACGTGTCTACCTTAGTTTTGGGTTTTGGACTTGATCTTGGCTTCGATTCTCACCGAGGACCTAACGGCATGCGTGACCCTACCGTTGTAGCTTCTAAGATCATTGAGTCTATTGAGCCCCATCACTGCGTCAAAGTGCCAAGTCCATTAGATGGGGAGTTTGTACAATAAGAAAATGCGCTAAGATTTGAAAAAAAATGTGAATTGAAAATACGTGAAGAAAACGTAAAATTTTCACATTAAAATCTTGGAAATATGTATTTAATCATTTTATACCAAATATAATAATTTTATTTTCATTATGATTTTAATATGAAAATCAATTAATATAATAATCGGTTTTGAGCCGGTTGAATTTGCAGATGAAATCATATGACAATTTTCTAGCAGTTAATTGTTAAACCAAATAAATTTTCAAAAAGTCAGTTAACTTTTCTTGCAGTTTTTATGTCTATCTCGCGCATGCTATCCCTCTTTTTCTGATACAAAATATTTTTCATCAACTTTTCAGATTATAGTAACTGCAAAATTGATTATGGGAGCTGAATTTAATTTGTGTGTAATAGCACCATAAAACAAAACATGAATACACAATGAGCTTACAATCGATTTGATTGTGCGTGTTTAGTTAAAAGATAAAAAGTAAAATATTTGAACATTGGGCATTACATTTGAACATTAGATGTTTACATCGATTGAGTCTATCCATGCTACTACATCGGGAGTTGCCAAGTGGATGTCTGAGATGTCGCCATTGTATCGTCGAATTGGACCCACATGTTGCAATGTTTTTTATGGTTCGTTGTGGAGCTCCCCAGTCACATTGAGGGGACTCTAAAATGCCTCACTTGTAGAAAGAATCAGCACAAAGTCCATGATTCGGCTTAGTATAGTCCAGATATGACGTGGCAGATCGAGACCGGCTTGAGTAGAAGTCGGGTTAGTAATAGGATGGCCAAATGTGTTGTAATGATTCCAGGAGGTGTCCCAGACATCCAACATATTGCAATTAGTTGCCAGTAGGTTGCTGGGAGTTTTTTGGGGAGGCTTTCTTGACTTCAATCGACAACCAGTGTGGTCACCGTAATATTCGTGCAAGGGTAACGTGATGTTGTTGGTTACCTTTTTATATTCACGCGTGAGCGCATGCGAGCGTCTGAGTGCAGGTGGAACGGTATTGCTTAACACAGGGAGCAAAGCTAAAGGAGTGGACATGATAGTACCACTTATAGTACGCATCATGGCATGCAGTTGGCAGTCAACCTTTTGAGTATGTGTGCTATTCAACCAGACTGCTGCGCCGTACTCAGCCACTGAGTAAATTATACTTAGAGCAGTTGTGCGGAGGGTAACTGGATTAGCACACCATGTCGAGCCTGACAGTTTGTGCAAATATTGTTTCTCGTTTAAAGTTTTTTTGACGTATTATATAGGTGGAGTTTAAAAGAAAGAGTTCTATCGAGAGTATTCACAAGTACTTTGGCTGTTGATTGTATTTAATGATAGTGCCGTTGAATAACACTGACAGTTCGTGTTTTGCCAGTATGTTGTATAAGTGGAAACAAGAACTCTCGGTTTTTCTTAGATTAGGAAATAAGCTCCACTTTCGAAAATAGTCATTCATTATCGCCAGGTCAGCTGAAAGCAAATCTTCCAAGACACTCATGTCTTTGTTTTGAGTGGCCAGGGTCCAATCATCAGCGTAACCAAATTTCTTTGAGTTGTGTCAAGAATACCTTGAATGTACAAAATAAAAAGTAATGGCGCCAGCATGGAACCCTGTGGCAAAGCATTTTAAGCATTTTGGACCTACTACAGGAATTGTTTAGATGAACCTTAAATACACGATAACTCAGCATGTTGTTAATTAAACGTGAGGTGATGCAACAAGATATTGCATTGAACAGCTTATATATAATCCCAATTCGCAATACCGTGTTATATGCTGCAGTGAGATCGATGAATACTGCGCCTGTTTTTAATTGTTTTTGATACCCAGCTTCGATATAGGCTGTTAGAGCGAGAAGTTGGTCAGTGCAACTGCGATTAGGACGGAAACCAGCTTGTTCAACTGGGATCTGGTCATTCAAGATGTGTACGATACGGTTGTTTATGAGTCGTTCTAGCAATTTATATCAGGTGCTCAAAAGGGCAATTGGGCGATAGCTTCCTGGTTCATTGGATGGTTTACCTGGCTTAAGTATCGCTATCACTTTCGTAGTCTTAAAATGTTTTGGAAGATTGCCGGTTTCTAGGATATTCGAGAAAAATTTAGTTAGCCATTGTTTTACATTTTTTACCGCATTTCTAAGAAATTCTGGAAAAATACCATCGTAGCCAGCTGCTTTTCCGTTTTTTGTTTGGGACAGAACTGAATCTAGTTCTTCTTCATTTCTCTTAATTTATGTTTATGCGATTAATAGAAGAACGAGACATTTTTACGATATGATTTGCAATGTTCTCTGGATTTATTTCATTGTTTGCACGAGTAATTGAGTTTGAGCCACCCAGCTTCCGAAAGAGACTCCAAGCTTCCCTGCTTGAATGGAAAAAATCAATGTTTTCAACAGCGTTAATCCACTTTTGTTTCCCAGCGGCGTCCAATGAGTATATTAAGTCATCAGCCACGTCTGCCTCACCACTACTAAGGTACTCCTCATATAATATATCGCTCTCTCTACTCCAGCCAGGAAAGTATTCTTCACGGAAGCCTCTTCGGATGCATTTCTGCATGGATGCAAGCGGTTGAAATGATGGCTCCAGCAGTTTAAATGATTGAATAAACTCAAGATTGAAAAACAGGAATAACGCATTAAAAGCACTAGCGGGTAGTTCATGGGGCAAAGATAAAAACACGATCATAACAACATACAAAGCAATAGGAAGATCTATTTTAAATTATGCTGCACCCACATGGACCCCCCAAGTTGCCAACACTCACTGGAATATGTTACAAACAACACAAAATGCGGCCTTGCGAACCGCAACCGGATGTCACCTGATGGCCCACCGAGATCACTTGCACGAGGAAAGTAACATATTGCCGGTCCGTGAACATAATGAAATGCTAACCAAACAATATCTATTGCCCTGTCACAAACAGCAACATCCTTGCAATGACATCTTAACTACGATCGAACCACCTAGAGACATAAGGAAGACAGTAAGATGCTTTCTGCAAGACGTCAGAGATAGCCAGATTACTGGTAACATCGACGAATGTACATATAGAGCTGGCTTAAAAACACTCCACACCAAAACGGTTGAAAATGCAATAAGGAGCTATATTCCAAATCGTGTTTTGAATAGAAAGCCACTAAAAGTCGCAGCCGAAGAGGTCCAACTACCCCGTAGCACCAGATCCATCCTAGCTCAACTAAAATCCGGTTGGTCACGCATTCTAAACAACTACATCCATGAGCAGAGTTGAACCTGAAATTATTGACAAGTGTCCCACATGTGAGGGCACGCTACACGATGTAGACCACCTATTTAATTGTCCTGTAAATATAACAAACTTGACGAAGGAAGATTTGTGGTACCACCCAAGGTAGCAGAGTTCCTGAACCTGGACATGGAGCCGGAGGATTAGCACCAAACACGTCGCTACAACAACAACATGGCTCCAACGAACCTATCGTAGTTTTTAGGAATGTGTTGGATCCAGCGAATAAATGCATCCAACTCCGACCTATATTTAGCCTAGTCAGCTTTGAAAAAATTTCATCTAGGTTGAGGAGTAGAGTTAACGAGTGGGATTTGGATACCTACCTCAAGAATTACTGGACGATGTTGAGAGCGTGGAAACCCTTGCAAGACAGCCCTAGATATTGGAATAGGGTTACGTTGTTCGTTTTTTGTGGAAAAACAGAGGTCGGGATTGTAATCACTTCGCCATCTAGCAGATCTAAAGGTTTTCACGTCTTTCGCATCATATACCAGAAATATTTTGTTACCATCCTCCCTGTCAGTCAGTTGTATGCCATTGGGATTTTTATTTGAGTAGGACTACTGAGTGTGATGCCTATTTAAGTCACCAGCATGTATTGCTGGGTGGTGAAATAATGGTAGAGTAGCAGCTGGCCATTCTGTATTTGGTGGCTTGTATACGTTTACAATCTTCGTGTCCGATAAATCAACAACAATAAGATGTATATCGTTGTCCGTCCGTGTAAGTACATGGGTGTAGTTCATGATTTCTGACTTAACATACGTGGCAGATCCATATGCTTGATGGTAAATAGCACTAATAAGTTTGTAACCAATAGTTTTTCCTCTAGACGTAAGCGCTTCATCTACTGCATTTTTTTTGAATAAAATGTGTCGTAGGAATTACAATTTGTAATTTGTCACAACAACACATAAAAACCATTAAGATCTAGATCTAATTAGCCGCATGCTGGCTTATGTTTTCGATACAATATAAACGGTTTTCTGTTTTCTTATAAGTCTTACTAGTTTTGCTTTAAACCTTAGCCATAGCAAAAAAAGTTTTTCAAATTTTCGTGAAACCCTTCTATAACGGCCCACGATTCGATCTGCAAGTAAACTGAATGAATTGATGAAATCAGCATGGGTGAGAAAATTTGTGAAAGGAACCAAGGAAGTTTGGAATAATGAACCTTTCAGTTTGCATGTCACATTTCATTAAAACAAAAAAAGAATATACATACTGTTGTAAGATGGTAAATTGCATGTTTATTGTTATATCGGTTGTGTTTGTTCGGTGAAGCTATAACATACGGAAATAAATTAACCTGCTTTTCAAAGCCACTATATTGATTAATGTTGTTTTTTATTTGTTAGCCAACAATGGTGTTAATTTTAAAAAGCATTTAATATAAAAATCTTAGATTTTAAATATTACTTACTGCCTCTCTCTCTATGTGGCGTTTACATTTCATGGAGGGACTAATACATCCTATAGCATTTTTTTCATGTCAATCGAATTATGTGTTCGTGAATTTTCTACCAAATGAAAAGAAATCTATTGTTCTAAATTTATCTCACTATGCCCATCCACATTCTAATTCAAATTCTAAATTAAGTTCAATGTTAAATTCAAATATGCATGACCCACAAAATATTATTCAACCATGTGTTTGCCATTCTCTTTGTTACATAATTTAGATAGATACACAAATATTCTGTTTTTGATAGTCGGTGACTTCACTACATTTTATAACATATATCTATATAGATAAAGTTATGAATTTAGACACTGAAATGTCTGACGTTAATCAAAAGAGAAACAAATATTCGGTCTCTAGAAATAGATGAAAAAAATTTTTTCAAAATAGGAGTAATTGCCGGATGAGATAAAAATATTCGAACGAACGAATAAAACTCATTCGATATATCATGTTTGTAAAGTTTTCTGAGAGTTGTACAAGTATCTAAATTATTTTTAATTTGGATGCAAACATTAAAGTTATTTTATGAAACTATAGTATGTATTATGTTTACAGTCGATTTAAAAACTGTATAAAATATATTTTTATATGAAAGAAAGGGAAAGGAGAGTAGATAACAAGAGTTTCTTCAATGTTGAGAAGCTTTTGGACCAGATTCTTGAATTGTAGATGTTAAAATTTAAATTTTCATAAGTAGCGTAGCGTATATGGCGGGTATAGCGGTAGCGTATGTATACTGACGGTCTTAAGTTACATGCAAGACCAGGTGAAACTAACAGCAGCTAGCTCTATCTCCAGTAGATTTTCTCCAAACAAACTTTAATAACTTCACTAGTTTGTATGGCATTGAGGTCATATACTGACGGTCAATCTTTAGATTTATGATGTCTATGTCATTGTGCTAAAACCCAATGCCAGGAGTCAATTCAACTTGCCAGCTTGGGTGGTTGAGTAGCTGGTGCCAGCAAAATCTTCTACTACATTATCGAACTTCCCTTTAGAAGTGCGGATAACTTAAAACAAGAGTTAAAAACTACACAGCCGGCTGTAAAAATGTTTTTTATTAAATTTGTTGATGTAGGTAATGTAGGTAATGCCTTACATATACTGTATCGTCACAAAACGCTTTTAATTAGTTCACTGGATTATAGTAAGATTAAAAATAATAGTCTTCATACCGTTTTGGCCTATATAAATCGTTTAATGTAAACAGTAATGGAGTGTAGCTTTGAATTAAGGTTCAATAACAGTTCTAAGACAAAAAGGAGACATTTTTAATTCCAGCTCCGCCTTACTACTGTATACAAAAGGTCATTTTATTAAGGTTTGGCATATCTTCTGTGGTGACCTAAAATGTATTTTAGTTAGATCATGGTATGTATTGATTCAGTGTCAAAAATAAACGTTCGTGCCTCTTTGCTTGTAAATGCTTTAACGCCGCACTACCTGCAAAACAAGGAGATGGTACATTATCTGTATATCCGAGTGCAAATGTTATTACGATAGTTAGAACTCCATACTAGAATTAGAATGTACTTGAGATCAAACTTTTAATTTATGTTCGTCACATTGTTCTTACGCTGTAGTATGCAAGATAAAAAATGTAGAAATACAGAGTGTTTTGTTAGTTTTGCGTTACTTCTCTAATCACAAATAGAAATACTTGCACCATTTCAGTTTTCCGTTACCTTGACACCTCGGTACAGTTTTTAACAAAATTTTTTTAGGTTTTTGTATTTCAAACTTGTGACTTGTCCTTTTAAATTTTAATTACTGTAACAAAAAAAATTATTAATGTTAAATTTGGTTGTTTTGTTTAACCGCGATAAAATTTGGGAAAATTCAAAGATAAAGTTCAGTCAAAAAACGATTACGCTGGAAATACATGGGCAGAATTCTGCATGCAGCAAAGTTAGAATATGTGTTATATAAGAGCAATTACTTGTAAGGGCGCGTTTATATTATCCTGTACCGTTAGAAAAAAAATTAGTAAAACATGAGTTTCTTATGTAGATATTTATATTATCATTCAGATTTTATACTATTTATGTTTCCATCAGTTTCATGCAATTTTTTGTCTGTCTGTGCCTGATAATAAAAATACAACTTCCCGGGTAAGAAAAAGCTAAGGGGCCAAACTTGGGCCAAGCCCTGCCACAGCTTTTAGGGTTTGGGCCAGGCTTGACATTTTTAAACAGGTCAAACTTAGACTGATGTCCTGGTGCCAAGTGCGGCAAGCCAGGCTTGGGCCAAGTCTGGCAAATAAGACTTGGGCCAGGTCTACCAAACCAACCATTTTTTCCAGACTTCCATTAAATGTGTGGAAAGAGGTTGTGCAAAGAGTAACATATATGAAAATAAAGATAACATAATATGGCCTGCACATGTTTACAATGCATTACACTGGTTAATAACGCGTAATGTAATGAACATTGGCTCAGTCGAGGCATTTACAACTGGCCCAGACTGAAACCAAAGCTAACTATCCAAGGCTTGGCTCGCCAATACTGGCCTGAAATTGGTCCGTTGTTTAGTATTGGCAGCTCCTACCCAGGTTATTTCTGCAAGATATAAATACAACTTATTTCTGCAACGGCAGAGCTACCACAATAAATAAAAATTTCTTGAAAACTGAGATAAAAATAAATGATTTTGAAATTTTTTTAAAGTGAAAATACTTTTGTAATAGTTATTTGTTCATATGCATGGTATTTTTGTGCTTTAATAATTGCGTTGTTACTACTGCACTTGACAAATCCAGTTCACTACCTAATTGAAGAGATGTAGGCTACAGGGTTACCCGTTCGCCTATCTCAGCATTTATTTTTAACCGCAGTTTGTCGTTAAGATCCAACAGTGCATAGATATGATTAGTACACATTTCCTTACAATATTTCGTTATACGACTGTAATGACTAATAATATTTTTTTATATATTATTATTACTAACCTAATATCCGAACAGCGAATTCATCAGGAAAAACGGAGAGGGTTTGCCAAACTAATAAAATAATCGTTCTGGAAAGACAATTCCACAAGGAGGTATTTGGACAGCAAACAGGTGGGATAGCTCTGAATTTCTTGTTCAATAGGTGTACTAGTACTTAGTCATGGAATTTTCAAATGTTTGCTCTAAGTCAGGACATTTCGTTTGGAAAAAATAGTGGACACCATGTACTGGCTCTTTTCTCTAAACCATAGATCGGCCGATGAATGGCTCTAGTAATGGCCCAATAACAATAGCCAAGGACTGTTCACCATTAATGGGCCAGTTCTTGGCCGTATTTCAGAACCAGGCAAAATCCTGCTTGGAATATCAGCCATTTACAATCAAATTTAGATAAACAATATTGTTTGAGTTTTTTAAGAAATTGTGAAAAAATATGTGTTATTTTCGTACCGCAAACGTATGAGATAGATCTTGATGAAACTTTGGTATAGTAGTATTTTTTACCAATGAATTTCTAACAGATATCACGCAGCGTGAGATGAAAGATGAGACAAAAAGTAAAACAGAGATGTATTATGTATTTTTGGGGTAACTTTGTTTTGAAAACAATTACAATAGTTAAATTTCTACAGCGTACCATCTGTTTGTTGTAACATTTACATTTTTTTTATTTATCAAAATTTAGTTATTCTACCTACATTATCATTAATATTTTTAATAGTTTTTGGTTTTCGATCATAACTGGTTGAATTTCAATAGTAATTTATAAATTTAATGAGGTTTTTGGTCAATTTCAATGGGACTCCAACAGTTTTTTTTAATATTTTAATCTGCGACAATGAATAGATGCGCATAACGACCAATTTTCGTATTCGCTTGGTAAAAAAAATTCTACTATAAGTAAATGAGCTTCGAACGCATTCGGGTTTAGTTTAATATAGAAGATTTGAGTTATTGTCAAAATTAGTTTACGGGGTCAGAGAAAAAATTATTGGATCGCCAAAATAACTGTTTACCTGAATTTAATAACACTCAGTCCTTACATTCAATTTTTTGGAAACTTAGTCATGCTCTAAGTTTCAAAAAACTTTTGTAATGTATATAGAAATTCGGAAGCTTTCTGTGTGTTACACCCGGTTAAATACCTTTTTTTTAAATTATTTTTAGACTATCACGAACAAACTACTGTTATGAAGTGTTTTTAAAGAATCTTTGGGTAAACGTTTCAATTAACAGGAGACCAAACTAAGTAGCTTTTGGAGTGTCTTGTACAAAGTGGTCGGTGTCTGTCAAACAAATGCTGATTTCTTAAATTTTTCTTTTAATAAAAAGTGTTGCGTCACAACAAAACATAGATACCTTTTAAGACCTACGTTCCACAATTCGGACAAAGCATTCCATTTGTTGGATGTATGAAGTACAAAGAGTCCCTTTGCATTTGGTCACTATTACAGTGAGTGATTTTTACTTTGTGACTGATGGCATAAACCAATTGCCGAGTAAAACTGAGCAAATCATATGTTTGAAGCATGATGGTTTTGATTTCTTCCGAACACTGCTGGTGACGATACTTATAACAGAGACTAATATAGGACCTACAACATGTGGAGAAATTAATACGAAGTGAAACATTTTTTACATCTATTGAGGAGGAGCGCGTCAAGAAGTCCCGACTTCTTGACGCGCTCTCAGTAATCGCCATTATATGGTTGTTCCAGAGTAAGTCGTTGTAAATTGTGACTCCCTATAAACGAATGTTTTCACATTCGTCCACTTACGGGTATATTAGGTTGTTGTGTTTGAGATGATATTTGATATCAACATTTTAAAGATATCTTCACGTTTCAAGACCTCTTAATGCTGTCTTTAGTTCATAGTCTGTATGTGTGTAAAATCATATGTAAATGTAAGTTGCGTATTATTGGCTTTAAAAACACCAATTGAACAAATATTTACTTGTTGATGACTACTTTTTTAAGTTTGTTTTAATATTTTTTTTTTGTAATTTTTCGTTTTTATTTTGGTTTATGTTCTACAAAACATATTTTTGGACGATGCAATTAAATCACATGTGTTTAACTTTATAGCAAAATAGACGTAAAGTAAGTTGGTGAATCAGTATATCTTATCCAACAGTCTTGGCAGTATAGTGGTTTTTAACATTACCGAAAAATCTTGACGTGACCTCCTAGATCACACCCCCATCTCAGTTTTGTTTACATTTACTAAGAACAAAAATGTTAGTCTGCCTAGTAAAAAAAATTGCTGACTAATTTGATTTAGCACCTTTAGAATAATTTAGCAGCAAATTCTAATCCAGTCTAAACTTTAAATAATTTACCCTAGACACTAAAGCTTACTTTTCGTGAAGCAGTACTTGTGGGACATAATACACGAATTACTATTAATAATAAAACCGAAAGTGATTCCATATGAAATCATCAAATTGGCTTTACGCCAGCATACTTAGATTTTGCTCGAACCTTGTGGGAAAGTTCTCTAGGGTTCCAAAGACCAAAATACATAAGGATTTAATTTTTGCGCGCGTCACTTGTCCACACAAAATAGAGCAATTGAAAATTCTTATTTTTGTGATTTGCGGTTTTAGCTGTAAAAACTTTTCTATTAAAGATATCTACTTGACTAACGTGGCATCATGAAGCTGAAAGATGGTAGTTTCGAAAATAAAAATTCACATAATTCATATACCTGAAAAATAACAGGGTATTGAAAATATGTGTATTTTATTGATTTCTTGTGATTTTCAATTGACCAGTGTCTGCACTATTGAATATAAAAGTATAATCATTCTCAGATATCAAACTGCACATATTTTAAGAGAATAAAAAATTAAAATCGACTCGTTCAGTCAACTTGTATTGAAAAAAATCTTTGCTTTAAATTTAGAAATTTTAGCGATTTGCATATTTCAGGCTACAATTTAGACGTTTTAATAAGAGACTAAAATTGGCAGGATACTTAGTTCTTACCTTTAACTTCAAAAAACTTCAAGGTTCGTTTTGTTATTTCCTCCTCGCGGATGTAGAGGCACTTAAAGAGAAGCAAACATTATATCCATTTGTTTATTTTTACCTTAGTGCACCTTAGTGCGAAAATTAAATCCTTATGGATTTTGGTCCTTAGAACCCTAAAGAATATAAAATATTTCCATAAAGTTTATGCAAAATCTAAAACAGTGCAGCAACAATTTTATTTTTTTTTTTCGATGATTTCATATGGAATGACGTTATGAAAAGTAAAATGTTATTTCACTCATCCTCTCTCTATGCGTTTGTAGATAACATATTTTATATTAAACGAAATAAAATTCATTATACGTTTGATTTCTTTCTTATCAGGTACTTCTGTTTTAATATATTTAATCTAACTATGCTATTGGTTAGAGATTTAGAATAGGATTTCATATACGTAATTTATCGTTCGTTTACTGCTTCAGAGCTATTATATATAAAAAAAGTTTATGAAGAAATAAAAAAAAATCATTTGATTTCATGAACTTTTTAGCGAATTGATATCTTGAGTGTTTCTTACAATATTTTTTTTTTGAATGAATATGATTACGAATAGAATGATAACAATAAAATAAATGGAACAATTTATAAGATGTTAAGTAATTTCGATGGATTTTATTGTAGAGATAAATAAAAATTTGACTCAAGTGAAAAAATAAATATTTTTTTGTGCCGTATATGTTCCATATAGGACAAAATAAATATATTGAAGAATATAAATGAAATACTGTAAACGGTCTAATTAAACGATTAAAACTTTGTGTTGATACTCTGCACCAGAAACAAA
Source organism: Diogma glabrata (assembly GCA_963693315.1). Taxonomy (NCBI): domain Eukaryota; kingdom Metazoa; phylum Arthropoda; class Insecta; order Diptera; family Cylindrotomidae; genus Diogma; species Diogma glabrata. The sequence continues at coordinate 219,145,893 of OY856186.1, forward strand.
GTTGAATATAACCAAAGCGCCTATCCATAGTCAATTTTAATTCACAATATCGTTCTCATGTAATTCAAATAAATCTTTTAAACATGCACATCCATGATAAACTATTTTTGAATAAATATAAATATAATAAATATAAATAAATAAAAATAATAACCTTAGAGATGATCAATAGTTTATTACCCGTTTGAGCTTTGTTTCTCAATTTAAAATTGATTCATTGAATATTATCCTTTTATCATTCAATTTCAGTTCCTTATAAAAAACTATGGACACGTCATTCATACCAGACACTCCAAAAGGACCATTGGATACATATCGCAAAAAATCAACGTTTGATTGGAAAAAACTCAAAATACATTTAACAGATGCTGATATGTTAAAAGTCAAAGTAATTATTAATATATTAAACTTAACATAAAAGAAAAAAACTCAATTCTAATTATATATTTTTCTAGTATAATGTATGGAGGACATTAGAAGCTGATCCACTTTTCGCTAAACCAAAACGTTCATTAACTTCAGATGAACAAAAACATCGTTGCGCTGTACAAATGTTAAAATCAGGCAGTTATGATATTATACCTGAAGAAGTACATACAGCGCCATACACACGAAGGGTAATAGGAAAAATTATTGTTTTCATTTTTATACTTACATAATTGCTTTAATTTTTGTTTGCTTAGACTCGTTATTACATGACTGTAAATGAAGCTATGCATGCAGTGTGTCCAAGTTTTTCTGTTAAAATAGCTTTAGGTGTAGGTCTTTTCAATAATGCATTGGTTGCAATGGGGACACAGCGACATGCTAAATATCTCACCGCAGCTTTAAAACGGGAAATAATTACTTGCCTGGCAATAACAGAAGTCTCCCATGGCAGCAATACAAAACGAATACGTACAACAGCACGATATGATCCTAAAACTGAAGAATTTGTGATTCATACACCAGATTTTGAAGCGGCTAAATGTTGGGTAGGAAATTTAGGTTTGTGTTACGTTTATTTAAAAATGTGAAATTTTGCTAAAATATTTATGTAATTCTAATTAGGTAAAACGGCAACAATAGCACTTGTGTTTGCTATATTATACACGCCCGATGATGAAAGTCACGGGTTACATGGATTCTTAGTTCCTATAAGAGATCCAAACACTCTACTAACGTATCCGGGTGTAATTGCTGGTGATATAGGAGATAAAATAGGCTTAAATGGAATAGATAATGGGTAAATCAACTTGTTAATATTAGTTAAACGCCAAACAAATCGTGAAAAGAAAAAAAATATTGATAACCTTACAATTGAGAACGTTTATATTTCGATATTAAACAAATGGACGTTAAACAAATTTCACTCTCGAGATAGACCAAAAGGGTTTCCCATTTTATTTCTATTTTGTTTTGTAAATTTTTGTTATATTAGTACTCAAGTTCGCCAAGTTCAAGACTAACCCTAATTGATAATTGAGACATTAGAATAGTTGGATTTAAAAAACAATAGTTCATGTTTACTAAAATATGCAACCTACAAGTTATATCAAAGTTAATAGTTAACGTTTGAAACCAGTTTAACTCAAGGTTATTTCCTTAAAAATGTCTAACTAAAACTCCAGAAATGATTTATCCTAGATAGACCAGTCTAGATACCTTAAAAACAGAGCAAAAAATGGAAAAAATTAGTAACAGGATGAAAACTATTGGATAAATAAGAAAATATTGCGCAAATGATGGAAACATAAATTAAATGTCATCCGAGCTACGGGGTGAAATGGGGTGAGCTTTTAGGGGTAGAAAATGGTTTTTCATGATTTTCAGCGAAACTAGACCTATCGAAAGTCAAATAACTTTATCGAAGTTAAAAGCAAAAGTTGTGGCTAATAAAAAGGTCTATAACTTTTTGTAAGCCATTTTTTCACATAACCAAAACCCCCGATATATCATAGCTCTACCCATTCACGCCATTTGCAATAAACAATGAACATTGCCATATGCAAAAAATTTGATTAGTGTTTTTGATTAAATATTTTTGAATTTTTTTTATATGGAGTTTTATTTTTCCAGATGGTGTTATGAGCGTTATGGCGATTTTTTTGAATTTTTTTTATATTGAGTTTTAATTTCAAAATGGCGCTACAAGTTCACGATTTTTACTGTGCTAAAAAATGAAGAAGACTTCTATATCGGGGGTTTTGACATAACCCATAATTTGCCGTGAAAATAGAAAAAAACGAAAAAAAGGTCTATTCGTTTTTAATTTTTATCTCCCACAAACAAATTTTTTTTTTTCACAAAATCTGGTGTACACGTACCTTATTATGTCCTTAATACTCTGTAATTTTTTTAAATCAAAATATTTATTTTTACGTTTAATTTTGTTTTTAAACCAAAAAAGTGACTTCATTTTCACACGAAAATTCTCCTGTATGGGAAACAGTTTTTTCTTCTACTTTTAGATGGTGTAAAAAAAATAAACATTAACATACCATAAATACGGAAACATTTTTAAGGAAATGCGAAAAACTGAATAAACTTGATTTTAAAGAGTTATTTTCAATGATTGTTTAAAAATATTCATTATTTGTTAAAATTTACCGTTGAAATCTTTAAAAAATATAAATTTTTTCCATGGTAATGTTCATTTTTTTTACACCATCTAAAAGTAGACGTTTCAACAAAAATAAAGATAACTGATATTTTTGAAAAAACTTTCCAGCACAGGAGAATTTTCGTGTGTAAATTAAGGTCACTTTTTTGGTTTAAAATCAAAATCAAACGTAAAAAGAAATACTGTGATTCCAAAAAATTACAGAGTATTAGGGACATAATAAGGTAGGTTTTCACCAAATTTTGTGAAAAAAAAATTTGTGGGAGATAAAAATTTAGAAACGAAAATACTATTTTTCTCGTTTTTTTTCTATTTTCACGGCAAATTATAGGTTATGTGAAAAAATGGCCGGTGTAAAAGTTATAGACCTTTTTATTACCTATAACTTTTACTTTAAAATTTTTTCGATAAAAGGTCTAGTTTCGCTGAAAATCATGAATAAACATTTTCTACCCTAAAAGCTCACCCCATTTCACCCCCGTAGTTCGGATGATATTTTATTTATGTTTCCCATCATTTGCGCAATATTTTCTTATTTACCCAATAGTTTTCATACTGTTACTAATTTTTTCCTCACAAAAAAGCTATTTTGACGTACTAGAATTTGACACAAAATAGATTAACTCACTTTCTATAACTTTAGAAAAACTATTTTTTTAATAAAATGTGTTGTGTGGCTAACTAAACAGTAAATCCTATCACATAATTAAAAAAACATGACGTAGCATAATATTTCATGATAGGATAAAGGAAATTAAAAAAAAAGGACAAAAAGCGATTCCTTTAGAAAAATTTGCACCAACAAAATTGAATCGGGTTGCCAATAATCCAGTTAGTGGTATATTCCTTGAGTAAGTAACGTACTGTCTTTCTCAATGATTAAAACCCAAATATAGAGCTATATGAAGACAAATTTCTTCGCATTACAGGACTTGTTGAAGTTATTAAAGTTTCAAAGGAAAGCCTTTTGGGCGACCCCACTTCCCACTAGCCAATGTTTTTAAAACTATGGTAACACAGCGATAATTTATGTACCGATCAACAAAATCGAATGACGGGATGTAAAGTTATTGAAGTATCAGACAAACATTTGTCCTAGGAACCCTCACTTTGTTCAATGTTGCCTAAATGTTTTTAGAGCTACGAAAAATTGCACAAAAACCATATGTACAGAGTTTCATTAAAATCAAATGATAAAACTTAGAGTTATTAATTATTACAGTTTAAAAAAAATGCCTAATCCAAATTAAACAAATGAAATCAAAGCGATACGGTAGATCGCTGTTCGTGAAAAAAAGCGGTTATCACTTCCTTATTTACTCTTAACCTGGTAGGCATAACCTCAAAAAAATGGTTTCATTTAATTGTCCCATCCTAATTACTCTCCTCCGAACCTTTTTTCCCACACAAAATATCCCTAACGAAAAAATGTTTTTAAAATGTTTGCAAACATTTGTGCAAAAACATTGATTGTTTACAATTTCTTGTTAAAGGTTTTAAGTGCAATAATTAATTCTATTGTATTTTTTTTTCAAAATCACATAATTTAATCATAAAAAAATTGTGTTTCTCTTTCCTTAGATTTTTAGTTTTTTCAAATTATCGGATTCCACGTGAAAATTTATTAAATCGTACTGGTGATGTAACAGCCGAAGGTTTATATGAAAGTGTTTTTTCTGAACCAACAAAAGTACTTGGTGCTGCTTTAGAATCATTTTCAGCTGGCCGTGTAGGTATTATGCAAGAATCATCGAATACATTAGCTCATGCGGTTGTAATAGCTGTTCGTTATGCGTCATTAAGAAAGCAATTTGGTCCTGAAATCCAAGGTCCTGAAATTTCAATTATAGACTATCAGTTACACGTAGGTCGATTTAATGTTTTTATTTTTATTTATAATTTTCTGATAAATGCATATATTTTTATAGCAATGGCGAATATTTCCGTATTTAGCAGCAGCATGTGTACTTAAAACTTTTGTTTACGTTTTAACCGAGAAATATCTTAATATAATTCAACAATCCCAGGCTGATTCTAATGGATTTGAAGCATTAGTATACATAAAAAATTATATAATTCTTTAATTTCTGATTATTAAATTATAATTCCAATTACACAGACTCAGCTAGTATCTGAAATTCATGCGTTAATATCGTCATCTAAACCTTTATTAACATGGACAGCTCGTGATGCAGTACAAGAAACGCGTGAAGCGTGCGGTGGTCATGGCTATTTAAAAGCTGCTAATTTAGGTGAACTTAGAAATAATCATGATCCCAGTTGTACATATGAAGGAGATAATAATGTTTTGGGACAACAAGCGTCAAATTGGTTATTAAGGCAGTGGTCTGGACCAGTTGAAAGTCCTGTTGGAAGCGTAATATTTTTAAATAGAAGAAATGATATTTTATTAAGAAAGTTTTTGGGTATAGAACAGGCTAGAAAAACTGATGGTGTGAAATGTAGGTCTTTTTAGATAATTTGTTTAACGCTAATTATAAGTTTATCTGTTACAGTTGTGACAGAATGTTTCGAATGGTTAATGTGTTGGCTACTAGATTCGACTACAAAGCAAATAGATTCAGCAATCCAACAAGGTGATGATAAGTTTAAAGCGAGAAATGATTCTCAAGTATACAAAGCTAGAGATTTAACACGTGCATATGCTGAATACTCTGCTTTAGGAAGTTATAAGTATTTTCTTTTGTTTATAATTAGATTGGTAAAATTCAATTAACGTTCTTCAAAATTCATTTTAGGTTAAAATGTTTAAAAACAAATCCTAGTCAAGAATTAAAACCGGTACTAAAGTCGATATTTATGATTTATGGATTTTGGTGTATTGATAAGCATATGACAACATTTTATCAGGTTCGTGAATTTTTTGGGAACTTTCGTGTTTTTAACTAATAGTTTTTTAAATTCTGTCACAGGGGGGCTTCGCAGTAGGTACCGGTTTCGCAGATTTTGTTCGTGGTGAACTGTTACGGCTGTGTTCAGAAATCAAGGATAATGCAGTTTCAATTGCAGATGCATTAGCCCCACCAGATTTCGTGTTAAATTCAATTATAGCAAAATCAGACGGACGAGTAATTCAATAAAAACTAAAATTATAATCAACTATGAAATTTAATGATACATTTTCTTTTTTCTTCAGTTATATGAGAATATACAACACGAATTCATGACGAACCCAGGTGCAATGGAACGTGCTTCTTGGTGGCAAGATGTACTCCCAAATAAATCAAAATTATAAATTATTTATTCCACAAATAAAAATATGTTTATGTATATATTTAATCGAATCAAACAATAACAATAAAAAACAATCAGATTTAAGAACAAGAAATCAAAATAAATATTTCTATATATATGTATTAACTTATTTATTGTAAGAATAAAACAAGTATTTTTTTAAAAAGATTTACTCAACATTTAGAAAAAACATTTATGTGATTCTCAACTCAATGAATGCATGCATTTTTGTATTTATATAAAAAACTTTTATAATAACATTATGTAATTTGTATATTTAGATTATAAAATTTTATGTTATTGTTTATTTAACATTATTTCTAAAAAAAATAATTTTTAAATAGAAAAGTCTAATTAATTGTTTTATGTGGTTTAAATATATATAAATATATATTAAAATTCAGTTTTTAGATTGTCATTGTATACACACATATATCTGTTGATGTTTGGAAAATATATTATTGTATAAGAAAAAATAAAATATTTTAACAATTTATTTACATTACAATTGAGATTTAAGAAATAGATCTTCTATTCCATAAAGATAACAACCTCAAAACGTAGAAATTTACATGTAGAATATGTGGCGAACATCAAAACTAAAATCATTTCTCAAAAAAATTTTAAGCTTAGCAGGCGTTAACATTCGTTAACATTCATTAAAAAAACAAAAAACATATTTTTATTATTCGGATTTTGTTTTTTTCAAATAGTTTCGAGTTCTTAATTTTCGTGTTAAATTAAAAATGTAATTCTCTATGTAAATTATATTTCATCGCCTCGCCATCAATTTGATTAATACAATAAGATAAATTTCATGTAACTTGTATAATCTATTTATAAATACAATTAAACTCTAAAATGTTATTGTGTTTTGAGAGAATTTAATTTATATTTGTGCTACTTAATAATGGTTCAAGACCATTAGTGAATGTGGAAGCTAGTGTACCTGAAGAAGTTTGGAAATAAATTTAATTCATGATGTGGTTGTTACAACAACATTTTATCTGCTGGGTTTTGTGTTTACTTTACGTGAACAGTAAAATTGTTAAATCATAATGAAGATTCAGCTTTATCAACACATTCAAAGTAGATCGTAAAGTAATTACATTGGATACAACATCTTGTATCAACATATTCATCTCCTGAAGAATTCAACGCCACTAGCAGCCAATCTCTATATTTAAATCTATCCTCCACTCAACGCAGTATCATCCAAAACTGGTGACCCCGACGTGATGAACAAACCTTCCAATGGAGTCAACTTAAAGAAGTATCAACTAAAACTGGTAACCCCGACAGTGAACAAACCTTCCAATGGAGTCAACTTAAAGAAGTATCAAATTTATAATTTAATTCATTTTTTTTCTCTTTCTTAATTTAAAGTAGTGCTTGCTTAATTTTGTTTTTAAAAATTTTATTTTATTATATTTTTTTCACAGCGACACAACACTCTTCTCGTAGTGATCAGTCACAGTGATCACATATTCTTCCTGCTAGTCATTTTTCCTATTTAGCAATAATCTTGTTTCCTTCTAGTGACATATTTTTTTTTCTCTCCAAATTCTTATTTTTCGGCTTTGAAGCCATGGAAACTTCTTGTAGTGCGATTAATTTTTTAAAATTTTCTTTTTGTTTTTAAATCGATACTATGGGCCGAAGTCTAACATCTCCTTCCTTCGTAAGACCCGCTCTGCACTCCTTAACTTATGGGCCGAAACAAATTTTTCGAATTTTCTGATTTTTAATTACTATCCCTAACGTTACCCATATGTTACCATAACATGACCATCTTCTAACGTTAACCATCTATCTGTTGACAAAACAGGTATGGTCCTTATGGATATAAAAATCAGATTTCATCTAAGTAAGCAGAACCTCCAAATATCTGATATTAAATTAATATCTCCAACGTTACCCAAATGTTTTTACAACATGAACATGTTTTGACGTTAATCGTTTATCTGTTGACGAACAGGTATGGTTCTTATGGATATTTAAAACTACATTTCGTCGTTAATCAGATATTTCTTCTCAAAGCGATCTTTTTCTATGGTACACGTCTCCAAGGTAAACATTGGTCTCAGTCAACTTTGTACTGTCAGACTTTACCAAACTTGTGTTACCATATGCACTCCTTTGCTTACGCTAAATATTTGCTTATTCTTGCTTTTAACAGCTACTTTTCGAAAAATGAACTAGTATTCACGTTTGTACATGCTAGTATTGTCTCAGTCAACTTTGTTCTGTCAGACATTCGGCATCACCGACGTTACTTTTCTGCTTCTCGTATTTTAAACGAACCTTTTAACCTATGGTACACATCTCCACAAATATTGGTCTCAGGCAACTCAGCTCTGTCAGACCTATATCTCCACTCGTGTTACCATAACTCCATAATTGTTCGTTTCTTTTTTTGCAGAACTCCAATTTGTAAGACCCATAATTTTTTTTCTCCATCAAATGGTATTGATTACTAAATAACACTCTCGCTTAACACAATCTCTCCTAACACATTAGTTTTTAACTCTCTCCTAACACAATTTCTCCAAACTTTTTCTTATTCGCTACAACTACTTAAGGAAAACTCTTTCCTTCTTTCCTCCTCAACTCTACTTAATTTCTTTATTTACATCGTTCCATCTTCGATGGCACTAGGGGGGGAGTGTTGTGGCGAACATCAAAACTAAAATCATTTCTCAAAAAAATTTTAAGCTTAGCAGGCGATGATTTCGTTAACATTCATTAAAAAAACAAAAAACATATTTTTATTCGGATTTTGTTTTTTCCAAATAGTTTCGAGTTCTTAATTTTCGTGTTAAATTAAAAATGTAATTCTCTATGTAAATTATATTTCATCGCCTCGCCATCAATTTGATTAATACAATAAGACAAATTTCATGTAACTTGTATAATCTATTTATAAATACAATTAAACTCTAAAATGTTATTGTGGTTTGAGAGAATTTAATTTATATTTGTGCTACTTAATAATGGTTCAAGACCATTAGTGAATGTGGAAGCTAGTGTACCTGAAGAAGTTTGGAAATAAATTTAATTCATGATGTGGTTGTTACAACAACATTTTATCTGCTGGCTTTTGTGTTTACTTTACGTGAACAGTAAAATTGTTAAATCATAATGAAGATTCAGTTTTATCAACACATTCAAAGTAGATCGTAAAGTAATTACATTGGATACAACATCTTGTATCAACATATTCATCTCCTGAAGAATTCAACGCCACTAGCAGCCAATCTCTATATTAAAGTCTACCTCCACTCAACGCAGTAACATCTAAAAATACACATTGAATAAATATATAGTGGTGCTATTACACACAAATTCAGTTGCTATCATCAACTTTTCAGATGATAGTATTTATTATTTTTGACTGTAGATGGCGAAAAGATCAAAAACTGCAAGAAAGTACAAATAACTTTACGAAGTTAATAATAATTTTTAAACAACAATTTCTTAAAAAATCATTAGTTATTTACTATTAATATTATATTATATAATCGATTATATCTAAATTAGTGGTATATAAATTGTAAATAAATTATATACTGTAAAAGCAAATGAAATGTCAAAATGGCGACACCAAATTATAGAGCAATTGTTGTAGCTTGTACAATAAGAAAATGCGCTAAGATTTGAAAAAAATATGTGAATCGAAAATACGTAAAGAAAACGTAAAATTTTTACATTAAAATCTTGAAAATATGTATTCAATCATTTTATACCTAATATAATATAATTTTTATTATGACTTTAATATGAAAATCAATTAATGTGATAATCGGTTTTAAACCGGTTGAATTTGCAGATGAAATCATCAGACGATTTTCTAGCAGTAATTGGTAAACCAAATAATTTTTCAAAAAGTCAGTTGCTATCAGCTAACTTTTCTTGCAGTTTTTGTATCTATCTCGCGCATGCTATCCCTCTTTTTCTCATACAAAATATTTTTCATCAACTTTTCAGATTATGGTAACTGCAAAATTGATTATGGCAGCTGAATTTAATTTGTGTGTAATAGCACCATAATAGCACCATAATGCTGCTATTACACACAAATTAAATTCAGCTCCCATAATCAATTTTGCAGTTACCATAATCTGAAAAGTTGATGAAAAATATTTTGCATGAGAAAAAGAGGGATAGCATGCGCGAGATAGATATAAAAACTGCAAGAAAAGTTAGTTGATAGCAACTGACTTTTTGAAAAATTATTTGGTTTACTAATTAACTGCTAGAAAATTGTCAGATAATTTCATCTGCAAATTCAACCGGTTTAAAACCGATTATCACATTAATTGATTTTCATATTAAAATCATAATAATAATTATATTATATTAGGTATAAAATAATTAAAACATATTTTCAAGATTTTAATGTAAAAATTTTACGTTTTCTTTACGTATTTTCGATTCACATTTTTTTTTTCAAATCTTAGCGCATTTTCTTATTGTACAAGCTACAACAATTGCTCTATAATGGGTTGTCGCCATTTTGACGTTTGATTTGCTTTTACAGTATATAATTTATTTACAATTTATATACTATTAATTTAGATATAATCGATTATATAACATAATATCAATACTAAATAACTAATGATTTTTGTAGAAATTGTTGTTTAAAAATTAATATTACTTCGTAAAGTTATTTGTATTTTCTTGCAGTTTTTGATCTTTTCGCCGTCTACAGTCAAAAATAATAAATACTATCATCTGAAAAGTTGATGATAGCAACTGAATTTAATTTGTGTTTAATAGCACCATAAGGAAGAATAATTACGTGTGGCTACACGAATATTTTTTGAAGTATGTAATTTATATATCTGTGCGTTCTTCATCCATGACATTTGACATATTTCGTTTTGTATTTTACAATAAAATTATAGCTTTTATCCGAAATTCTACTTAAAGATATTCAAATTAAACAAAATTTATAAAAATTAAAGTTTAAATTAATTGTATTACCGTCTTTGTTTCTTATTGGTGGTTTCTGGCCACAAATAAAAAATCCAAGCTATAGATCAAAATATAATTTTTTTATTTAAATATTTCGGTCCTTATTTGGGACCCTCCTCAGTAACTAAAATTAAAAATGGTTAACAATTAAAATCTTAATCTAATAAATATTACAACAATTAATACTTAACAAATATTTAATTTAGATACTTACATAGTCTATGTTTAAACTTATTATGAACTATTACTAATTTTATATCTATTAAAAACAAATTATTTATACTTTACAAAAAACAATAAAACCATAAAACAATAAAATTTGCCTATATACTAGAAAATAAATATTTTGAGTTATAAATATTTGAGATGAAAAAAAATTTAATTTATATAATCAATGAAAAAAAACCTTATATATTACGATTTTATGTGAACAAGTTCGTTGCTCTATGACCTAATAATATCTACCAAATAGATTTGGTTCATATGTACTTATTGGATTTTTGCTTGTTTTCCTATATTCTTTAAAATATGTACGTACGCAGGATTCAAACTATCCATATTAGATCTTAAATTGATAGATGTCGTTCTTCTTAAATGAATATTTATTGCTTCTAACGTCAGCCTTTTCTTCCAATCTGCTTCCTTCACCAGAATTTTGGTTCTATTATACTCAAATGTGTGACCTTTATCTACTACATGTTGTAGGGCTGCTGTTTTACCAGGTTTGTTTTTCTTGGCTCTCTCATCATACTTGTGTTGTCCAATTCGAGCTCCAAGTTTTTGACCCGTTTGTCCTATGTACTCTCCATCACAATTGTGACAAGGGAATGAATAAATTAGCCCATGTTGTTTAAATTAGCCCATGTTTATTCATTCCCTTGTCACAATTGTGATGGAGAGTACATAGGACAGACGGGTCAAAAACTTGGAGCTCGAATTGGACAACACAAGTATGATGAGAGAGCCAAGAAAAACAAACCTGGTAAAACAGCAGCCCTACAACATGTAGTAGATAAAGGTCACACATTTGAGTATAATAGAACCAAAATTCTGGTGAAGGAAGCAGATTGGAAGAAAAGGCTGACGTTAGAAGCAATAAATATTCATTTAAGAAGAACGACATCTATCAATTTAAGATCTGATATGGATAGTTTGAATCCTGCGTACGTACATATTTTAAAGAATATAGGAAAACAAGCAAAAATCCAATAAGTACATATGAACCAAATCTATTTGGTAGATATTATTAGGTCATAGAGCAACGAACTTGTTCACATAAAATCGTAATATATAAGGTTTTTTTTCATTGATTATATAAATTAAATTTTTTTTCATCTCAAATATTTATAACTCAAAATATTTATTTTCTAGTATATAGGCAAATTTTATTGTTTTATTGTTTTTTGTAAAGTATAAATAATTTGTTTTTAATAGATATAAAATTAGTAATAGTTCATAATAAGTTTAAACATAGACTATGTAAGTATCTAAATTAAATATTTGTTAAGTATTAATTGTTGTAATATTTATTAGATTAAGATTTTAATTGTTAACCATTTTTAATTTTAGTTACTGAGGAGGGTCCCAAATAAGGACCGAAATATTTAAATAAAAAAATTATATTTTGATCTATAGCTTGGATTTTTTATTTGTGGCCAGAAACCACCAATAAGAAACAAAGACGGTAATACAATTTTATCAAAGAGATCAGTGTCAATGTACATACGAAAGTGTATACATTGAACGGAGAAAACCTAGTTTAAATTAATGTTTTACAAAACAATTATTAGTATTTGTGCCGTAGTTAATTCATAAAAATGAAGTGTTGCATTAAAATATGTACAAATAACCTTAAATACACTGAAATTTGATCATCGAATTTCGTATCAATGCATAGAATATTTTGACTAATGTCGTGTTCTTTGGCTTGATCGAAAAAGATTGATTTATTTAAGTTGCCAAAGAACATCATAAAATAAATCAATCTTCTTTTGTAAATGTAATAGTAAATTGTTTTGACTTTTTGTTCTATCAGTTGATATGTTTGGTTATGTTTACATTTGAAAATGATAGATTTTACGTTTTATCATTTTATTTGTTATAACATTATTATTAATTAGTAATTTAAATAATAAAAAATTATTTTTAAACAAAATAATAATAATAATTAAAATGGCGGGTTTTTTTTGTTTACATAAATTTGACAATTAAAAATAATATTTCAATGTATTTGTAAAATCTACCAAAAAATCTAGATTTTTAAAACTTGATCTAGATCAGAAAATAAATCAATCTTTTTTTGCCAAAGAACACAAACTGACAGCTAATTTGATCTGACAGCTAATTTTTTTGATCTCAGATCAATTTTTTTTTGCCAAAGAACACGACATAATACTACACAAAATGGGTTTAGAATGATGTTTTAACAAAAACATAAAGTATTTGCTTTACAAAAACTGTTATTTTCTAGTTTAATTTTATATTTTATTACCCTACATAAATGTAATTTTTCTTAATCTATCGTTGTCAAACCATATTTCAAACGTAATCACAGCCGAATATAAGGTGTTCTTAAAGTAATTCAATAAGATTAAAATTTGTGTTGTATGGACAATTAAAAATATTTATATATGGAAATAGAAGGAAATATTTTATCCAAACATATTAGGCTTTTAAATTTATATGTAACATTTATTATTTCTTTTATTTGTTTTGAAAACATAAATATGCAAATTGTAAACAGTACCACCCAGCTAGAATGCAAACACTATCAAACTTCACCAATACTAAAAATTAGATGCTTCACTCAAAATGTGTAGTTACTCTTCCTTATGTCGAATTCTTTTTGCCAAAAAATTGCTCTAAACACGCCCATTTTTGATCTAGATCAAGATTTTTTGACATAACGTATTCTATTTGACAAAAAAAAGTGATTTTTTTTTACCCTAAAAACTCTTGTTTGAATCTAGATTTTTAGCTAGAGCAAGCTAAAATACAATAAAGAATACAAATACATTTAAAAAATCTGTCAAAATTAGTAAACAAACAAAACGCCATTTACTTATTATTTTTTTTTATAGTGAAATAGTTACTTTTTAAATAAAATATTGTTCAAATCGTGTTTTAAATTAAAAATTAATAATAAACTAATTAATTAAATACAATTAATTACAAAAATATTCAATGACAGTTTACATATACAACTACAAAACTGGATCATATTTTTGCATGTTCTTTTTATGAAAAAAAAAATCACTTTTTCACTCTGGGTGGTTATTTTGTAGCGTTATCTCACTAGGTGAGATAAATAGTGAGATAAAAAAATTATGTTTAAATGATTTCTTTTATCTAATACAATCGATCAAAGACAAATATTTTATCTCACTTTTTATCTCACCTATTGAGATAACGCTACAAAATAACCACCCTGGACAAAAAGAATTCGACATTAGATATTTATTCAATGAGAATACATAACAATTGTTTGTTCTATTCCCCACAATATAGAATGTGGCGTTCCAATCTTGATTTGAAAGAATAATGGTCCAAATACATGTGCAGAATTCTGCATGCAGCGAAATTAGAACATGTGTTGTTATATGAGAGCAATTACATGTAAATTCTGCATGCAGAAAAATTCTGCAAGATATCTCTAATTCTAATTTCGCTGCACAGAGGCAGTGCTACCACAATCAAAAAAAACAAAAACTACTTGAAAACTCAGATAAAAATGGATGATTTTGACATTTTGTTTGAAAATGAATTATTTTTTATAACTCAAATAAAAATGAATGATATTTTTTTGAAAATGAAATTATTTTTGTAATGATTATTTGTTTATAAAGATATTTAAATATTTTCAATAATCCAAATTATAAAATAATTAAAACTAATATTGCTAATAAATAAATTTTTGGGAAAGGATTATCGGAAACAGTAGTATATGTTATTTGAACTTAAATTTTAATTTAGACATAAACGTTTTTACAGGCAACGATTCAATTATTTTCTTCTATTTTTTAATTAAAAAGACAGTTTTCTTTCACTTTCACAACTTTCACTTATAACTATTTCATAATACGTAAGAACACGAACTGTCGTTACGAAAATTCTGCACGTCAAATATATAAAAGTTCTGCACATCTATTTTAGATGCAGATATGCATGCAGCACAGCGTGCAGACTTTCTGCACATGTATTTGGACCATTATGGTCCAAATACATGTGCAGAATTCTGCATGCAGCGAAATTAGAACATGTGTTGTTATATGAGAGCAATTACATGTAAATTCTGCATGCAGAAAAATTCTGCAAGATATCTCTAATTCTAATTTCGCTGCACAGAGGCAGTGCTACCACAATCAAAAAAACAAAAACTACTTGAAAACTCAGATAAAAATGGATGATTTTGACATTTTGTTTGAAAATGAATTATTTTTTATAACTCAAATAAAAATGAATGATATTTTTTTGAAAATGAAATTATTTTTGTAATGATTATTTGTTTATAAAGATATTTAAATATTCTCAATAATCCAAATTATAAAATAATTAAAACTAATATTGTTAATAAATAAATTTTTGGGAAAGGATTATCGGAAACAGTGGTATATGTTATTTGAACTTAAATTTTAATTTAGACATAAACGTTTTTACAGGCAACGATTCAATTATTTTCTTCTATTTTTTAATTAAAAAGACAGTTTTCTTTCACTTTCACAACTTTCACTTATAACTATTTCATAATACGTAAGAACACGAACTGTCGTTACGAAAATTCTGCACGTCAAATATATAAAAGTTCTGCACATCTATTTTAGATGCAGATATGCAAGCAGCACTGCGTGCAGACTTTCTGCACATGTATTTGGACCATTAGCAATTTTTTCGAAAATTGAAATACAAATCAGCTGGGGTGCGTTTCGAAATTAACCACGGTTAACCATAAGGTAATAATGTCACCAATGTCATAGTCAAAATAGTGACGTAAAATATTAAATTAAAATTACCACAGTGAAGTTGTCAAAGTTAAATTGTAAAAATTCAATATTAATAAAAACTAATATTCTAATTTAAATGTATATATAAAAACAACATGATTGGGAAATGGATATGCAGAGATAAATGTACCAACCACCTCAATTGCCTATACAAGAAATATAAATTGTGGATGGAAAAAATTCCAATACGACCTAAACAAGACAAATCCTTGAATATAAAAAAAATAAAGAATCTAACCATCAATATAGAGTTCCATAAATCAATTGAGCTCGTAGAAGACAAAAACATTCACACTTTAAGAAAAAGTGCTTTAGAATTTCTCCACACCTTTAAACAAGATAAAATTTTCACAGATGGTTCAATAATAAATGGGAATAGAGGATTTGGCCTTTACTACAGTAACAAGGATATATCTAAATCATATAAAGTACTTGAGGAAGTATCTATAAAATCACTCGAACTAATAGCTATCAAATTCGGGATAGAACTAGCCTTAAACTATAATTTGAAAGAAGTTTGCATCATCTCTGATTCACTTAGCGCTTGTAAATCCCTTATCCACTCTAATCAGGATATTTACAAATTTTATGAAAGATTGATTTGGAGTTCTATTAAAGATAAAAACATATGCATTAAATTACTATGGCTTCCTGGTCACATCAATTTAAATGCTAACGATAAAGCGGATTATGCTGCAAAAAGGGGCACCATACTGGGTGATATAATCGAATCAAAAATCCCAATCAATGAATGTATAAAAATCCTTAACAAACTAATGTACCATAAATGGAATATAGATTTTGTCAATAATACTCAACAAAAAGGCATAGCTCATAGGATTAACTTAAATGAGAAGATAAATTCTAAACCATGGTTCTATAATACATCAAGCATAAATGCGGAAGGTATAAAACTAATAACAAGATTACGCACAGGCCACGCCTTTGATAACAAATACCTAAAATTAATAAAAAAAATACCTGACGACAAGTGTAGCAACTGTAATGTCCGCGATGACGCCACACACGTTTTATCCGTTTGTGAAATTTACAATAGTTCAAGAACTAAATACCCTACCTTAATCGATAAACAGCTCACAGAAATCCTTAAATCTAACGATGAAAATCAACTTATGATGATTATTGACTTCCTAAAAGAAATCAACAGATGGTTCTGAATGGTATTCCCTCAACCGAGAATTCGGAGGATGATCCTCACCCTCTCTTTGCATTTACAGAATCTAAAACATATATACTTTACATTACCAATATAAGCTACTTGGAAATGTTATAAATTAATATATGAATTTTTAGGGATATTGAGCCTTAATATTCCATTGAGAGTTATGAGAGCAATTACATGTAAATTCTGCATGCAGAAAAATTCTGCAAGATATCTCTAATTCTAATTTCGCTGCACAGAGGCAGTGCTACCACAATCAAAAAAACAAAAACTACTTGAAAACTCAGATAAAAATGGATGATTTTGACATTTTGTTTGAAAATGAATTATTTTTTATAACTCAAATAAAAATGAATGATATTTTTTTGAAAATGAAATTATTTTTGTAATGATTATTTGTTTATAAAGATATTTAAATATTCTCAATAATCCAAATTATAAAATAATTAAAACTAATATTGTTAATAAATAAATTTTTGGGAAAGGATTATCGGAAACAGTGGTATATGTTATTTGAACTTAAATTTTAATTTAGACATAAACGTTTTTACAGGCAACGATTCAATTATTTTCTTCTATTTTTTAATTAAAAAGACAGTTTTCTTTCACTTTCACAACTTTCACTTATAACTATTTCATAATACGTAAGAACACGAACTGTCGTTACGAAAATTCTGCACGTCAAATATATAAAAGTTCTGCACATCTATTTTAGATGCAGATATGCAAGCAGCACTGCGTGCAGACTTTCTGCACATGTATTTGGACCATTAGCAATTTTTTCGAAAATTGAAATACAAATCAGCTGGGGTGCGTTTCGAAATTAACCACGGTTAACCATAAGGTAATAATGTCACCAATGTCATAGTCAAAATAGTGACGTAAAATATTAAATTAAAATTACCACAGTGAAGTTGTCAAAGTTAAATTGTAAAAATTCAATATTAATAAAAACTAATATTCTAATTTAAATGTATAAATAAAAACAACATGATTGGGAAATGGATATGCAGAGATAAATGTACCAACCACCTCAATTGCCTATACAAGAAATATAAATTGTGGATGGAAAAAATTCCAATACGACCTAAACAAGACAAATCCTTGAATATAAAAAAAATAAAGAATCTAACCATCAATATAGAGTTCCATAAATCAATTGAGCTCGTAGAAGACAAAAACATTCACACTTTAAGAAAAAGTGCTTTAGAATTTCTCCACACCTTTAAACAAGATAAAATTTTCACAGATGGTTCAATAATAAATGGGAATAGAGGATTTGGCCTTTACTACAGTAACAAGGATATATCTAAATCATATAAAGTACTTGAGGAAGTATCTATAAAATCACTCGAACTAATAGCTATCAAATTCGGGATAGAACTAGCCTTAAACTATAATTTGAAAGAAGTTTGCATCATCTCTGATTCACTTAGCGCTTGTAAATCCCTTATCCACTCTAATCAGGATATTTACAAATTTTATGAAAGATTGATTTGGAGTTCTATTAAAGATAAAAACATATGCATTAAATTACTATGGCTTCCTGATCACATCAATTTAAATGCTAACGATAAAGCGGATTATGCTGCAAAAAGGGGCACCATACTGGGTGATATAATCGAATCAAAAATCCCAATCAATGAATGTATAAAAATCCTTAACAAACTAATGTACCATAAATGGAATATAGATTTTGTCAACAATACTCAACAAAAAGGCATAGCTCATAGGATTAACTTAAATGAGAAGATAAATTCTAAACCATGGTTCTATAATACATCAAGCATAAATGCGGAAGGTATAAAACTAATAACAAGATTACGCACAGGCCACGCCTTTGATAACAAATACCTAAAATTAATAAAAAAAATACCTGACGACAAGTGTAGCAACTGTAATGTCCGCGATGACGCCACACACGTTTTATCCGTTTGTGAAATTTACAATAGTTCAAGAACTAAATACCCTACCTTAATCGATAAACAGCTCACAGAAATCCTTAAATCTAACGATGAAAATCAACTTATGATGATTATTGACTTCCTAAAAGAAATCAACAGATGGTTCTGAATGGTATTCCCTCAACCGAGAATTCGGGGGATGATCCTCACCCTCTCTTTGCATTTACAGAATCTAAAACATATATACTTTACATTACCAATATAAGCTACTTGGAAATGTTATAAATTAATATATGAATTTTTAGGGATATTGAGCCTTAATATTCCATTGTGCTGGAATTATAATTATGTATAAATTAATGTATGAATTTACAAGAATATTAGCCTTAGTATTGCATTGTACCGGAATTATTATTATGTATATAGCCTCAAATTATATCAAACTACATCAGTGACCTCTTGTAACAAATTTCTCATGGAACCGTTATGATCAAGGCTACGTTGCTTGAAATTGCATATAATCAACTTATATTCTAGAACAATGTTGAACACAGTAATTGTCCTAGCATAAACAGGATCAATTTATACCAATCTGTCGTTGTACAATTTTGATATTGTTTACTATGAATTAATGTATTCAATCAAAAAAGAAAAAAAAAAAAGAAAGAAAAAATTAAATTAATTACAAACTTATTTGCTTTATATATAATCATATCAATTAGTTTTAATGAGTATCATTGGGATTTATAAACAATTTTGTTAAGATTTCCACTATGAATTTGTATTTTAAGGAAATATTTTTATCCACTATGAATTTATATTTTAAGGAAATAGTTTTATAAAATCATGTAATTAAATATGGATCACAACCAATATTATCTTTAATTGTTATAATAAATACAATTATATTTGAATTCACTATCAAAAAAAAAAAAAAAAATACTTAGTATTTTTTAGCATTAAACTAATCTATAATTAATCTATAGAAAATTCATATGGAATTATAGTAATTAATTAAATAGTATCATAACCTCATTTGCATTATAAATAATTGAATTAATCAGTATTAATAAGTAATATGGAATCTATAAATAATTTATAGAAAATTCACAATATACTACTACAATCAATCTATATCTTATTAGATTATATATTATTAGATTTATGAAATTAAGTGGCTTAAGATAATCAATGAATTAGTCAATATCCTAGCATATATCAAACCATCACGGTACAATATAAGCTACATGAAATAATTATATAATTCGATTAGATTTCTCATTAAATATAACAAATCGATTAGCAAACAAACAATTAAATATTATAAATAATATACAAAATTAATCCAATCTACATGAGCTACCTGAGATTAGCAAATAGTAGAAAGTTTTATTTCTGAATTACCCTATTTTACTATAGTTTTTAGTAATCTTGAAATTTAATTTAAAAACTATCCAATTTTGGCTGATTTTCCTATATAATATTGATGTTCAGGAATTTATATACTATTGATTATATTAGGCCATTCACTGAGGGAGAGATTGTTTCATGCACTGTCTTTTATGGACCATTGCTGGGTTGGTGTGCTCCGTCCAGGGCTGGCTGGGGTGGGGGGTGGATCCACTTTGATGGGGGAATTTGCGTTCTTGTTCGACATATGTATAGAGTTTAACAAGTTCACAACTTTCCTCCGGATGATAGGGTCTCCCCTGGTCTTCGACCGCGTTTGGACGAAGCCACGCACATGAATAAGATTAATACTCTCCTTTTGTGCTTACTTAGAAAACATTATATTATACAATCAACATTATTTATTTTATATAATTTTCTTGTAATTAAAACTTGTCCAAATTAGACATTAAATAAGACTATGTAATTGGTGATATGGGCCAATAGGCCTAAGCCAAATAATCCTGGAAAATAAAAAAAAAAAAAAAAAAAAATATTCTAATTACGATAAATAAAACTAAAATGTAGTTTTGTTTTTAATTCTATAATTTATTTTTCAGACTTCAGAATCAAATAAAAATAATAAAAATAAAACATTTCGCTAAAAATTATAAAATACTTAGTATATAATAATTAAATGTACGATATATTCACAAAACAATATATGTTAATTTCTAACTTTTTTTTCCACAACAATTAAAATTTTCTTTTATTTTAAAAAATTATATTGTGTTTTATAAATCGGTTGACATATGTCGTTTTAAATATTTATACTTTTTGACATTAGAGCCTCAACAAACTCTACTCTAGGCTTGAGTAACAAAGTTAAAGTTGTGACGTAACAATTTATTATGACAGCTAGTTATTTATAGTTTTGGAACGATAGTACATCTGTCATCCAGTAAATTTTTTATTTTGTGGTTAATTATGGAACGACATTTGGTAGAGTATAGTTAACCGTGGTTAACCATAGTTAATTTCAAAACGCACCCCTGATCACGCCTGTCAAGATTTTTTCGGTAAAAAGGTTATATAGACCGTATAACAACAAACAATTTGTAGTGGGTGTAGCAACATATATAATGAATTCAGACGCAAAAAGTGATTGTCCAATATGTTTAAAAAAATTTTCATTAGATGAAATTGAAAATCATGTAAATCGTTGTATATTTTTAACATCATCATCTACGAACATTCCGGTTTCCAACGAAAACAAAAGACATTTCGGTATTTTTAATAAAAAATCATCTCCATCAACCGATAGAAACATTAAAAAACCAAAATTAAATTTAAAGTTAAATAACAGATTATCAAAAGTACCAACGAGTAATGAAACAAGTGTAATAAATTTATCGGAAGATGAGGAACTTGAATCTACTTTAAAACCATTAAATAACGATTGCACAACATCTACAAAAACATTAAAATCTGTTGAAACTAGAACTGAATCGTTTTTAAGTATGCCGTTGGCGGAGAAAATGCGACCGAATATTATTGATAATTATGTGGGACAAAATCATATAACAGGGAAAAATACTGTAATAGGTTCCGTATTAAGTACAAATGAGATACCTAGTATGATATTATGGGGCCCACCGGGATGTGGAAAGGTTAAATAAAAATGTATTCAAACGACTTTAATTACGGTTTCCATTTTTCATTTATTACAGACAACTCTAGCCCATATAATCTCAAATCGTTGCAAAGAATCACAAAATTTCTATCGTTTTGTTAAATTATCAGCTACCATGGCCGGAGTGAATGATGTCAAAGAAATAATAAAAATTGCAAAAAACGGAATGAATTTTAAAAGAAAAACAATTTTGTTTATGGATGAGATTCATCGTTTCAACAAAATGCAACAGGATATATTTTTATCACATGTGGAAAATGGAACAATTATATTGATTGGTGCGACCACAGAAAACCCATCATTTAGCTTAAATTCAGCGCTTCTGAGCCGATGCCGCGTTATTGTTTTAGAAAAACTAACAACCGAGAATTTGTATAGTATTTTGGAAAGAGCGTTAAAGTCCTATAATACGATAGTCTTAGATGAAAGTACAACGGTTGATATAAAGGAATTTAAACCAAAGTATATGCAAATTGAATATGTTTGTGGAACATAAATTAATTTTAATTCCGCAATTCCAGAATGACGATCAATCGAAGCTCTGTGACATGGCTAGCGGAAATGTGTGATGGCGACGCGAGGATAGCGTTAAATACTTTACAATTAACAATGCAAACCATTGCGGCACAAGAAAAAAAAATTTGTGACGTTGAAAATGATGAGAATGTAAAGCTGATAACGTTGGAGAGTCTAAAAGAGGGAATAAAAAAATCTCATTTACTATATGATAGAAAAGGTGACCAACATTATGATACAATATCAGCATTACACAAATCAATTCGTGCTTCAGATGAAAATGCGTCATTATATTGGTGTACTAGAATGATGGAAGGTGGGGAGGATCCGAGATTTATTTGTAGGCGACTAATACGAGCAGCCAGTGAAGATATAGGTTTAGCTGATCCCAATGCTATATCGATTGCAGTGGCAGCGCTTCAAGCTGTACAACATATTGGAATGCCTGAAGCAGATTGCATCATTGCTCAATGTGCTGTGTATTTAGCGAGAGCACCAAAGAGTAGAGAAATTCAGGATGCTTTAAATAAGTGTAAGATTGATATTAAATATTCAAAGGGATCTCTACCGTCGGTGCCTATTCATTTAAGGAATGCCCCAACGAAATTAATGTCAAATTTAGGTTATGGAAAAGGATACAATATGTTAAATAAAGATGAGTCTGGTTTACAGTATATGCCAGAAGGATTAGAAGATAGAAATTATTTTTCTGATTAATTTTTGTTAAATAATAAAAAAATACTTTATTATGAAATGTATTATTTAAAACATAACCAACGTACTTTGAAATTGTATTTGAATTAGGTTTGAACGTAAAAAAATCATACAAAACAATATGTTTTGTTATAAATTAAATAAATAATTTAATTTTTCTAAAATAGTTATTGATAAATAATAATATAAAATTAATAAAATATCGTTAACTCCCAGGCGCCAAATCCACATTCTCCTCTTTTCTTTTGGCATGATTACTGGCAATTTCTTTTGGCATGATTACTTGAACTTAGACTCAAGCGGATTTCTTTTTATTTTTTTAGGGTAAGTTAAGTAAATTTAAATTAAAGCACATAGGAAATAGCTATGGTAAATTTTGTAGAAGGAACACATTTGAATAACATCAAAAAAGAGTAATTTTGTATGGATTTTGCTTTTTTCAAAGGGCTGTATCTTATAGCCTGGGATTGATATACAACTCGTTGTGTTTTTATTCGCTTCAGTTACTGATTCTATATCAAATTCATTTATTCATCTTGGCGCCTAAGTAGATATTCCCTTTCTTTTTGATTTATCGAAACTTTTTTCGACATTTTATTCTCCATTTTTGTGCGTCTATATGAAATTTCAAATCAAATAATCGCATTTCGTCTATAAATTCGTTGACGAGATAATTTGACAGTTCATTCCACAAATGTGGAATTTATTTCTCATTCCACTGAATCTGAATGCAAAAATCCCATTTAGTTCCTAAATCTCATTCCACGAAATAATTCCATACAACCAGAATCTAGCTACTGAGCTAAACTATGCGAACTATGTTTTTAAAAAAGTAATGTTTTAATGCGAATAAAGCTTTTTAAAAAAAATGTAATGTTTCCGTTTTTCTTTTCTTTTTTAAATGTTTTGTTTCCGTAATGTTTTTTTCTATAATTACGTTATATACATTATTTTTTAAAAACATAGTTCGCATATTTCGCATAGTTTAGCTCAGGTGTATAGCGGGCTTTATTGTCGATTCATACCATTTTCCGGACAGCAGCTTCTGAATGTTGACAGTTCCTCGACCTTTCACCAAAAGCTCCTGATTGTTTCCAAGTTTAACAGTGCTGTTATCGTCAATCAGCTCGAATGTATGAAAGTATTCCTTTTTGTGGGTCATGTGTGCGGATGCACCACTATCCATTATCCAGAATTCATTGTCATCATCTATATTTAGCATCGCGCCGGTTTCCATTGTAAATGCAGAAATGTTTGACTGTGTATTTTTCTCCTTACTTTCAGATAAGGTGACCAGATTATTTCCAAACAACTAAAAGATGACAGTTTTTGCCAATATATAACTACCCCCCCCCCCCCCCCCCCCAACAATCTAGTAAAATAAAAATTCCATAGAAAATTTAAATTAAATTTATTCAAAAATTATTAATTTTATTTATTAAAATATTGAAAATGATTTATTTCGCAAAAAGGACATATTTTCTTATTCATACATAAATTTGGATGACTTATGGACTTCTTTCAAGAGGGTTTCATTGGACTCTCTTGTAAAATTTCAGCGCTTGATTTTTTTCGTTTATTAAAATAAAACAAACTTAATCGAATTTGAGTCTTTTTAACTGTCCGTATATCATTACTTAATAAATAAAAATACTCTTTCCATGCGCGTGTACCAGGACCAAAAAGAAATTCTAATAGGTTTTGAAATTTAGGAATAAGTATTAGGAACATGCATTAATTATCAAAATGATTGAATATTTTGACCTATCATTGGCATTGGCGTAACTAGGAAGTTGTTCTAGGGTGGGCCTGGCCCCATAATATTGCTGAGTAACATAATTAATAAATTTTCCGTTTTTATTTCTTTCTTTTAATACATAACGGGTGTGTCAATTTGAAGTTTATTTTCAAATTTACTATTATATTTTTTTTTCTAGGTTATTTATGTTAGGTTAGTATGCAGGAACTGTCACCAAAAGCACAACATCAGGACGACATGGTAAGATCAAAACACATAGGTTGTGATACCAAAGAATCTCGTTCCCCGACTCGAACTATTTGGAGCTTCTCATGAAGCTAAGTATTTGCGTAAGTTTATAACTACCCAGGTCGGTTAGACTTTTAAATGTGTGCGTTCAAAAAGAGTTTTCCGTAGAAAGGGCGAATACTAGACACGTGCAAAGTAGACGAAACGCTAGTTCCTCCTGATCCTCATCCTTACAGCTCCTTCAATCAGTACTTGGGTGCTCTCCAAGGATTCAGTAACTAGTGATGACTTTACCAATGAACTAATATTCTGCCAAATCAAGGATATAAGTTCTTTGGGACGCTTCAGGTCTAGTGTGGGAAAGATTAACCTGCTTATCTTGCATCTAATTTTGTTTGACTACCGCCATATAGGTTACGTATTTACCACTGTCATAAGTTAGTTGTTTGGGAGGGGCAAACGACCCGCTTAGAGCTTCCATTTCTTGTAGCAGATCGATTTCAGTCCCTTGCTTAGCAAGTGCTTCCGTTATATAGTTGCCCTTAACGCCACTGTAACCCAGCACCTATAGAATATGAACGGTGAAATTAACGGTGTTTAGTGTCACTTTTGATGCCGTTGCTACTACATCTACCGATTTTAATACAGTTATTTATGTTTATTTTTAGATATATGTTAGTGTAAATAACAAATCTTAAAGCATAAAAATAAAAGAAAAAAATGTTCTCTTTAAAACCGACATTTTTGGCAAATTAAAATAAATCATATAAAATTATAAATTGTATTATAAATTATAAATCCTTACTTAGTAACTTTCAAACAAACAAAAATTATACAAAATCAATATTCCTAATCTCTAAATTTCTTAACATATTTTGAGGCACCCTGTGTCAAAGCTATTAGGTGCGTTCCATTGAAAATCAACAGGCTGATTCTGACATACCCTCACAGATGTAAAAATAATCATAGTAAAGACTTTTCTCTTAGCTAAGAATAAAACTCTTAAATGCGATTCTGTATGTAGTCACAACTGTGAGATGTCAAAAAAAACCTCTTAACGTAAGACCATCAAACATGGTCATCTTAAGCATCATAACTTAATGTTACATATTTTTTTATTTGAATTCTTGTATGAAAAATTATATTAATAAAGGATAAAATATTAGTTATGAATTATTTATGTAATTATTATAAAATTTATAATAATTATCTATATTTTATTATAGTTTGAATCAAAAATATAAAACAAAATATATACTGATAATGATTTTAAATAAAATGGCGATTGAAAATTTTATATTTGCACTATCAAAGTTTGGTGTCTCATGTTGTTCTATTTGTGCAAATTTTATATAAACTTTAAGAAAAACTATCATTTTTTTCACAAATCTATTGCAAAATAAATAATAATCATCAATATATTATATGGTATAATTTTATATTAATTGTACATAAATCAATAAAATATATTTCAAGATTGATATTCAATCAATAAAATGGCGGTTGAATATTTTCACAAACAAAAATTATTTACCCAACGAATTTCATTTCTACAGGAGAACGTTTCTACACCTTTTCCATAGGAAGGCTACACTACGATTCTACCTCGATTCTATCTATAAAATTTTAAAGACTTTTAATTGGTTAAATCTCCGAGCAAACTGCCATCTATAAACTAAATTTACGAAACTGAACTAAAACAAGAAAAATGCAACAATCAACATTACCCAGCGAATAAATTGCTATCGATTCGTTCATGAATCGTTGAAGAAACTTCTTTTCTGAGCAGTAGAATCATGATGGAAACGGTATGGAAATTTGTATGCAAAAAAATAAAATGTCCGCTAGATTCGTGAACGAATGCTCTACTACAATTCATCATGTAATACTACCACTTGAATCGCTATGGAATATTCCCCAACGATTCTATAGTGAAGTTTAAGCAAATTTCTTTAACGATTCTTTATCGAAAGTTTGTTATTTTTCACCTACGATTCTATAGGTAGAAATCGGAGAAGAAATTGAATAAAGCATATTGAAATAATTAAAACATATTTTTATATATAGTAACATGTTTAATAATTTTTTTTACTTGTACATATATTTATATTGTTAACAATTTTCGCTTAATTGTAATCAAAAGTTAGGTAAACTAAAACATTTAAATTAACTTTAGTAATGTTTTTAAAACATATTGTTGTAGCTTATTTATCATTTAGTTTTAAGCTTTTTTGCTATGTATCTGAAAATATAAAAATAATTTATTGAAATAAATTTTAAAATTATTTTAGTTTAATGTAATATCGAACAGAATTGAATTAAGTATTTATACATGCCGGCTTTGATGAATACGCCTTCCACGTTAAATCTTATCAATCGTTTCGTTTTTTTAGCCGCCATTATAGTTGAATATCTGTAAAAATTTGGAAGAAATATTATTATTTTAAACGTAAATTTTTATCAAAATAGCGTAATTACATAAATTGAAATTAAAAAGCAAAATAACTACATATAGTTTTACTAAACTTTGTTTAGGGAAATGCGTTTACACCAATATGATTAAAACCAATTTTCTCACGTTTAAACTATACTAATGCCTAGTTTACACGAGGCGAGTAAACGTGCGAGTTGAACAGGCGAGTTACTGTAGTACAGTTACTGGCATCGTGTGAACACACAAGGCGAGCTACTGGTAGGCGAGTTACTACAACATATTTTGTTTTTACTTGCCACTTGCCTTCCCCCTCCACATTGAAAAAAGTAAATCGTATTGTATTCGGATTATTTCGACTTTTTTATGTTTATTTTCATTTTTGTATTAATTTTGTGAGAAAAACAAATAAAATCAAATCGTTTTCGAAAGTAAAATATGTAGGTTTTTAAACAAATAGTTGGAATATATATAATTTAATTTAGAATATAGGTATTTTTATTTTGTTACGTTTTTGAAAATTTTGTATACATATTTTGTTAAATTTATTAATAATATATATAAAGTATTTAATGATGATAATATCACAGTGCCAGTTGCGAAATCCACCACTCGGGGAAGAACCTAATTTAAATATATGGTTATTCCAATGTTGCAAACCGTCTTCAGCATACTCGAATAAAATAAATTAAATAATAAATAAATAAATAAATGAATAAAATAAATTAAATGTTTTTGAAATAAAATGTATTTATAGTTTTTAAATTTAAATAAAATAAAAATGAAACAAGTATTACTATGCACGGACATAAAATTAAATCTCACTATGCAGTTATATTTTCACGTACTGTCAAATTTTTTTTTATAATCAACTCGCATACAACCGGCAAGTAACTGTCATCGTGTGAACAGTACAGGCGAGTACAGCTACTGTCCAATTTTTGTGAGGCGAGTGAACAGGCGAGCTACTGTCTACTCGCACGCCAGTAGCTCGCATCGTGTAAACTACGCTTAAACTATAATTATTTATATAATGTTGATTGTTGCATTTTTCTTGTTTTAGTTCAGTTTCGTAAATTTAGTTTATAGATGGCAGTTTGCTCGGAGATTTAACCAATTAAAAGTCTTTAAAATTTTATAGATAGAATCGAGGTAGAATCGTAGTGTAGCCTTCCTATGGAAAAGGTGTAGAAACGTTCTCCTGTAGAAATGAAATTCGTTGGGTATATAAATAATTATAGTTTAAGCGTAGTTTACACGATGCGAGCTACTGGCGTGCGAGTAGACAGTAGCTCGCCTGTTCACTCGCCTCACAAAAATTGGACAGTAGCTGTACTCGCCTGTACTGTTCACACGATGACAGTTACTTGCCGGTTGTATGCGAGTTGATTATAAAAAAAAATTTGACAGTACGTGAAAATATAACTGCATAGTGAGATTTAATTTTATGTCCGTGCATAGTAATACTTGTTTCATTTTTATTTTATTTAAATTTAAAAACTATAAATACATTTTATTTCAAAAACATTTAATTTATTTTATTCATTTATTTATTTATTTATTATTTAATTTATTTTATTCGAGTATGCTGAAGACGGTTTGCAACATTGGAATAACCATATATTTAAATTAGGTTCTTCCCCGAGTGGTGGATTTCGCAACTGGCACTGTGATATTATCATCATTAAATACTTTATATATATTATTAATAAATTTAACAAAATATGTATACAAAATTTTCAAAAACGTAACAAAATAAAAATACCTATATTCTAAATTAAATTATATATATTCCAACTATTTGTTTAAAAACCTACATATTTTACTTTCGAAAACGATTTGATTTTATTTGTTTTTCTCACAAAATTAATACAAAAATGAAAATAAACATAAAAAAGTCGAAATAATCCGAATACAATACGATTTACTTTTTTCAATGTGGAGGGGGAAGGCAAGTGGCAAGTAAAAACAAAATATGTTGTAGTAACTCGCCTACCAGTAGCTCGCCTTGTGTGTTCACACGATGCCAGTAACTGTACTACAGTAACTCGCCTGTTCAACTCGCACGTTTACTCGCCTCGTGTAAACTAGGCATTAGTATAGTTTAAACGTGAGAAAATTGGTTTTAATCATATTGGTGTAAACGCATTTCCCTAAACAAAGTTTAGTAAAACTATATGTAGTTATTTTGCTTTTTAATTTCAATTTATGTAATTACGCTATTTTGATAAAAATTTACGTTTAAAATAATAATATTTCTTCCAAATTTTTACAGATATTCAACTATAATGGCGGCTAAAAAAACGAAACGATTGATAAGATTTAACGTGGAAGGCGTATTCATCAAAGCAGGCATGTATAAATACTTAATTCAATTCTGTTCGATATTACATTAAACTAAAATAATTTTAAAATTTATTTCAATAAATTATTTTTATATTTTCAGATACATAGCAAAAAAGCTTAAAACTAAATGATAAATAAGCTACAACAATATGTTTTAAAAACATTACTAAAGTTAATTTAAATGTTTTAGTTTACCTAACTTTTGATTACAATTAAGCGAAAATTGTTAACAATATAAATATATGTACAAGTAAAAAAAATTATTAAACATGTTACTATATATAAAAATATGTTTTAATTATTTCAATATGCTTTATTCAATTTCTTCTCCGATTTCTACCTATAGAATCGTAGGTGAAAAATAACAAACTTTCGATAAAGAATCGTTAAAGAAATTTGCTTAAACTTCACTATAGAATCGTTGGGGAATATTCCATAGCGATTCAAGTGGTAGTATTACATGATGAATTGTAGTAGAGCATTCGTTCACGAATCTAGCGGACATTTTATTTTTTTGCATACAAATTTCCATACCGTTTCCATCATGATTCTACTGCTCAGAAAAGAAGTTTCTTCAACGATTCATGAACGAATCGATAGCAATTTATTCGCTGGGTATATCTCAAAAATTTTTCCAAAACATAAACTTGATTTTTATACAAAAAACTATTATATAATATTACTATATTTCTTAATAATAATTTATATGGTATTTCAATATGTCTTTAAATTATTTAAAAAGAAAGTATGACATTTTATAGTAATTTTGTTTATAAAAATAGCCGTTTGAAAGATCTCCAAAATATTTGTAGAATTATTATGAGGATTTTTATGACAACGTTTACAGAATCGCAATTAAGATATTCCTCTTAAAAAAATTGTCATAACAAAAATAATCATAGCTAAGACCTCTTAACTCAGAATCAGCCTGCAAACTTACTCAAATTTGCTTTAATCTACTCTACCTAGCTACATGTAGGCTCCCTAATCTACTCTACCTCAAATAGATTGTGTAGTTGAAAAGTACAGGAGCTCAAATAAAATATGGAGAAACGATTTTTCAAAATACATTATAGATGGCACTTGGTGAAGCAATGTAAAGCAGTTGGTAAGCAGATTTAGGGTAAAACAAATTTCAAAACTTCTGTACAAATAATAATAAATAAATATGTAAAATATAAGCAAAATTAAAATTATACAATGGCGATAAACTTTAAATTATTCAACAAGACGAGTTTTTTATTAAAACTTAATTTATTGTTGCTAAAAAAACACTAACAATTTAAAAAACACTAAATTTAAATTTTTTCATTCAATTGTCATAACAATAAAATACAAAACTGCTATAACAACTTTTCATTAACACCATCTATTGTATTTTTTTTAATATCTTGCAGTCTTTATTCTACAATTTTTATTTTCGAATTTTATTTGAATTTTATTTTAAATTATATTTATTTGTTTATATTTTTCTTAAATATAAGCACAACTACAATTAAATATTTGCCTTAATAGTATTTCCAATATTATTGAAAAATGTGTGGTTATATTTTACTTATTTTCAAGTTTTTGGCGTTCCATTGGTGATCTACTCAAAAGTTGCTTTGAGCAGCTATTTTGTCCCAAAGGAACGAATGTATTGAAAAAATAAAAATTAGTTCAAAAATAACAATTCATTGTGTAATATTCGAAGTTTTCAATAAATAAAACCACGATGATGTTGTATCCCAGCGAAAAAAAGCTTCTTCTCTGAGGTGTAGAATCGTGATGGAAAAGGTATGGAAATTTGTATGTAAATAAATAAAATGTCCGCCAGATTCGTGAACGAATGCTCTAGTACGATTCATCATGTAATACTACCACTTGAATCGCAGTGGAATATTCCACAACGATTCTTTAGTGAAATTTAGACTACTTTCTTAAACGATTCTTCATAGAAATTTTGTTAGTTGTTAACATTGCAATAATTAAAACATATTTTATTTTAGTTGAATTTCATTTTATTTCTAATAAATTTATTTATTTAGAATTAGTACATAGTTATATAGTGCTACTTTAATACAAAATTTATATTATTTTTGTTTTTCTCTCGATGCATCTGAAAATGTAAAAGAATTTTTTTTATTGAAATAAAATAGTTTTAAATACTTACCGAAAAAAAATGATTTAATAGCTGGTAATGGCTATTTTACTTCTCTCCATGACTGTCTTCAAAGTTTATTGTTACCAGGGTGGTTATTTTGTAGGGTTATCTCACTAGGTGAGATAAATAGTGAAATGAAAAAAATTATGTTTAAATGATTTCTTTTATCTAATATAATCGATTAAAGAAAAATATTTTATCTCACTTTTTATCTCACCTAGTGAGATAACGCTACAAAATAACCACCCAGAACCAGATTGCTTATCAGCCGCCATAATTATTTACTCTGTAAAAATTTGAACAAAAATGTTTGTTTATAGACAAGCATTTTTTGTAAATTTTTCTCTTTACTTAAGTACACTTTCGCGTTTTTATAGTTCACATTATATTTTGTATATTTAAAAAAACCATTACTTAAAATTGAAAAATATTTTCTCACGAAAAAACATACTTATGAACTACAAAGTTATACAATGTTGATTTTGTCTTGTTTTAGTTCACTTTATTAAAACTTGTATAAAGATGGCATACTGATCAGAGAATTAACCAATCAGAAGACATTAAAATGTTATAGAAAGATTCGAGATAGAATCGTAGTGTAGTCTTCCTATGGAAAAGCTGTAGAAACTTTCTCCTGTAGAAACGAAATTCGTTGGGATTTCTTTTATTTCGACTTTTAACAAAACTTTACATCTCTTTATTACTTAAAAAAAAACGGAAGTTATTTTATCTGTCAAAAAAACATAGTAGTAGAATTGAACGTGAGTGAAGTTAGTTCTGTGTTTCTACTGCAAAATCAAAACTAGTGACAAGAACGACAATTATATAAACCAAATATCTAAACTAGATGTCACTAATTATAATTTCAAATAAACGAATTTTTTTAATCTTTACATTTTATTTAATTTATTACACTCGTCCTTCCTGACTCGTGAGGGTTGTCCTCAATTCTCTTCTCCTTCTGAGCTTGAACAAATTAAATCATCCTCAGGCGCGACCACCAGACGCATGTGATCTGCTGGTACTACCCCTTTATATCTCCGTCTCCCATCAGTGTTGCTTAAATCTTCCACTCTGTACCGATCTCCAAACATTGCATCAACAACAGTATACGGCCCTCGAAATCGACGCAATAGCTTTCTGCTCTCTCCTGTAGCTGGTGGTTCTTGAAATATTACCACTTTATCTCCCTTATTATACTGCTTCGGAGGCTTGAGATTTATACCGAACCTTGCTTTTTGTTTTTGCTGATTTAACTTTATTCTCTGCGATGCATTCTCTCGTAACTCTTCTCGCTCATTTGCATCGAAAACTTCATTTTCTGCGCGGTGATCCAATAATTTTATAGTAAGAGCATCCCTAAATAATGGTTTTGGTGTAAATCCAAAAAGCATTTGTTGAGGTGTGACCTTTGTGACTGAATGTGGTAGACTATTCAAAGCCCACTGAATTTTAATTAAATTATCTTTCCATCTTTCGTGCTCTTCATCTGACATAGTTCTCAGTGAATGTAGAATTGTCCTGTTATATCGTTCCACTTGCCCATTTCCTCGTGGTGTGGCGGTTGCATTCAAGACGTGTGAGATGTTATGTTTCTTGCAAAATGACCCAAAATTACCTGATGTGAACGCTGATCCACGATCTGTTACTATTCGCGTAGGCATACCAAATGTTTTGGAATGTTCGTGCAGAGCCTTGACAACAAATCGTGAAGAAGTATCTTTAACAGCCTTTAAGTAAACATATTTGGTAAATGCGTCGATAACAGCCAAAACATACGTATTATTTTTGTTACTTTTTATAAATGGACCGAGATGGTCAATGTGCCAAGTGTGACACGGAACAGGTACCTTTTCGATTGGATGCAAAGTTAGTTTATTTGCGTCACGGTTCTCACGATGAAAGAGACACTCACAGCAGGTGTCAATATACTTTTTAACGAATTGCCGCATTCGAGGCAACCAATAGATTTGACGAAGCGCATACAATGTTTTTTCTAAACTAAAATGACCTAAGCCATCATGGCACGTAGTCACTACTCGCCCTCTTATTCCCTTTGGAACGTAAAACAACAATTTATCGTCGACTTTTCGATATAAACGATCGTTTTGTATGACAAAGTCCTTATTCCTGAAATCTTTAATATTTTCTTTTATATTTCGAACGTCATCATCATTATCCTGCAGCATTTGAATCCAATCTCGATCAATATTCTCGATGCGAAGTATGTCTAAAGTAACTGGTTCGAGTTCTAACGGAGGTTCAACAGGATTTCGACTTAGTGCATCTGCATGCAACATTTGTTTACCCGTACGGTGCGTGATATCAAAATTGTACTCCTGGAGTCTTAGCCACCATCTTCCAATACGTGGCACAATATCTCGTTTTGTCGAAGAGGTTACTAATGACCCACAGTCGGTGACTACTACGAAATGTTTACCTAGCACAAAACTTCTAAAACGATCAATAGATTCCACTACGGCTAAAGCTTCTAGTTCGAAGCTATGAAACTTTTTTTCTAGATCCGAGGTCTGCCGACTAAAGTAAGATACTGGATGCAACTGTTCGTCATCTTGTCGTTGTAGCAATACTCCTGCGATACCGACTGCACTAGCATCAGTATGAATTTCGTGTGATTTATTGTAATCAAATAATACTAAAACATCGCGCCTGCACAACCTATCTTTAATTTCTTTGAACGCGTTGGTTTGTTCATCAGACCAATTAAAAGTTATATTTTTTCTTGTTAGTCTTGTTAAAGGCTCGGCTAAAAACGAGAACCGAGGTACAAACTTTCGAAAATACGAGGCGAGACCTATAAATTGACGTATTTGGTGGACATTCGTAGGCCTCGGAAAATTTTCTACGCAAACGATTTTTCCTTTACCGGGTCTAATTCCTTGGGAGTCAATTTCGTGTCCTAAAAATTCTACTTTCAATACCATGAATTTGCATTTAACCAATTTTAACGTTAATCCATATTCTTTACATTTTTCTAACAACTGTCGTAACATTTCTATACCTTGTTCCATTGTTTCGCTTGCTAATATCATATCAATATCATATCAAATATCGATACACAATCATATCAAACTCAAGTTCGGAAGCTATACGATTCATTAGGCGTTGGAATACGGCTGGCGCATTGGCTAAACCAAAAGGCATACGTTGAAACTCGTACTGCCCATCTGGTGTGACAAACGAAGTTAATTTTATACAATTGGGATCAACTGGGACCTGGTAGTATCCCGATGCCAGATCCAGAACCGTAAAATATCTCTTATTAGCTAATCGTTGTAAGCAATCCTCGACATTTGGAATAGGAAACCTATCCTTAATTGTTTTTTTATTTAAACGTCGAAAATCTATACAAATCCGTTCGTCTCCATTTTTCTTTTTCACAATTACTATCGGGGATGAGTACTCGGAATTTGAATGTTTAATTATACCTAGACTTAAGAGCTCATTAATATGTTGTTTAACATTCTCGCGTTGGCTGTGAGATATTCTATAAGGATGATAACATACGGGTTCGTTGTCCATTAAATTTATTTTAATATTGATTTTGTCTGTTTTTCCAATTTCACTCATTGTCAAAGCAAAGCATTCGCGGTAATCTAAAATTAAATTCTTAATATCATTTTTAGTTTTCGCATCGATGGTTGAACATATACATTTATCAAAAATACTATCGTCTATTATGCTATATGTCTTTTCGTCCGCACTGACTGATAAAATTTGTTTTTCATTCATATTATTTAAATTTGTATTATTTACTACACAACTTGAAGTATCAAATTCACTAACAATCGACATATCATCATTTTCAAATACTTCGTCCGAGAAATTGAAAGGATTCTCGACATAATTGTCAATTGGTTTCTTTTCATCGTCGTTCATTAACTTATTGTCTATTGGGCAATTTTCAGAAATGTCAAATTGTAATTGATCAACGCTTTGAACTGTTGGAACGTTGCAATTGGTTAAATTACTTAAAATATTTTTGGTGCTTGAAACTACACTACCAATATGTGTTGAACTACTAGTGAAATCTAAATCTTTATTTTTGTTAATTAACTTAGAATTATTTCTCTCGCAGTAAAAATTTAAATCATTAGAGTTCAAATTCTCGGTTATGTTATTAACGATGGGCTCATCAAGACAAATATCCGCCATATCATTTGTAGAATAATCATCATTATTCACACGAATAACAATGTTAAATTGGCCATCAGCATTATTAAATTTCCAGTTATATTTAGAATTACTATTATCTACTTTAAAAATTTTCAATACGTCAAACGCTCGTACCACGATAAGACCTCGTTGTCCAAGAGCAGTTTCTCCAATCATTAAAGGATCTTTTTGATCATAATCGTTTACTATAAGAGCAGCAACAGCAACTCTAATTTCATCTATCTCTATTTCGATGTCAACTTTTCCTAACGTTACTGAAACACCCTGACCAAATCCTTTTAAAAGTTCGCAATGATGCTACCATTTCAGATTTAATTTACTAGCTAAAAATTCAGTCATTGTTACAGCATCGGAACCCATATCAATAAATGCTCGTACCTCTACTCCATTAACTTTAACTAACTTTCTATATACATTGTTCGAAACTTCAACACGACTGACAGTTTTAGATTTTTTGGAAGGACATGCAATTTCGTAATGACCTTCACCTTTACAGAACGCACAAATCAACCTACTACTACGACAATGACGTGCAATATGGTTGTTTAAACCACAACGATAGCAATTCCTTTGATTTTCATGGCTATTATTAATTTTACTTGAAGTCTTGAAGTCTCTATATGGTTGTCTATCCCGTGTATTATTATTATTATAAGACTTACTATTTACATATAAAATATTCTCATACTTTCTCATTCTATCGATTAACTCGTTAACCGTATTGAAATATTGAATTGCCAGAGAACTCTTTATACGATCATCACTATCGCTTAAGCCTGATATAATATATTTAATAATCGTTTGATCCTCGAGATCAATTTCACTTGCTATTTTCCTAACATAGTATGCATATTCGGTGAAAGTTTCGTTAGGTTTTTTCTTTCTGTTTGCTAAAGTAAAGTGTACGTCAGCAATATCTCGTTGCTGATCAAATTCTCGCATAATACTAAACCGAAAATCTTCCCAGTTACGAATCACACCTGACACTGACTGATACCATAAACTCGCGATTCCCTGTAACTTACGTACAGCGGCGTATAAAATCACTGTATCATTTATATTGTACACATGTTTTAGCTGCTCTACCGCATTTATCCAATGTCTTATAGATACACATTCACTATTTGTTGGATCGAAATCAGACAACATGTCTACTACATCACGAGGACAGAAAGTACAATTATTTACCTTACCTGAATCAAGGCTCACACCAGGAACCTGAGCATTTTGCAATCCGGGCAATGTTCCAATGTGAGGGAAACTATAATCATTCCTTGGTACTTGAAATTGATCTTGACGTTGTTGTAGTAGCGAATAATCAGGTTGTAGTTGATAAACATTTTGTGGTGGTTGATAAACACTTTGTGGTGGTTGATAAACATTTTGTGATGGTTGATAATGTCTCGCTGATATTATTGTATCCTTACTAATAAGCGGTGCCGATGGAGGCGATGGTTGATTCCGTTGATGAAAATTTTGTTGTTCGTATGCTGAATTGCTTTTCGGTTTGTGACGGCGATAATTTTCTTTTAAGTTTGCTCTACTTCCTTCGGTGGATTGCGGAATTGGTAGCCGCATTCTTGACGACGAATAACTATTGCTCGAGCAACTTGCTCCTGATTCCGTCATTTCTTCTTTTTCGGTGATTTTACAACAAAATTTAATATAAAACGGCGGTATGGATTTTACAATCCCACTTCTGAAATGTAATATTCGAAGTTTTCAATAAATAAAACCACGATGATGTTGTATTTCTTTTATTTCGACTTTTAACAAAACTTTACATCTCTTTATTACTTAAAAAAAACGGAAGTTATTTTATCTGTCAAAAAAACATAGTAGTAGAATTGAACTTGAGTGAAGTTAGTTCTGTGTTTCTACTGCAAAATCAAAACTAGTGACAAGAACGACAATTATATAAACCAAATATCTAAACTAGATGTCACTAATTATAATTTCAAATAAACGGATTTTTTTAATCTTTACATTTTATTTATTTTATTACAATTGTTTACAGTAATCACACACTCCCCCAACCATTTAATGCAGTACTGTGCACAACGATCTTCATTTTCAGCCATACAGAATTCAGATAATTCCAGAAATAAATCCATCAGACTTCGAATTACGCTATCAATTTGCTAATGGTGATACAAACAAACTTGAAACTACGAGTAGTGTTGGTGTTTCGGTGTGGTTTTAGGTCTTAAGCCGTGCATTCACATAAAACAGAAACAGAAACTGAAAATTTTCAGTTTCTGTTAGTGTTTCTAATTTGGTTGACGGTGGTGAATAATAAAACAGAAACAGAAACCGAATTTTAAGATGGCAGCTGTCATATTATATTATATATGCCAAAATTAAAATATATATATTTAACCCAATCCATATATATTTAACCCAATTAAAATTGAAAAAATTATATTAATATAAAAAAAATATTGTAATTCAATAAACTGTGTATTTTATTTTTCATTCATATAAATAAAAAAATAACACAATTTTGTAATGTATACTGAAGAAGAAATTTATTTTTTTCGTTATCGCACATAATAATAATCCATAAAAAAAAATCGAGCTAAATTCAACGTAAATTATTTTTGACTAAATATTTATTTCTTAAAATAACGTACAATCCCGTTACATAAATTTAAAATAATATGGTCACGTGACAGTTTCTGGACCAGAAACAATTAAATTTTAATTGTTTCTGGTCCAGACAAAACAGACGAATTTTCAGTTTCTGTTTCTGTTTCTAAATTAGGTTTCTGTTTCTGTTGCTGTCAAATTTGTATGAAATTCGGTTTCTGTTTCTGTTTTATGTGAATGCACGGCTTTACACGTAGCGATACTTCCTTACATATTTATTCAATGGATTACAGTTTCTTGCCTGGGTAGGTTTAAAAAAATATAGATAACAGCGCGCCATCTTTCATTCATATTTAGACCACTCTGCACTTCATTTTTTTGTTTTATATCCAGAATTTCAGATACCGTAAAAAATGCGTTTACAATTTGTCTTTCTGAATGTGAACGTCGAGTAGTAGAGAAGTAAAATAAAGTGGACTCTGTTAATATATTCAATAAGCTATTTTCCAATAGAATAATAGATATATTTCAATGTTAATAAATATGTTACATTGTGAACAATTTAAATATCTAATGAGTTTTATAACTTTTTAACACGTGGAAATGTATTTTGGACTCTAGATTGTAAGTAATTTTGTTTTTAAAATTTGTAGGCATCTTAACACATATGATGATTAATATCTAACCCATAGTAGTGTCTGAAATTTTATGACGAACTGCATGTTTACATGCACCACCAACTGATAGTTTAATCCTAGTTCCTTACTTATATATGATCCATTTGAAAATTTAATTTTAAAAATATACTTTTAGGTTATACATCTCCAGCATGGAAGGATTCAAATGGTTATGGATTCAAATTGATGTATATAAGCTTACGATTTCTGGATCTTTTATTCCTATCCTATACACATAGTTTTATTAACATTTTCATCAGCGAGTAAGTTTGATTAAATATGTAAATTTTTAGTATATATGATGATCCAACTAAATAACCAGCCCATGGTACGTCTGAGTTATCATGACTATACATTTTATTACTGACAATAAAAATATTATTACAATAATCTATCATTTGTGTGGTTTGTAACAATTTCGTATTCAATTTCAGAATGGAGTTTGGGATAGAATAAGAATACGTTGTAATGATTTTTGGACTAGTATTATTTTTCGAACCGAATCCTATTAAAAATGTAAGTGTTTTTTGTTCTAGTATTTTGTTCGGTATTTGACTAAATGATGAATAATTTCTAACCCATAGTAGTTTCTGAATTATTATGACGAACTGCATGTATACATGCACCACCAACTGAATAATTTTTTTTAATATGAAACTAAACAGATATTGTTTTTGTTTTAATTTACAATTTTTATTTCAGGCATGAACGGTTTGATCAACAATTAGTTTCTTCGAAGACCGAGGGTAAATAATGTTGTTTAATTCAATAACTAAAATTTAATTTATGATGACCACATTTATGTTCGGACTAATGATCAACAATGATTATCTTTTGATTTGTTCAAATCTGATAATGTCATAAATTATTTTTTATTATGTTCAAATGAATTTTTCTGACCATTTTTTCATTCTATTTTCAGAACGACTTCTACCGACAGTTGTTTATATTATATTAAATAAATGCAAAATAAGAATTGTAAATGATAAAAACTCATTTGGTCATTTTATTTTAAAAAGGCAGTTTTTGTAGGTTATGAATGACACGTATGCGTTGAATTTACTGTACGGTGCAAATTTGCAACACCAAATTATGTTGTACACGCTTTCTTGTTCCGTCTGTGGTATTTTGGCGCGAAATTTAATATCACCATAAATAACATCCCAGTAAAAGTGTTATACCAGATTTACTAGTAACTTACTATTAACGCGTTATAGTAACAAGACGAAGACAAACCCAAGACCGCTCGAACAAAATGTCCCACCTCGTCTTGTGTAACAAGTCTTGGGTTTGTCTGGTAAGACGTGTCTTTAGGTTATCTGGTCAGACATGTCTTTAGTTTGTCTTGGCTAACCTAAACCACAAAGCAACCTTGTTATATAAATATGATTTTTGTAAATAAAATAAATTTTTATAATTTTAAGTTTTTATTGACTATAAATAAATTAATAAATATAAATATTTATTAATTCTTAAAGAACTAATTAAAACAATAATACAGCAATTAATAATATTAAACAATTCAATATTTTATCAAATAATATAATCTGCAAAACTAAAATGGCATTAAATTAAACTAAAAGAATTACATATATAATTTTCTTACTTTAAAACATATCAACATTTAATTGATTTGAATACTTACTTTTATAGAATAATACAACTATTGTATATTTTCCTTATTAATTTTTAAAATAAATTTGGCTTATTCAATATCAAACATAAACTTTAACATGATTTAAATGAAATGATCGACATATATTATAAGGTCGTAAATAACATTGGTTCAAACCATATATTGTTGAAATAAGTTTTGATCTTTTTCATATGCGATGGCGCTATAAGAGATATATGTCTATCTCGCTTCCTCTAATGCACTCTTATGAATGATAACAAACTAAAGACCTGTTACTATAGTAACAAAAAATCTAGTGGGATCTATTACTAAGTTTACACCAGTATCTAATTTGCTACGTATCAAATTTGCTAGCCATTTTCACCATCATACTTTTTAAATTTGATACGGTGATGTAAACTCTTATTAATTAGGTATGACATTAATTTTTAGCGCGTCCTTTTCATTGTTAATTTTCTGGTTAGGAAAAAATAATTTTCATATATATTTTTTATAAAAAACTGAAAACATTTATTATATTAATGCTAAAATTTATTTTACTTTTAATTTCAGCGAAAAAATCGCATCAAACATAAATATATATATTTATAAAATAAGTTGATTTATTTTTATTTTAAATGTCATACCTAATTTTAGTGTTCACACCGTAAAAA
Source organism: Diogma glabrata (assembly GCA_963693315.1). Taxonomy (NCBI): domain Eukaryota; kingdom Metazoa; phylum Arthropoda; class Insecta; order Diptera; family Cylindrotomidae; genus Diogma; species Diogma glabrata. The sequence continues at coordinate 219,187,788 of OY856186.1, forward strand.
TAATACCTATTTGCTACGTTGCAAATCATCCTACCAAATATTTGGTACGTACTTTTTTGATAACTGTTTACATCGACCATAGTCGACCTAATAAGTATAGTACGTACCTATTAGATCCTGGTGTAAACTTAGTATATATTTTATAAAACTTACTCTTATAGACCAATCTAGTTTAGTAATGTCGAATTCTTTTTGTCCAGAGTGAAAAAGTGATTTTTTTTTATTTTTCATAAAACGAACTTGCAAAAATATGATCCAGGGTGTCGATTCTGATCGGTTTTGTCAATTTTTTTTGTCTAAAATTATCTAATTCTCCAAAAAAATATTTTGGCAATCCTGCAAAAACTACGCAATATATATACCCTGATTACCGAAGGCAAGTCATGTCACTTTAAATGGCTAACGTCACATCGTATCAATTTTCGTATTGTTGAAGTCGTTTTTTACGCTTAAAGTCATTTTATACGACAGATGTCACTTTAAATGACATTTTAGTCGCCTCAATTTTTCATGTGACAATAATTTTTTCAAACGTATTTAATTATTTTTCTGAATTTGAAGAACGTAAAATGTAAGTTTTTTTTAGTTTTGGAGTTTTTTGGTTTCAGAAATTTTAGTTTTAATTGTAACCGTTTTTATCGACTTCAATAATACCAATTTCTAAGCGACGTGATATGACTATAGTCATGTCACCTGATGTGACACGACTTCAGTAATCGGGGTGATAACTAAGGGTTCGTTTATGTTGAAGCTTCGATAAACTAGTCAAGCAGTGATAAAAGCGTCGAATAGCGCTATTCTTTTATAGTGTCTATGTTGGAGTTTCGAGAATTTGAATAAAATTTACAAAAATATATACAATAAACTTAAAATTAATTAATTTAATTATCAATTTTCTATAAACCTCAACAATTTAAATTGATTAAAACTAATAATTTTATTTTTATGTATTTTTTTATAAAATAAATAAAATGAGCATCGATCAGAGCTTCGATAGTAGCGTCGAAAAATAACAAATCGTTTATCGACGCTTGACTCGATGCTTGACTCTTTTATCGATGCTTCAACATAAACACTCCGATTTGAAAACATGTATTCATTTTCTTCGGTTAAATCACATCGATGGTCGACGCTATTATCAAAGCTCCAACATAAACGCACCCTAACAAATCATTTATCGACGCTTGACTCGATGCTTGACTCTTTTATCGATGCTTCAACATAAACACTCCTATTTGAAAACATGTATTCATTTTCTTCGCTTGAATCACATCGATGGTCGACGCTATTATCGAAGCTCCAACATAAACGCACCCTAAAACATTTAAATTATATTAATTTCTTTCAGACAAACGTTTATTATTTAGTTTTTGTATTGTGTAAATCGGGATAAACAAAATTTTATTTTGTCTAAATGTTGACAAATAATTGACAAAACCGATTGGAATCGATACCCAGTTGTGTAGTTGTATTTGTGAACTGTCATTGAATATTTTTGTAATTAATTAGTTAATTATTAATTTTTAATTTAAAACACGATTTAAACAATATTTTATTTAAATGGCGTTTTGTTTGTTTACTAATTTTGAGATTTTTTAAATGTATTTGTATTCTTTATTGTATTTTATGCTTGCTCTAGCTAAAAATCTAGATTCAAACAAAAGTTTTTAGGGCAAAAAAAAATCACTTCTTTTTGTCAAATAGAACACAAATGAGTTCCAGATTTTGGCGACAAATTTAATACAACTTATTAACTTAAAATGGATCTTATGTCGTTTTCTTTTTGCCAGAGCAGAAAGAGTGATTTTTTTTCATAAAAAGAATATGACAAAATTCGATCTAGTTTTGTAGTTGTGTTTGTGAAACTGTCATTTAATGTTTTAGTAATTAATTGTATTTAATTAAATAATTTGTATTAGTTTTTAATTTAAACATAAGATTTATTTAAACAATAACTATTTCACTTAAAAAAATAATAATAACTAAATGGCGTTTTGTTTGTGTCTTGGAGATATGTCTTGACTGTCAAAAGGTAATTTATCCACTCAACTCTATTCATATTATAACAGTTTGTTTACAAATTTTGAGAGATGTGTAAATGTATTTGTGCAACTCTATTGTATTTACAACTTACTCTACGAAAAAATCTAGATTTATTTTCAGAGCAAAAAGAGTGCTTTTTTTTGTCAAATAGAATACGTAATGTCAAAAAAAATCGATCTAGATCGAAAATGGGCGTGTTTAGAGCAATTTTTTTGGTAAAGAGAAAACGACATTAGACTGCGTTCCAATTGATGCTAAATTGTACTAAACGTGCTAAATCAATTTAGTCAACTATTTTATTTGACTAAATCAATATTTTGTTTCTAAATAATTTGGAAGAAATTCATACGTTAAACAATATCTGACAACTTGATTATTACTAAGTGTACACCAGTATCTAATTTGCTACGTATCAAATTTGCTAGCCATTTTCACCATCATGCTTTTTAAGTTTGATGCGGTGATGGAAACTCTTATTAAATAGGTATGACACATTAATTTTTAGCGCGTCCTTTTCATTGTTAATTTTTTGGTTAGGAAAAAATAATTTCCATATATATTTTTTATAAAAAACTGAAAACATTTTTTATATTAATGCTAAAATTTATTTTACTTTTAATTTCAGCAAAAAAATCACATCAAACATAAATATATATTTATAAAATAAGTTAATTTATTTTTATTTTAAATGTCATACCTAATTTTATTGTTCACACCGTAAAAATAATACCTATTTGCTACGTACCTAATTTGATACGTAGCAAATCATCCTACCAAATATTTGGTACGTACTTTTTTGATAACTGTTTACATCGACCATAGTCGACCTAATAAGTACAGTATGTACCTATTAGATCCTGGTGTAAACTTAGTATCCCAGGTAGTACGTAATCGATTTATATTCGATACGTTATTAATTACATGTAATAGTGAAATCGAAGCATGTTTCGATTTCGTTTCGATACTGTATCGATTACATTTAGAACAACGTGTTCGCCCTAGTAAGCGAATATGTGATCGATACCAAATCGAAACTATTATCGATACCTAATTAAAACATGTAATCGAGACTTAATCGTAACCTGTTTCGATACAAAATCGAAACTACTAGTGACAATGTAATTGAAAGTTTAGCGTATCGTACGTATTTTTGGTTGTGTTTTAAAATATTTGTAATAATATTAATTAATAAATTTATTTATTATAATATAAAATACATATTTTACATTTTTTTATTAAAACTAGATATAAAAACTTAAAAAAACCGATAAATGTGAATGGGAACCTGAAATGAGAAAAAGTGCCATTAACAGAAAAAGTTTTTAGAAATATAGATGTATATATCAAAATGTGAACCTGAAATGAGAAAAAATACCATTAAAAGAAATAGTTTATAGATGTATATATCAAATCAATAAATGCTGTAAATTCAAATTATAGGTTATGTTATGATAAAAATAAAATTAAAATAAATCTAGTCTAGACAAATAACACATTTTCTTATATATACATAACATTAAAAATGTACTTACTGTTTAAATATATTATATTATACAATATTTTAACTATATTTGTTTAATTTATCAACAAATACATTTTAGGCGCGACTACGAAAATGAAAAATGAATAATTTTAAATGTCAAAACGCCATATTTTTTAATTAGAGTGAGATGGCAATATACAATAGGTATGCCTCCTTTTCTGCAATTCGAAACTATCGATTACAAAACGAATTCGATTACAGTTTCTTGCCTGGGATATATTAATTTGAATTAGGGCGATGATACATGTAAAAGAAATATCTTTCATACATAAAAAATTTCGCATTTAATTGGTTGAGGGGCGGTTACATTTTTTAAATTTCAAAAAAATATTTTTGACTGAAAGACAGAAAAAATATCTGTAAGATATAAAAACATAACCTAGAAAGATATTTTTTGCTTGACAGTTAAAACTGATTAACTGAAAAATGGATTTTAAAAGTAAGTTTTACCAATAATCAATTACAATTAACTTAATTTGATCATTTAGCTACAATTAAAATAATTTGTTTAATTATCCAAGTAGATTTAGGCGATAATCGCAACAAAAAAATAAAAATTTGGTCCAATGTGAAAATGCCAAAATCTATATGAATAAGTAAACAAATTATTTTAATTGTAATTAAATAATCAAATTAAGTTAATTGTAATTGATTATTGGTAAAACTTACTTTTAAAATCAATTTTTCAGTTAATCAGTTTTAACTGTCAAGCAAAAAATATCTTTCTAGGTTATGTTTTTATATCTTACAGATATTTTTTCTGTCTTTCAGTCAAAAATATTTTTTTGAAATTTAAAAAATGCTGTTGCATATGGTAATCTTGTTGCTATGTTTTAGTACTGGCAACACTGTTTCCGTTCTAGTTTTTAGTTTTATACTTCATGTGTTCAGTTGTATTCAGTGTGTCAAAAAGTTAGAGTTTTAGTTATAAATAAGATTCAGAGTTTTAGTTATAAATAAAATATATTGTATTCACTGTAATTGCTGAGTTTTATTTCAACAGGTTATGTGCCCAGGCATCCTAAAAATACAAAGATGGAGGAAATAAATATTAAAATAATAAACATCAAGAGGTTTGGTTTTGAAGTATGGTGTTTCCAAATAAAGACCTTATTGGAAAGCATAAATGCATGGAAAATTATTAAAGGTACAGAAGAAAGGCCGGTGAATGATAATGCGAAACAAACAGATTTCGATACGAGATGTAGTAAAGCTAAAAGGATTTTAGTTTCTTCTTTAGAGCCATCAGAACTGAGAAACGTTTTAAATTGCGAAACACCGAAACAAATTTACGACAAATTATGTTCACTTTATCAACAGAAAGATGAAGCACAGTTACAGTTTTTGATGCAGAAATTTTTTAGGCTAGAGTTTTCATGTCACGTGAAAGATTTTTTGGCAGATATCGAAACGCTTTTAGCACAAATAAAAGCACAAGGAGAGGAAATAAGTGATACAATGGTGATTAATAAAATTATTTCGAGTCTTCCAGTTGCGTATTCTAATTTTAGTACAGCTTGGGAAAGTACAGTAGCAGCCGAAAGAAATTTAAATAACTTAACTAGTCGACTCCTTAAAGAAGAAGCAAAATTAAATGAAAAAACCTCATCACAAGTTAATAATAATGGTGCTTTTCGTACAAGTTTCCAATGTTACAAATGTAAAGCTGATCATAAGATTAAAGATTGTCCGGAAATGAAAAATGTGAAATGTTATATTTGCAACAAGTTTGGTCATACAAGCAAATATTGTAAAAATAAATTCAGGGGCTACAGAAGAACTAATAATTATGGTGGTGGTAACAGAAATGGAGGAGGTGGTAATGCTAATTGTGCAGATTTTAACCCAATTATTTTTAATTGTGAAGTTGCAGAGAATGAGTGTAATGCTGTGAACTACGAACTATGCGGGAAATTTATTTTAGATTCAGGGGCGTCAAACCATATGGTTAATGAAAAATGGTTCAGCTATATGAATGATGTTCGTCAATTAAAACAGGAAGCAAAAATAAATATTGCTAAGAAAGGTGAGCATTTAATATGTAAAAGTGAAGGAGATTTATTGTTGAATACTGAGGCAGGTCCAATCTATTTGACTGCTGTTTTAATGGTACCGGGCTTAGAGAAAAATTTAATTTCTATAAAAGAAATTACTAAAAAAATGTATAATGTCAATTTTTATGGTGATACCGTGGTCATTAAAAATGATGTAAGTAGACAAATTTTCAAAATTAAATGTTCTAATACATTTGAAATTGAAGCTTCACCAGGTAAAAGCGAATTACATAGAAAATTTGGTCACAGTTATCATTATGATAATGACGGAGATTGCGAAATATGCTTAATGGGTAAAATGACAAAATCACCATTTAAGGGTACCAGAAAAAGAGCAATAAGATGTGGGCAAAAAATACATAGTGATGTGGTTGGTCCCATAAATTATTCAGCCCATGATGGTAAAAAATATTTTGTTACGTTTATAGATGACTACTCACATTTTGCAGTTGTCTATACACTACGTAATAAGTTTGAGGTCTTCGATGCATTCAGGGATTATGCTGAAAAAGTTTATAATAGGTTTGATCGCCGAATTGAAGTTTTAAGAATAGATGGTGGAACGGAATACAAAAGTAATGAATTTTCAGATTATTGTTCAAGAAATGGTATAGCTGTAGAAACAACCATACGTTATTCATCGCAACTAAACGGTGTTGCTGAAAGATTTAATCGAACCGTGGTAGATAAAGCGAGATGCGCATTATTAGAATCTAATTTACCGAAATATTTATGGAATGAAGCAGTTCAACATGCTACGTACGTAATTAATAGATGTCCTACAACAGCAATTCAAAAAGAAAAAACTCCTGCAGAGTTATGGTATGAGGAAACGCCAGATTTAAATAAAATACACCCTTTCGGAAGTGAAGCATTCGTGAACATTCCTAAACAAATTCAGAAGGGTAAATTTGAGGCTCGTTCATTAAAAATGAAATTAGTTGGTTATACAGTTAATGGTTTTAGGTTTTATGATGAGAAAAATCATAAAATAATAAGTAGTCGAGATGTAAAATTTATGAATTATAACACAGTAAAAATTAATTTGTACAAAAATAATGATAGAAACGACGAAGAGGAGATTAATGAAGAAAACAATGATAATGTAAATTATGATAAGGGCAGTACAGAAGGTTTAAATGAAGAGAACGATACAGGAGAAAATGATTCAAATAGTAAAGTCATTGAAAATAATAATCATGAAGCAAATACAAGAGTAAGATCAAAACCAAAGTATCTAGCTGATTATGAACTGTATGATGCTGCAATGTGTGCTTATACAACAATCTTATCCGATGTTCCACATACGTTCGAAGAAGCATATCAAGATAAAGAGTGGAAAAAATCAATAGACGAAGAAACAACAGCAGTTGAGCAAAGAAAAATATGGACAATTGTTGAAGATGAGGGTCAAGATAGAATAGATGCTATATGGGTTTTCAACATAAAAAAGGATGAAAATGGCAGTATACGTAAAAAAGCAAGATTAGTTGCACGTGGTTGTAAACAAAGCACTGATTCTTTTAGTAATGTATATGCGCCAGTAGCAAATAGTATAACGGTACGCACCTTTATATCAATGGCATTGCAAAATAATTTTAAGATTCACCAATTAGATGTCAAATGTGCTTTCTTAAATGGAGAGTTAAAAGAGGATATTTTTATGATAGTGCCCCCACCATTTAAAGGCAATTTATGTAAATTAAATAGATCTATTTATGGTCTAAAACAGAGTGCAGTGTGCTGGAATAATGAATTTAATACAAAGATTTTAGAATATGGTTTTGAACGATCAGAAAATGATTATTGCTTATACAAAAAGAATTATATATTTTTACTTTTATATGTTGACGACATTCTTTTGTGTGGGGACGACGAAAATGAAATTTCAAAGATTATATCTTTCTTGATGAAACAATTTGAGATGAAAGATTTGGGTGAACTAAAAGAATTTCTGGGAATGAAAATAATAAAACAAAAAAATGGGAATTTGAAATTATCACAAACTGAGAACATTATGAAATTATTAAAACGTTTTGATTTCGATAAATCCAAATTTAAAGATACTCCAATTGAAAAGAATTGGAACAAAGATGATCATAATTCTGACTCTTCTGAATGGGATCAACAGAAATATCGTCAGGCAATTGGTAGTTTGCTATATTTAAGTATTTGGACACGACCAGACATCACTTATTCGGTAAATACATTAAGTAGATATCAAGAAAACTTCACCAATACACATGTCAGTGCTATTAAAAGAATATTGCGTTATCTTAATGCAACCAAAGAATAAGGGTTAATCTACAAAAGCTCTAAACAAAATTTGGCTTTACATGGCTATTCAGATGCAAGTTGGGGAGAATCAGAGGATAGAAAGAGTACAACTGGTTATTGTTTTAAATCTTATGAAAATTTACTCTCCTGGAAGACAACAAAACAAAAAACTATAAGTTTGTCATCGACAGAAGCGGAGTATGTTGCGTTGAGTACAGCGGCACAGGAAGGTATCTGGTTGAAAAGGCTGTTAGAAGAATTTAGAATTACATTGAGTCATGATTCGTTTGTTATAAATGTGGATAACCAAGGTGCTAAATGTGTTGCTGAACAGCTAGAAACAAGAAGATCAAAACACATTGATTTAAAGTACCACTTCATTAGGCAAAAGGTTCAAGATGGGTTGATAAGTTTGAAGTACATACAATCAGATGAACAGCTAGCAGACATTTTCACAAAGCCACTGGCAAAGATAAAATTTTGTTTCTTTAAGAATTTATTAAATATTGAAATGTAATTAAATTAGAACAATAAGATTATGGAGGAGTGTTGCATATGGTAATCTTGTTGCTATGTTTTAGTACTGGCAACACTGTTTCCGTTCTAGTTTTTAGTTTTATACTTCATGTGTTCAGTTGTATTCAGTGTGTCAAAAAGTTAGAGTTTTAGTTATAAATAAGATTCAGAGTTTTAGTTATAAATAAAATATATTGTATTCACTGTAATTGCTGAGTTTTATTTCAACAAATGCTATCGCCCCTCAACCAATTAAATGCGAAATTTTTTATGTCTGAAAGATATTTCTTTTACATGTATCATCGCCCTTAACATTCGGTAATTTTGTAAAACTAAATTTAGATTTAGCAGTTTAGTACAATTTAGCAGCTAATTGGAACGCAGTCTTAGTTACGGATTAAGGTCCGAAAAATTGAAAAAAAAAACCGTTTGCCGCAAATATTTGTAAATATTCTAGATATCGTAGTATTCTAGATTCGTAAATATAATAGACCTTTTTCCCGAAAAAAACTTGACATTTGTGATCAGCTGATTTGGATTTCGAAAACTTTAAAAAATTGTTATTTCTTGCAAATCAAGATTGTTTTGCGTTGTCTTTAAGTTGTTTTTTACTATATTTGCATTATTATTATTTTTGCAGTAAATTTTAATATAACGTAAATATAATAGACCTTTTTCCCGAAAAAAACTTGACATTTGTGATCAGCTGATTTGGATTTCGAAAACTTTAAAAAATTGTTATTTCTTGCAAATCAAGATTGTTTTGCGTTGTCCTTAAGTTGTTTTTTACTATATTTGCATTATTATTATTTTTGCAGTAAATTTTAATACATAATTACTGATTTCTAATTATCATTTGACAGATTCCATGCAGCAATCCATGCAGCAATACAACGATTTGAAGTTTAAAGAAAAAATTCTATTAAGGACAAAAACAAAGAATTAAGAGACTAATATCTTGTTCACGTGGTCGTAGTGGTTTTGTAAATACGAATGTAGTATGAGTGTTCACCTGGCGTTGTAAGTCGATTGCAACGCCTCTATTGAAGAAATTTGAAAAGTAGTTGACAATCGTATATATTTATTATAAGCCTTTATGACGCTAAATTGTTTTTCGATTCAATTTGTTACTGCAAATTTTTAAAACTAATTTGCTTTTTACCTTACATATTTTCTCTATCCTATCAAGAAATATTGACCTGCATCATATTTTATATGTGATAGTATTTATTGTTTTGTTATCCATTCTTTAACCAAAAGATATAAAAAACTAAAAAAGATTTGCATTTACCACACCTTGAGTGCGTTTCGAAATTAACCACGGTGAACCATGGTAATAATAGCCGTGTTCGATTTGACTGAAACAACTGAAGCAACTGAAAAATTAAATGCAATTGTTGTTGTTTTTTCAGTTGTTTCAGTCAAATCGAACGCACCTAATGTCAAAGTTAAAATATTGACGTCACATATAGAATGAAAATTACCATGGTAAAGCTGTCAAAGTTAAATTGTCAAAGAAAAAGACCGCTAAAAATGCAAAATGAATAAAAAACTAATGCTAACTACGATAAATAAAACTCAAAATGTAGTGTTTGTTTTATATTTCTATGATTTATTTTTCAGTCTTCAGAATCAAATAAAAATAACTAGCACATTTCACTAAAAATTATGAAATATGTACTTAGTTTATGATAATTAAATATACGATATATTCCAAAACCCCCGGTATAGAAGCAATCTACATTTTTTAGCACAATAAAAGTCGTGAACTTGTAGCGCCATTTTGAAATTAAAACTCAATATAAAAAAAATTCAAAAAATCGCCATAACGCTCATAACGCCATCTGGAAAAATAAAACTCCATATAAAAAAAATTCAAAAATATTTAATCAAAAACACTAATCCAATTTTTTGCATATGGCAATGTTCATTGTTTATTGCAAATGGCGTGAAACGGTATGGCTATGATCAAAGAATTAAGAGAATAGAGGAAATGAAACTTATGTATATATACACAAAAATATTTGAAGCTATTTTTCCCTCTCATTCATAGAGTTCTAATTGTCAAAAAATGTAAACATTTTTAAACGTTTGTTTTGGTTTGGTTAAATTAGTGATTTTATTAATTAAAGTGTTGATATTTCGGTGAAATTATAAATAATATGAAAAAATACTTTTGATTTAATAATAATTCAAAAAAGTTTTTAAAGAAAATAAAAGATTTAAGTGACTAAATTAAATAAAACTTAAATATGATGTGTGTCACAAAAACTTGTAAAAATGGTCACATCAGTAAAAAGAATGGGATTTCTTTTGATAGGTAATTAATATTGAAATCATAATATATTTTTCGATTAATAAGTTTTAAGTTACTTTAATATTTTCGCCAAAAAAAAATAATCTAAAATCAATGTAAAAAATAACAAAATTCTTGGTGTTTTAATTGTCAAACTATTGCCTTAATTGTCAAATTATTATTTTGATTTTTTTGCTTTGTAATGGCGTCTCATTTGTTTACGTTAATTTTGGGGGTAAAACATGAAGATAGTTGAAAAAATTTATGTAATTAAAATTGTTATATTTTAATATTAAATTTATTTTAATATAAGTTGATTTTTATGTTTTGATATTAATTGTAACGTAATGTTTTAATATTAATATCAATTGCATTGAGTTGTAGTAATTAGCTTTTTTTCATTTATAACTTAACCTTATAGAAAACAATTTTTTATTTCAATGCTAGATGCCATTACCACGAAAAAAACCAAAAATTAGATACAGATAGAATTTATAACCCACATACAACAATTTCAATAGATGCTAGACTTGTACATCGGGATAAAAACGATAAAGCAACTGATTGGAAGTATTTAGCAAGTCATTAGAAGAACATAGAACAGATTGTACTTAGAATAATGTAAGTTAATAAACATCGGATTTTTATCAAATAAAATTTAATAGAACAAATCTTCTAGCTGAAAGAGTTCCAAATGCAGAAATACCTCTGGATGTAATTATATTTTATATAACTATTTTATCAAATAACATGCAGTGAAAATCCGCTAACCTAGTAAATATATTACAAAATTTCGTTTTTACAAGTTTTCTGTTTTTAAGAAATTATTTTTATGCTCATTTGCCAGGAAATGAATTTCATAATTTAAACAAAAGTAGCATATTTCTAAAAATTTTAAAGTTCATCAATCAAAATTTGAGTTGTGTGCACAAGATGCGCGTATATGAAGCGAAATTTCTTAAAGTTTAGACATTTAAATTCATTTTTTATTCAAATATTTTGATAAAGATTAAAACTAAATGTACAAAGCAAGAACTGAATCCCTGAAAAATTGGGTTCAGGTTCAGGTTCGGGTTAATCAAAATAGAAAAATTAGGTTCGGTTCAGGGTTCGGGTTCAAAATTTAGAAAAAGAGTACAATATATTTTATTTATTTGTCAAAAAACTTTATTTATTTTTCAAAAAATTCTCATTTAATTGAATAATCAATGTATTTTTTAAATTTTCTTCTTTTAAATTAGCTTTTGGTGATAACAATACAAATTTCAAAGCTGAAAAAGCCTCTCTACGCTTGCGTAAGAAAATTTTTTTTTTAATATTTATTTATGAACCCGAACCTAAATTCGAACCCAAACCGAACTCATTTCTTTTTATTTTAATAAATTTCCAGTAGGAAATAAAATTTTGTATTTATCTCAAACGAAAAGTGTTTTTAAAGGTACTCACTAGTAAACAACTAGCTCTATAGCTTGTATAAAGATTCTCGCTATATAATTTCAAATAAATATTTAAAAGATCACTTCTATATGTATCCAGTTTGTAGTTAGCAATTCTCTCTAATTAATCCTTTTCATTCCTCCAAGAAAAATCTTCTGACAAACTAATCCCAATAATGTAGAATTTTTTAAAGATGATAAATCAATTTTCTTGAATCATATTTTGGATTTCTTGAATTTAACGTATTTATTTAATTGGATGCAACAAATATTTAAATGATATAAATTCTTCGAAAATATGCTTCTAAAAAACCAAATTAATAACACGTTGAGTTTGGTTTAATTCATATTAATTTTAATGTATGAATATACACATCAATTAAAGTAAATAAATTAGATTATATTTCTCAGCAATAAAATAATATTAAAAACATAATAAGGAACTCCATTTTTTAACAAATTAATTTGAGTTTAATATCAACAGCAATTAAACTATATATTTAATTATATTTCGCAGCAATTAATTAATAAATTAAATTATAGCAGGAACTTTTAATTACAAAAAAAATCATAACTTTTTTGAAAAATGAAGAAGTTTTTATAATTGCGGAAAAATTAGAATTGAGAATTATTTGTTTTTTCAAATCTAAAAATCAAGAAAAAAAACATCGCATACTAAATTAAAATTTTTAAAGTTTAATTTAGATGTTCGCCACAGCTCGTACTTTAAAGTTTCACTTTTCGTTCTAGATAAATAAATAACTATTGTGATACAGATACTTCTCTTATTTTTTTTTGCTTGTTTATTTTCAGGCACCTCAAAGAATATTCACTTCAAGAACAATTACCTACTGGAATCTCCTGGACCTGATATATTTTAATTTTTTATATTCAAAATTTTCTGACAGTTTTTTAATTTTTGTAATGTAATGAAATGTATTTTATGTAATATAATAATATGTTACGTAATATAATGAAATGAAATGTATTGTATGTAATGTAATAATATGTAATGTAATGTAATGTAATGAATGTATTGTACTGAAATATATGTATTGTAATGAAATGTATTATATACTAGCAGCACCCGGCGTGCTTTGCTACGCTTATAAATAAAGCTTGTGCACAGACATTTTGTTGACGTAGTAGCAATGATTTCAAAAAGTGGTATTGAGAATGATCGCATAATTTTTAATTTATCTTTTTAAAAATATGGATGAAAAATAATCAGCACTCTTACTGATCAGTTCGGATATATGAAAAATTAGCGATCAAATAAGTTTTCAAGTAAGCAAAAAAAAATTTAAGCAACTTGTTGAATTAGTAGAGGTGTGTCATCTCTATATATAACATAATACAGAACCTAAATAGATTTACAAATGTTCGCAGTACCCATATGTTCAATGTGCTGATTGCTCACTAAGAAAAGAGAACCTACAGGTTTCTAATGTTCAATTTCCCGATGCTTCTGCAGGTTATACATTATTTGTTGTGGCTCCATTGTTGGTTCAGATATAGAGGTTATCTAGTTTTATGCCTCTATTCTATCTACGCAACATAATTGTCCATACGAAAATCAATCCGTTCTACATCTAAAGCGCGCACTTTTAATGATTGAGTGTGATCTTTTTTTATGGTGATTGCAAACATCAATTTAATTGACAATTGTGATCTTTTGAATTGAAACGCTAATCACCCGTATTGTACTTATATTAAACCTAATCATCAGTATTGTATTTATATTAACGACGTAATTTCATATTGACCGACGGAGCAGATCGATTCGACGGTAGCATTAATAATTGATTGAGAACTAAGTTCGCAAATACTACGCACAGATCTTCAATCATTTTGCTATATAGGACAGGAAATATCATCAACCATGTGCGATTTATATTTTTTCCCATAACGTTCTTGTAGATGAAGAACAGTAAGCGGTCAGCATGATTTTAAACATAGCTCGAACTCAGTTTGGAGGTGAAGTGCTGCACGTGTCATTGATGAATGATACATACATCCCAGTGCTGCTTCATTGTAGCACGCTAAAATTGAAATGTTGCCTTTATTAAAGTACTTTCTAGCTTACGTATTTGACTGATTTGACGTATATACCGTATTCCAAGTTTATGTGCGATCTGTATGTTCTTTGTAGCAAAGGATTAATATGGAACAACCATCCATGTTTATGGAACTATTTCCATGTTCCCGTTTCGCATATCTATATATTGTTACCTTACCGCCATCTGCTGCGGCTCTTCTTTTATATAAAGGATCATCGTTTCATGTAACTGAATTTCGTGTAACTGACTGAATCCTTGGTGATATCACTTTGCGTACTTTGGATTCAGTGGATTCAGTGTTCTGGAAAGCTCATGTTACATATTTTTTGTCACAACTTCCTACAAATCTTTATCGAAGCTGGCATCGGATATTTGCCGTGTGCATTTGAGATGATTTTGTGTGTGTGCGTTAGTTGTGAATAACCGTCATATTAAATTGGCTCTCGCAAATATACTGGTACTTCAGAGAAAAGCTTGGTTTGATTTAATCGAATGAATATTAAACGTTCTGTTTCGAATGTTTTTGCATACATATCTACCATGTATTGGTGAAACAATTGACGGCATTTCCAAATGTGGAAATCTTCGCCTCGAATCATTAATCCCTCTTTTATTGACAAAAATTATATCCCGGTTGAAATTTATTGCCGACTTTATTAATTGTCACTTCGTTTATTGTCCGAGCATTGAATCTTCTCATATGTTCTCAAGCAGGCGTTTTGTCAACCTGACCTATTGAAACTTATATATGTATCACATACATCATGTCAACTGCTGTTTTGAACAAATGCACAAAATCGTTTTTTGAAATCTCGTTTTCAAAAAACTTATCAAAATGCCATTCCGTGTAGAAGTATTTGGTAAAATATACAATAGAGCCAATTTCCATGCAATGAGCAAAAATGAAATAGAACATTTTTATGACCGTATGTATATAAATGTATGTACACATGTGTTGAATGGTCTAGTGGTTAGCACTACTTCCATTTAGGTCAAAGTGTTGTTATACAAAGTCATTAACAAACATAAACACACTGGTTACACAATAACACTGGACACTGGAGTGGTTATACAATTAACCGGTAATCAGCAAATATGGTTGATAAATTGGACAAAACTATATATGGGTGATCAGATCACCCATACATAACTAATCGATTAAATTAAGTCTTTAAGTGAAACTCGACCATAAAAAGATTGAATTGAGATTAATGCAGGTGAGGGGCGCTTGTCGACAGCTTACATTCCTATATGAAACGCATATCGCTAAAAAAAAACTATATAATAACCTTTCTGAATGCAACATTGTGTCCAAATTTCAAGAGAATCGATCCATTACATTCCTAGATTGCCTATTTTGAACCAACGAACATTTGCATTTGTATTTATCATATATAGATATGTAGATAGAAAATAGATAGATAGATTAATAGATTGATCAGTTGTTGACTACTGAGAATTGAAGAGTATTCCAGTACTAATATCCTAATTAAAAAATGGAGGTTGGTGGTAGAAGGGAGAAAATAAGGGATTATATGTATTTTGTAAAGACAAATCATAAAAAAATAAAAATAAAAAAATTTTTTCTGAAAAATACAAAACATTTTGGGGGGGAGGGCCCCCCTTATCACTTATGTGTATAAAAAATAGTTTACGACAGATTCTCAGACCTACCGTATATACACATAAAATTTCATGGAAATCGATCAGGCCGTTTCGAAGGAGTAATTGAAGAGTATTCCAGTACCTACTAATATCGCAATTAAAAAATGGAGGTTGGTGGTAGAAGAGGGAAAATTAGGGATTATATGTATTTTTTAATGTCAAATCATAAAAAAATAAAAATAAAAAATTTTGTCTGAAAAATACAAAAAATGTTTGGGGGGAGGGCCCCCCTTATCACTTAAGGCTATAAAACATAGTTTATAACCGATTCTCAGACCTACCGAATATACACATAAAATTTCATGGAAATCAGTCAGGCCGTTTCGGAGGAGTAATTGAAGAGTATTTCAGTACTAATATCGCAATTAAAAAATGGGCGTTGGTGGTAGAAGGGAGAAAATGAAGGATTATATGTATTTTTTAATGTCAAATCATAAAAAAATAAAAATAAAAAATTTTGTCTCAAAAATACAAAAAACTTTTGGGGGGAGGGCCGAGGGGGGCTCACTTAAGGGTATAAAAAATAGTTTACAACTGACTCTTAGACCTACCGTATATACACATAAAATTTCATGGAAATCAGTCAAGCCGTTTCGGATTAGTAATTGAAGAGTATTTCAGTACTAATATCGCAATTAAAAAATGGGGGTTAGTGGTAGAAGGGGGAAAATTAGGGATTATATGTATTTTTTAATGTCAAATCATAAAAAAATAAAAATAAAAAATTTTGTCTGAAAAATACAAAAAAATTTTGGGGGGAGGGCCCCCCTTATCACTTAAGGGTATAAAAAATAGTTTACGACCGATTCTCAGACCTACCGTATATACACATAAAATTTCATGGAAATCAGTCAAGCCGTTTCGGAGGAGTTTAATTACAAACACTGTGACACGAGAATTTTATATATATAGATAAATTTAGTCACTAAAATATAAATTGTTTATTTGTTTAAGACCATTGAAATCAGTTCCATCGCAATCCCACAAAAACAATAAGAGGTAGTCCATAAATGACATCATATTCATTTTGAAACTTCTTTACACCTTTCTTCCATTATCATAATTAAATATCACAAAATGTTTTCCCATTTCCTAGCCTCTGTCGTTTCCTAACATTAGAAAAAAAAAGTTCTCCCGTAAATGTCTGATGTCGTTTATTAATGATCCTCTTAAGACCATTATTCTACTATCACAAATTACCATACAACACTATTAACGAATTATAGAAACGAAAATATAATTCAATCTTATCCAAAGTCCATCCTCAATTTTCATTTACAAAATCGTTTTTTAATAAATCAAAACCGAAGATTTAGCGTTTGATAAATTATTTTCAATAATGCTTCAATCAAAATTGGTAGGTAGGCATAATTTGTCAGATTATATCCCAAAACAAAATAACATATTCAAATATATTCAAAACATCATATTATACATATTCATATATAACTTTATAGTTAGGTAATATGCCCAAAAATAAACCCCACAATAATAAAAATATTTACGCCTCCTCTACTAAAACGCATGTGTGTTAGTAACAATTTGTTGGTGTGCAAAAATTGCTTCAAATTTTAACATCAATTTCACTTCCTCTATTCTCTTAATTCTTTGGCTATGATATATCGGGGGTTTTGTATATTCACAAAACAATATAATTTCTCACTTTTTTTCAACAACAATCAAAACTTTCTTTTATTATAAAAAATTATAATTTGTTTTATAAATCGGTTGACATGTCATTCTAAATGTTTATACGTTTTGACATTAGAACCTTAACAAACTCTACTATCGAGTAGAGTAAAAGAAAGTTAAAATAGTGACGTCACAGTTTACTATGACAGTAAAACTATGTAGTTTTGAAACGATGGTTTATCTGTCATCCAGTAAATTTTTAACTATGTGGTTAATTTTGAAACGATATTTGGTAGAGTAAATTTTACCATGGTTAACCATAGTTAATTTCGAAACGCACCCCTTAGAATGCATGTTGTTGTGGTCTTTAAAGGTTTTGAATATCCGAAACTACCATGCTAGGATGAGGATTTTAAATTACGTTTAGGTCTTTTAATATTGGAAAATACCATGCTAACTAGAATAAGGATTCTAAATTACGTTTCCCTTAGGAATTTATAAACCCTGCGTTTTAAAATTTTGGATATCAAAATAATTATTATTTATAATATATTATTATTATTTAATAATTATAATATATTATTATTATTCAATAATTAAAATTATATGACACATATTGTAATTCCTATGCACAACACGTTGTATTAAAAAATGGCGACAATCTGTCAAAACATACTACGCTACACTACGAAAGTGTTCACGTGGTCCGTAGTTCAAAATCTACTCTACTACACTCCACACATTTTGAATGGAGTTCATAATACGCTACGTTGTAGTTTTTCTGTGTTCACCTGGTGGTTTTTGAAATACGCTACACTACACTACACACCACGTGAACAAGATATAAGGAAATGAAACTACTGTATACCCAGTAAAAGTGTTATACCAGATTTACTAGTAACTTACTATTAACGCGTTATAGTAACAAGACCAAGACAAACCCAAGACCGCGCGAACAAAAAGTCCCACCTCGTCTTGTATAACATGTATAGGGTTTGTCTGGTAAGACGTGTCTTTAGTTTGTCTGACCAGACATGTCTTTAGTTTGTCTTGGTAAACCTAAATCGTGTAACCACCTTGGTATAGAATTTGGAATTTTTGTAAATAAAATACATTTTAATAATTATGTTTAAGTTGTTTATTATCTGTAATAAAATAAACAAATATAAATATAAAAATATTTCTTAAATAAATATTTAAAATAATACTATATATACAGTTATTAATTATCATATATCAATCTGGAAAAATAAAATGGGGTTAAGCTAAAAAAAATAACATATATAATGTTTTAAATTTGAGTATTTACTTATATATAAATATAGGTACTTACGTTTACAATTCCCTTTATTATATTTAAAAAATTTAAATATGACTAATAACTTTAATTATAAATTCACTTTATTAAAATTAAATGGTCGACATATATATACATAAAACGTAAAAACACAATTGTAAATTGTTCTCATATAATAGTTTCGATCTTTTTCGTATGTGCGTATAAGCAGTGGCACTATAAGAGATATATGCCTTTCTCACTTCCACTAACGCACTCTTATGAATGATAACAAACTAAAGACGTGTTATACTAGTAACAAAAAGTTTAGTGGGTATATACACAAAAATATTTGAAGTCGTTTTTCTCTCTTCTCCTCTCTTTTTTATCTTCAATTCGTCGGGTCTAAGTTGTCAAAAACAAAATTTGTAAACATTGCTTAGCTTGGTTATAATTTGGTTTTAATAAAATTTTATTATTTATCGTGGTGATATTTTGAAGAATTTATAATAAATATAAGAAATACTAGTGATTATATTATAATTTAAAATTAATTTTACAGAAAAATTACATATATTAAGTGAAAATTTTGAATAAAACAATTAATATGAAGTGTGTGATAATGACGTGTAAAAATTACCAAAAACATATACAGGATGGGATTTTGTGGCGACTCATAGGCATTCACAGCCACCGAAACAAAAAATACACAACACCCTGTAAAAACAACGGCATATACAAACCAATACAAAAAATTCGACTCAATTACAAATTTGATCAAAAATTAATTTTGAATCTTAATTTTTCCTCGGCATCGATTAGTCGCAAATTTTTAATAAACAGTTACTTCCGAGATAAAGGAGAAATAAATAAATTAAATCAAAACCAAATTTATTAATTGTGATCTAATTGTATTCCTACATTAAATCAATTAAAATATATGTTTTTTTGGAAATAAAATTAATTAGTTTTGTGCTATCAATATTGACCAGTGCACGCGCAATAAATTGCGTATTCGTATATAACACGCGATACGGGAAAGTGGTGACCCCGTTTAGTGAAAAACTACAATCTGGTCAAAGATAAGTTTAATTTCTAAAAAAAACAGACAATAGTTTAATTAAAAAAAGTGATTTCAAAACATTTTTGAAAAACAAAGACAAACTTTGAAATGTGGCACTAACGGTGCAGTCAAATAACCGTATTTGCCAATATATCAATGCAAAAACCAGTGAAGTTATTTTAATAAATCACGTACACAAGCTCATTTTTTTGTGTTAAAGAAAAGTTCATTTCCAAAAAAAAACATTGAATTCCAAAATAAAAGTTTTAATGAGAGTCACAATAAACTCACGGCAAATTCAATAAATATTTTACGAGTCTTTAGTTGTGCCACAATAAACATTTTCAGTATCTAAAATTACTAGTGGTAAAACGAATACAATTACGGTGATAACATACTGTTTATACTGGATCATCAATATCAGTTTATTGCAACGATGCGCCATCATCAAAATTTATTTTAAATGAACAACAACAAACAACATTTATTATATGAAAATTCAGCAAGAAAATTTATTATCAATTCAAGCAAGAGGATTCAATTACAAGAGGGTTTATGATCAAAACAAGCAAGAGGATATAACTTGGACTAGGGATTGCAAATTTTAAGGAAAAAATCAATACCGGGATTTCAAGATTGATCAATCCAAAACCGGAATCCCGGTATTAATACCGGGATTTAAAAAAAAATAAAAATCTTAATAAAATAATTTTTTCTGTACTTTAATCGTACATTATGATGCAAGGACGTAGAGCTAATGATTTTGGAGCGCCTCGATTTTCACCCACATTAAGTCCAAAATAGGTTAGATCCGTGCGTCATATACTATTTTTTATTCGAAACAAAATATTTAAAAAAATTTTTTTTTTCGGCAAACGGTTGTAAAGTTTAACTCTACTGCCGCTAGGGAGTTAGTTAAAGTCTTACTTTTTTACTTATAATCATTGCGGCTGCAAAATTAACGCCATTTTTATTTTATATTACGGCGGCAGTAAAGTAACATTTGTTATTTTGTTATTTTTTCAAACAATTTGTATAACTACGACAACAAAAAATAAGAAACTGATTCTGATTGGATTATGAAATTTTGAGCTATTGTATGTAACTATGACAACAAAACATAACAAATAGTTTAATTGTAAAAATGAAATTTTGAATTGGAGCTTACTTTGATATATAATTTTATTTATACAAATTTAAACGTTTTTTACTTTTTGGACGTAATTATGACGGTAATAAATCATATTTATAAGCTTTTGTTTATTATAGTTTCATATTTATAAAAAATTTGAACGTTTGCCGAAAATATAGTGTATGTACCTACGGTCGACCGTCAAACTATAGACTCAACACAAAAAGTAGCACTTTAGCTCCTAATTAAATAATGTACTATTTATTCTAAAGCAAATTGTTATAATTTGCATAAAATTTGAAATAAAAATATGTTGAACAAGTAACCTTTGGCAAAATATTTGTTATTTTTTCAAAATAATTGTATAACTATGACAACATATAATAACAATAATTTTAATTGGATTATGAAATTTTGAATTTAAAGGTTGCTTTGATAAAAATTTCTAGTTTTTATAGAATTTAAACAAATACAAATGTGTTTTTACTTTTTTGGACGTAACTATGACAACAAAATATATGCTTAAAAAGTGACTCTTTACGTCCGCAAATCACAGTAATAAAGTACCACTTTAAAATGTAGGCGAATAAAAAATATATTTAAATAATCATATAACAAAATAAAATAATTTAGTCTTTGTAAATCAACAGTGGAGCATACTCGTAGTTAACAATTATATTGCAATTATATCAACATTAAAACTTTCAATAAAATAATTTTTTCTGTATTTAAATAATAATAATAATTCAGTCTTGGAAATTGCAAATTGGAAATAGTCAAAAAAGAACATTTAAATAATAAAATTGCAAATTGCAATCACAATTCACATTAAAAAATAGAAAATGATTTAAGACTTTGATCTTTATTGGTAGCTTTATTCTTTATGATAACAATTTCCACGAATCGATTCACCAATCAACATATAAATATCCTGTATGATATCCTATATGAAATGAATTTTCACATTAAGGATTTTTTAATATGTAAAGAAATAAATACAATCAAAAGATATTTCGTTATAGGGATTTTTGAGTTCAGAAATAAAACACTATTTTCCCTTTAATATTGAAATACCGGTATTTTAACATGCTAATTCCGGGATTTCGAGGTTGGAAAATTCGTTCGAATCCCGGGATTCCGGGATTCGAAATCCCGGAATTGCAATCCCTAACTTGGACAAACACCATATAACAGATAAATATTTTTTTGTTCATTTTAATAATTTTGAATCATTTTAAAATATTTTTTTGCCTTTCATATTTACATATATATTTATTTGGGGTATTTGAATTCAAACAATTTTCATATTTTTTTTCATAAAATTTTTTTTTTGCATGCATTTTTTTGTTGCATTTTACTATTTTAGATTTTTTTCCGTATGCAAAATATTGAAACAATAAGCTTCGATTAATATTCATTATTTTGATTTTTTTAATGAAATCATAAATCTGATATTTATAAATAATTAATACATTGCATTGGTGTTGGGATTTTTAGTTTAAGAAATCATCTATGAATAGCAAAACTTTGAAATATTTAATCTAATCACTATCATATACTTGTTTATGTGAATTTATATTCACAACTTTATTTATTTTTTTTCCTCGGAATAATAAATTACTCGGGTGCGTAAGCTACAGCTCATAATTCTCTTTGGGATTTTGTGTTTTCGCTCATTTTTATTATTCCAGATATCATTAACTGGAGTAAACACTAAAACTATTTAAAACTTTGTAACGGTGGACTCATTACAGAGGTACCACTGTATCTTTGGTTTGTTTTTCTCTTGGTGGGGGAATTCAGATCGGAGAGAAAAATCAAATAAAAAAAGGAAGAATAATTAAACAAGGGCCAGTATAATTTTGCAAATTAAGCAATAAAGATTTAAATCAAATATTAAATAGAATAATGTTAATTAAACAAATATTATTATTTAAAAATAGAAAAAAATGTAGTTTTTTTATGATAAAAAAATTAAATTATATTTTTTTTATGTGATGTCGAAGTTGGTGTTTTTCATTTGCTTATTTGTTGTGATTTGTTGAGTTTTTTAGTGGAAATTAAAAATGTGGTTGATAAAGTATTCTAATGCATAGAATGAAAATGAAAAAAATGTATCAAAAGCAGAAAAAGATAATGAATCAAAGGTTGTTTTTCTTTGAGGAACAAATATTAAAAAGATTATCTGATCGTTTTGTGTTTTTATTGTCACATGCAGTGTTAGAATGTGTGTGAGTAGCACAGCTACCGCTTATTTTGTGTCGGATGCTGAATTGGTTAATAACTATGATTGAAACAAAGTATATACTCAAACTTAATATCAATAAGCATATCATGAAAATATATGGATTCAGCGATTTTGATCCTCTTTTATCCAACATTTTTTTATGATATTTGTGGTCCAGGAAGATTGATAAAGGGAGTTATCACACAAGATAAACGAAGACGTAAAATGAAGCATAGAAACAACATTGAAGAAATAAAAATAATGTAAGTTTGTTTTTTTTAATTTTTGCTTTGTATAATTATTGATTCATTTCTTTTTTTGGCTAAATTGATTTTCATGTTAGCAAATAGATAAATAGCTTTCTGTAAGATAAGAGATTTCCAAATTTAGATTTGTTTGTGGGTCTCGGTTTGTTGAACAAAAAATAGTGTTTGAGCTATCCGGCATAGATTAGAGACAATCGTTAATAAAAGTCAGATTCTTAGAAGTGGCAGCCGAAACGAAACCCTGGGTTTTTTTTA
The DNA here is from genome assembly GCA_963693315.1 of Diogma glabrata. Taxonomy (NCBI): domain Eukaryota; kingdom Metazoa; phylum Arthropoda; class Insecta; order Diptera; family Cylindrotomidae; genus Diogma; species Diogma glabrata. The sequence goes on from OY856186.1 coordinate 219,211,529, forward strand.
TTATTTTTAGTAAAAGATATTTTCGGCGGGAAAATATTTTCAGGTTGGGCGTTGCCAACCGGAATATTATTTTTTTTTGAAAACCAGTTTTTGGTTTGTGTTGAAATTTTTTGTGGATTAACCAGTTATTATAAACTGGGCGTTGTAAACCAGTTTGGTTTACGTGTTAAATATTATAATACGTTATAAATATAAATATTTTATATTTTCGAAATACATACAGGTACTGGTTTGAATTCTTTTTGTGGAATTTTTTTTATTTTCCTTTATAACATGTACAACTCAATCAGGAGGTTTCAGGGGGGGATAAGTAGGAGTCGACCAGGGGGGTTTGAGCCCTGGATGAATGAGGTGGATGAGAGAGCGAATGTGGAGAGAAAGGAGAGAATGGTTGAGGCGAGGAATGTAGTAGATGGAATGATAAATGTGATTATGAATGAAGTTAAGGATGGAATTTATAGGGAACTGATGGAGGACATATACGAAGAACGATATGATAAGGTATTGGATGATTTGATTTGTGAGATAGTGAATGAGGAGTTGAATGGAGTGAATGAGGAGTTGAATGGAGTGAATGAGGAGTTGGATGTAGTGAATGAGGAAGTGAATGTGGGCTGGCGTGAGAGGAAGAGGATTAAGAGAAATAGGAGCTCTCACTTGAAGAGGAAGGAGAGGAGGAAGAAGGAGAAGGAGAGTCGCTTGGTCGTGGAGCTGGGAGCTTCCTCGACCAAGAGTACTCAAATAGAGGAGCTGGTTGGGGTGGTTCCCATCTCACCGACCATGCCACAGGTAGAGGAGTGGTCTGGTCCACAGGAGGCCCCTGTCCCTCACTGTATAATCAGTTAATTGTTCTTGTAGTTTGAAAAAAAACCGTTTTGGGACAGCAATTTTTTTTGGAGATTGTTTTTTTGTGCTGTCATTCGAATTTTAGTATACTAATTGTTTTTTAATTTGAAAAAAACCGTTTTGGGGGTAGTAGTTTTTTTAGAGATTGGTTTTTCTACTACCATGTACATATTTTTGATACAATGTACATATTTTTTTTTGTACACATCTATCAATGTACATAATGTACATATTCTGTAAATATTTTTTAGTATGCCAATGTACATATTCTTGTAGATATATTATTTTGGATAATAATATACATTTCTTGTAAAAAGTTTTTTTTTGGAATTTTTTTTGTTGTATTAGTGTATAAATATAATTTTCTCTCGGCGGTAGGCCTAATAAGCCATCCATGGGGCTTCTCCCTTTAACATTGATGTCGTTCCTAGGTCGCCTATGGCCATCGGGGTTATGCGATCGAAGAACATTGGTTTCTTCTCTTCATTCAGCGAGGGAGTTCTCAGGGACGAGGAGTGGTGTTGCTGTGTTTGTACTTAGGTGCAAACCAGTAGTACCATTCTTTGCTCAGAGGCTTCTTCGGTGTAATGAAGAGAAGAACCAATTATACTTTGCTTTCAGGATCAGAGGCTTAACCTCATACAAATTCAAAAACTTACCATTTTTTCCATTTAACTTTGCAAAAGACAGTGTTCATAGAGTTTAGGATTTGAAGTCTGGTGCTCGGGAGCGTTCTTCAACTTTCGCATTAGGTTTAGTTGTAATTTATTTGTAGGTTAAACAAGCACAACTGGGTCAGTAGAAGTGGACCTAAGGTCTAATCGTGACAGTTGTGATTGTTTTATTAGGTTGGGGAGAAACTGTTCTGTAGAATCTGGTCGTTAGGGGCTTTTCTAGTCAGTTCTCACATGCATTGTTGGAGTGGGCTCGCGAACGCGGGAATTCAAATTGACTTACTTTTAAATTGTCTCCAGACGAATCTTGATTTTGGGAATCTCTTATCTTATTAAATAAAAATAAAATAAATAAAACAAATTTTTCAAAAAATTAAATAAAAATTTTTATTAAATAAAATAATTTTTTTAGAATTAAATAATTTTAGGTAACTAAGTAAGTAAATTCTAAATTCTAAAATAAAATAAATAAAACAAATTTTTTTTGAAATTTAATTAGAATCTTATTAAATAAAATAAATTTCTTAGAATTAACTAGTTTTAGGTAATTAAATAATATTTTTTGTAAATAGTCTAAACTTCAAGATATAAATAAATATTCTTTGTTTTTTAAAAAAAAAAAATAAATAAATATATGATTTAGGACGGTGCATCCAATAATTAGGCAATTTCTAAATATTTTTTATTTTTTCAATATAAATAAATATTTTATTTAGGGGTGCTATCGTCAATAAATAGTTTTAGGTATATATATGATTCTGAATTTCAGCATACCTGAAATTAAATAAATAGGTTACATTTTTTTGTATATAATATTTTGGGAATCTTTGTGAAAATTTTGATTTTTCTTTCCGATTTGAGTTCTTCCATCGGGGGGGGGGGGGGGTGGATTGAGAGTGCAGTGGTGCCTTTGTGATGAGTCCTCCTTCCAGGAAGAATCAGCGGACAATGATGTAGCCTCCATCATTGTCCTCGGTTCTTCTGGCTTTGTAACGGTGGACTCATTACAGAGGTACCACTGTATCTTTGGTTTGTTTTTCTCTTGGTGGGGGAATTCAGATCGGAGAGAAAAATCAAATAAAAAAAGGAAGAATAATTAAACAAGGGCCAGTATAATTTTACAAATTAAGCAATAAAGATTTAAATCAAATATTAAATAGAATAATGTTAATTAAACAAATATTATTATTTAAAAATAGAAAAAAATGTAGTTTTTTTATGATAAAAAAATTAAATTATATTTTTTTTATGTGATGTCGAAGTTGGTGTTTTTCATTTGCTTTTTTGTTGTGATTTGTTGAGTTTTTTAGTGGAAATTAAAAATGTGGTTGATAAAGTATTCTAATGCATAGAATGAAAATGAAAAAAATGTATCAAAAGCAGAAAAAGATAATGAATCAAAGGTTGTTTTTCTTTGAGGAACAAATATTAAAAAGATTATCTGATCGTTTTGTGTTTTTATTGTCACATGCAGTGTTAGAATGTGTGTGAGTAGCACAGCTACCGCTTATTTTGTGTCGGATGCTGAATTGGTTAATAACTATGATTGAAACAAAGTATATACTCAAACTTAATATCAATAAGCATATCATGAAAATATATGGATTCAGCGATTTTGATCCTCTTTTATCCAACATTTTTCTATGATATTTGTGGTCCAGGAAGATTGATAAAGGGAGTTATCACACAAGATAAACGAAGACGTAAAATGAAGCATAGAAACAACATTGAAGAAATAAAAATAATGTAAGTTTGTTTTTTTTAATTTTTGCTTTGTATAATTATTGATTCATTTCTTTTTTTGGCTAAATTGATTTTCATGTTAGCAAATAGATAAATAGCTTTCTGTAAGATAAGAGATTTCCAAATTTAGATTTGTTTGTGGGTCTCGGTTTGTTGAACAAAAAATAGTGTTTGAGCTATCCGGCATAGATTAGAGACAATCGTTAATAAAAGTCAGATTCTTATAACTTATTGTGTTGTTTTTCTTCTCTCTTTATTACAATTAAATTATAATTGATACGCGTGATTTGATTCATTTTCAATAGTTAAAAAAAGTCGAATTACAATGAGTGACAGTGACAGTGCAAAGCCGCCAGAAACTTCCAGAACAGAGCTTCAAGCACTTAAGCGAGCATCCAAACTATCACTACAACCATTCTGGATGGAGAATCCAGAAAATTGGTTTTATACCACCGAGCTCCTGTTCAACCTTAACGCAGTTACCAAGGATGAAGCCAAATTCACTCACGTAATACAAGCATTGTCACCCCAGGCCAGTAGTCACATTACCGATCTTCTTATACAACCCCCTACGGTCGATAAATACATAGCGCTCAAAGAAGCACTACTCACCGCTCAACTACTCAAAAAAATCCGCATCGCGATGATCAGAGTTGGCCTTCCGGTAGCTCAGGAAGTACTATCGAAAGTCGTCTTGCTCAACTAGAAGCAAGGCTCGACGGTATGTTTCGAGGACGCAACCGGTCTCGATCGCGATCCACAGGCCGCAGCACTTCACATTCTAGAAGACAACGGTATGGTAGCAAATCACGTCACCCCACAGGTCGCTGTTGGTATCATTAAAATTTCGGTGCTTCAGCAAAGAAATGTACTACTCCGTGCAATTTCAACCAACGCTCATCATCAATAACCAAAATGGACGTTGATAATTCAAACGATGAAAAAAAGTAGATAACAACTGGATCGAGACGGTAGCCACGCAACACGAAATTTCTAACCGTCTCTTCATCCATGATAAAATTAATAAACTCATTTTTTTAATTGACACCGACGCTGACCTTTCTGTTCTACCCATTAGCTTGTTCAATAAAACACGAAAACTTTCATATTTATCACTAGATTTTGTTTCATCAGTCGCTAATGGTTCTAGCATTCCCACTTATGGTACACAATTGCTACAAGTCAACATCGGACTCAAACGAACATTCACTCATGCCTTTACAATAGCGGCTGTGAATCAAATTCGGTATTCTTATTGACCTCAAACACAAACGGCTAGTTGATTCAATGACCCACTTATCAATCAATGCCTCAACGGTTTGGACATCTACTCCAACACCTATCCTTTTTCAAGTCAACAATGGCTATAGAAATATTCTCAAAAGATACCCATCTCTTACAGCCGAACCAAATTACAACCTACCCGTGCGTCATAACGTGGTCCATCATATAGTTACTGAAGGACATCTTCCAGTATCACGACCACGCAGATTGGATCCTACTCGACACAAAGCAGCATTCAATGAATTCCAACACATGATGGAATTTAGGATTAGTAGACCATCTTCTTCTTCAGTGTCTTGTCCTCTGCACATGGTGAAGAAAAAAGATCACGACTGGCGTCCATGCGGGGACTATCGAAGACTTAACACGGTCACAACACCTGGGGGTCAATTCTAACTTGATGAGGTGACTCAGTCATATGACTGTTAAAAAAATCCAACTCAAAGAGAGTCACTCATTTATTCGAACTCAAAATTCTATGTTTTGCGATTCTAAGTCAAAAAGTGAGTGACTTCAAATCAATTTTCATAGAATGACTGTTTGACATTTAAAGAATTCAATAACTGTCAGTTGTATGTAAATTTGTGTTTCTTTATGATACATAATTTTAAGTTTTATACAAAATGGATATGAGTAATTCTCTCGAAATGTCTGATTTACACTTCAAAAATTTCAGTTTTTAAATATTTCACAAAAGATGTATTTTAGCATTTTTTACAAATCTGAGAACTGTTTCTTTTTTTATCTATAAAGGTTTGTGAAACATCTAGACTTTTTTTGAAAATGCTTGGAAAAGTTTGGAAAATTTTGGACGGTAATGACATGGATGGTAATGACATTTTGCTTCATTTCACTTCAAAGAAAATAAAGCATGGCTACCATATAAAAACCTTTGTGTATTTTGAATAAAGGCTTAACTAAGAAAAGCACATAGCATATAGAAAAAAATATTAATGTTTAAAATAATTGATTACAGGTAAGGATGGTAATGACAAGAATAAAAATATTTAGGCTTACCTTTTACTTCAGGAACTCTAAATAGGATGTATAAGGATGTTTACAGGCAAAAATTTTATCTCATTAACAAACTGAAGATGGATACCGCTATCACAGAATGTAATTTAGGTTAGTAGCGCCATCGAGTGGTCATTACAGGCTATAAAAACTATTGGATGGTAATGACACAAAATGCAAGTGACAAGTTAAAAAAGAGCAGGAATATTTTTTAAATGCATTTTAAAGCAAGGGCTACATTTTTTGGGATTTAAAAGATTTAAAACTTTAAAAAAATATATATTTTAAAATCAATTTTAAATTTTATACACTATAGATAGGTCATGAAAGACAAAAGTTCTGCGAAGGGACAGCGGATGGTAATGACATCCCACTATTTATCTTATACTTTCAAAAATAATAAATGATATATGTTTAGTTTAAAGGCATTTTAATTGTCCTTTGGATGATGCTAAATGCATACAAAAAAAAATTAGTTCTTGAAATATTATACTATGGTTGCTGTAGACATGGGAGAGCAAATCAGACATTTCGAGAGAATTACTCATATACAAAAAAGTCGTTTTCGATGTCTCTCTCATCAAAGAATTTTAAAGTAAACTCTTCAACGATCCGGCAGTATAATTAATGCATGCGCTATCATCCATAATATTATGTTGACAGAAAATTGTACTTTGCCGTCAGATAACGAAATTTCAATGGAAGTGGATGACGAAGAGGATGGTATTGATCCACAATATAATATAAATACAAGAAATGCAGTAAATTTTCTAATAGTAGGCAGAAGATTGCGGGACGAAACTTCTCCTCAATTTTAATGCTTATTTTGTACATTTCAAAATATAAAATTAATAATTTCTTTAATTCATTAATTAAATCTATAATCCATTCATTAAAATAGTAACACAGGTAAAAGGTAAAACATTATTTCCAAACGCAAGCCAAATTGTCCTTTTGAAATTGGAGCATTTCTTCCATTATTTCCAAATTTCGTCTTTTTAGTCTCAAAACCTCCACTCTCGCTCTAGCTAGTTTTTTTTAAATTTATCATTCGACATTTTTAATACATAACGGTACTCACAGCTTTTTTTTAAATGACTTTTTTGAGATTTCAAATGAGTTTGGAAAAAGTCATATGACCCAGACAGAATCGATATTTATGACTTCGATTGCGAAATTTCGAAATTCAAGTTATATGACTTGAAGTCATCAAGTTAGAATTGACCCCCTGCTGATCGTTATCCGATACCTCTCATTCAAAACTTCTCCATGCATTTAAATGGCTCGAAAATATTTTCCAAAATCGATCTCGTCAGAGCATACCATCTTATTCCTGTCGCACCTGAAGACATTTACAAAACAGCAATCACTACTCCATTTGGCCTATTCGAATTCACCCGAATGCTATTTGGTCTTCGCAATGCCGCTCAAACGTTTCAGCGATTCATGAACAAAGTACTTCGACATCTGGACTTCGTTTTTGTCTACATAGACGACATTCTTGTGGCATCTCAATCCGAGGAACAACATAAACTTCACTTGGAACGATTATTCCAAAAGTTAGTGGAGTATGACATTCACATCAAGACATCCAAATGCATATTTGGTGCAACTTCTCTTGATTTCCTCAGTCACAAGATCACTTCTGATGGCATTCTCCCATCTGATGAACGAATCAAAGCAATTAGAGAATTCCCAGCTCCAAACTCAATTAAAACCATTCAACGCTTTGTCGGCATGGTAAACTACTACCACCTTTTCATTCCAAAGCTCGCCGAAACTTTGACTCCAATTCACACTCACTTGGCTTCTCTCCTCAAGAAGCCCAAAACAGCTAAACATTTTACTTGGCCTGCTGAATGCGACCAAGCATTCATTCAAGTCAAAAATGAATTGGCCCAAATCACATTTCTACGTCATCCACTAAGCGACTCAAAGCTTAGCATCACTACTGATGCATCAAACACTGCAGTTGGTGCAGTTTTGCTATGAGTGTTGGGAGCCCCTGGGATTCTTTTCAAAGAAACTCTCGGACGCGGAAAAGAAATATTCCGCATTTGACAGGGAATTACTGGCAATTTACCTAGCAATCAAACACTTCAGGTATTTTGTCGAAGGTCGAGATTTCACTGTTTACACAGATCATAAGCCTCTGACTCGAGCTATTCAATCAAAAACAGAACGCAATCCAAGACAATCACGTCACTTGGATTATATTTCACAATTTACAACGGATATCCAGCACATCCATGGCAAACATAATGTAGTGGCAGACACACTCTCTCGCACTACTGAATCAGAAACGGCCACAGTCGATGCTCACTTCAACTACAACATAATCATGCAAGCACAAAAAGCAGACGTGGAACTTCAGAATTTAATATCTGGTTCTAGACGCCACACTAGTTTCAACATGAAACTAGAGCTTTTCAAATTACCTGTAGCTAGATTCTGGTTGCATGGAATTATTTCGTGGAATGAGATTTCGTACTAAATGGGATTTTTGCATTCAGATTCAGTGGAATGAGAAAATAAATTACGCATTTGTGGGATGAGCTGTCAAATTATCTCGTCAACGAATTTATAGAGGAAATGCGATTATTTGCTTTGAAATTTCGTAAAGACGCACAAAAATGGAGAAAAAAGTTACGATAAATCAAAAAGAAAGGGGATTTCTACTTAGGCGTCAAGGTTTTTTTTATTTGATATAGAATCACTCACTGCAGCGAATAAAACCAAAACGGGTTGTATATCAGCCCGGTTTAAGATACAGCTCTTTGAAAAAAGCAAAATCCATACAAAATTACATTTTTTTGACAAGATGTTATTCAAATATGTTCCTTCTAAAAAATTTACCATTCCTATTTCCTATGTGCTTATAATATAAACAGATCAAAACTGTCCCTTTTACTAAATTATAGTTAATTTACCCTAAAAAAATAAAAACAAATCCGCTTGCGCCTAAGTTCAAGTAATTATGCCAAAAGAAATTTTAGTTAATTATTTAGAGGAGAATGTGGATTTGGCGTGTGGGAGTTAACGATGTTTTATTAATTTTATTTTATTATTTATCAATAACTATTTTAGAAAAACTAAATTATTTATTTAATTTATATACAAAACATATTGTTTTGTATGCTTCTCGCAGATTTGATAAGGCAGATGGAAATGGGGAAATGGGACGATGTGGCAAAATACACTATTTATTCAAATATGTACACTACGTAATTCTAAAGAATAATTTTACAACTAAAATCTATAGTACAACTTGTAAACTAGCTATCGACAGAAACACAAATAAAAATAGTTAATAAACTGACAGATTAATTCCATTTTCAAAAATTTGTAATAGTTTAGAACTTGTACTAAAAAGGATATCTCGAAAAGAGAACGAGAATACCAATTAGTGGAATGGAATTATCTAGGGAGAAATCAAAATTCGAGATAAATAATAATTCCATTCCACTTCATTTTTTCTCATAGAACCAGAATCGAGGTACTGGCCTAGAAATCACCTGCGAAACATCCACTGGGAACAATCGCCCATACATCGCAGAAGCACTACGTCGAACAATTTTCGATACATTACACAACTTGTCACATCCTGGTGTCCGTGCTACGCGTAAATTAATCACAGAACGTTACTTTTGGCCTAATATAAACAAGGACGTAACTCAGTGGGCGAACTCCTGTTTATCCTGTCAACGTTCCAAAGTTCAACGTCACACCAAATCACCTCATGGACAATTCGAAATTCCACCCGGTCGATTTGAACACATTCACTTAGATATAGTAGGACCACTTCCACCTTCAAACGGATTTCAATATTTACTAACCTGTGTCGATCGTTTTACTCGCTGGCCCGAAGCTTACTGCATGACCAACATGTCTGCAGCAACCATTGCCACAACATTTGTAAACAACTACGTATCACGATTTGGGGTTCCACTCCACATCACCACAGATCAAGGAACAAAATTCGTGAGCAAACTTTTCTCAGAGTTAACACAACTTCTCGGATCTCATCGAATACGTACAATGGCTTATCATCCACAAGCCAATGGCATGGTCGAACGCTTTCATCGACAGCTTAAAGCTGCTCTTATGGCCCGAGGCAACACTATCAATTGGAGCTCGGAAATTTCAATTGTACTTCTCGGAATTCGGGCAACAGTGAAGGAAGATTTGAAGTGCTCGCCAGCTGAAATGGTTTACGGACAAACCATCAAGCTACCCGGGGAGATCTTCATCGAAAATCCTGCTTCACCTTTGCCATCTACAAACACAGTTATCGATCAGCTGCACAACACTATGCAAAATCTCATTCCAACACTACCACGCACTACCAAACAAACTGACATATTTGTCCCTAAAACATTAGACAACTGCGAATACGTTTTCGTTAGGTCGGACAAAGTGCGCATAGAATTATCACCTCCATACGAAGGTCCTTACAAAGTACTCCGCCGACTCCGTAAACACTTTATAATTGCAATAAAAGGAAAAAACCACAACATTTCAATTGACAGGCTGAAACCAGCGTACGGAATCTTATCAGCACCTGAACAAACAACAGGAATCAAACCTAGGAAAACAGTTCGCATTGCTCCATAGGTCTTGCTTTTCTTTCGGAAAACCTTACTTGCGGGGGAGTCCTGTGGCGACTCATAGGCATTCACAGCCACCGAAACAAAAATACACAGCACCCTGTAAAAACAACGGCATATACAAACCAATACAACAAATTCGACTCAATTACAAATTTTATCAAAAATTAATTTTGAATCTTAATTTTTCCTCGGCATCGATTAGTCGCAAATTTTTAATAAACAGTTACTTCCGAGATAAAGGAGAAATAAATAAATTAAATCAAAACCAAATTTATTAATTGTGATCTAATTGTATTCCTACATTAAATCAATTAAAATATATGTTTTTTGGAAATAAAATTAATTAGTTTTGTGCTATCAATATTGACCAGTGCACGCGCAATAAATTGCGTATACGTATATAACACGCGATACGCGATAATTTCTTATCATAGGTAACTAATATTGATATTATAATTTACTTTTCGATTAATAAGTGTTGTTTTTTAAACATTTTCGAGAAAAAAGTGTAACCTAAAATCAATGTAAACAATAATAGAATGTTTCGGTGCTAAGTTGTCCAAATTTTTTTATGCTGTTTTTCTGATTCTTGTTTTTCTTTTTTATGTAATGGCGTCTCTTTTTTTTATATTAACTTTGGGGGCAAAAATACGCTTAAATGCAATAATAGAAATATTTACGGTGCCTCTACTAAAACGCATGTGTGTTAGTATCAATTTATTGGTGTGCAAAAATTGCTTCAAATTTTAACATCAACTTCACTTCCTGTATTCTCTTAATTCTTTGGACAAAAATCATTGCCACATAAAAAATTTCGACTAAGTCAGTGGCAAGATGTTGTAACATCACATCGTTAGCGTTTATCGTAACGTATTTGTATTATATTGATATATTCACTTTTGGTGGATATAAGGTTTTTAATATAAATACGTGAGTTTATTTGTTAGAGAAGATATTCTTATTGACAATTTGTCATTTATTGATTCACCATGAAGTTTGTTGCGGTTTACATATTTCTTATTTTAGTGTTACCTAATACAATATTTAATGTTATGTAAATACATTACACAATTCCCCCATACAATTTATTCATTATACAAAAACAAAGTGTTTATAAATTTAATCGAACAGGAGGTTTAATTGCTTTTTCGGTCTACCCGAAATAATAGGTTCCTCAAAGAAATCCAATAATGCATCACCAAATTCATCTTCAACATCGAGGTTCTCTGAGCCACCTATATTTAAATCTATTACATTACCATTTGTATGATTTATACCATCATTATGATTATTTGGACTCACTGATCGCTTTAACTTAACAGGACTGATTTCAGATGTTTTTCTAGATACGTGATCTTTAGGTTCTGCAATAATTAATTTATTTTGGACACCTTTAATTACTTGATTCACGTGACGGACTATTTTGCGACCGTTTTCCATTTGACATAAGTATGTACGTTTACCTAAAACTTTGAATATTTTGGCAGTAACCCAACTTTTTTTGTTAATGTTGGTATTATCATATTATTATATAGTCGCGAATCATTACCGAGTCGTTTACAAGAAAATCTACTTTACGCTTTCCCCTAAAATGTTTAATTTGTTTTTGTGTGTTGCTATCTATATTTTCTGAAACTGACTTATTGGATTGATCTGTTTCATTAGCTGCCTCCATTGGTTTGATTAAATCGAACCTCGTTTTAACATTTCTATCCAACAATACCTTTGCCGGAGATTCTCCAGTTGAGCAATGAACCGATCGACGATAATCAAACAAATACCTATTACTAATAAGATTAAGTGGTTCTGTATTATTAGACATATTCATAGTTTTAACATGGTTATTAATGCACCATATAAACCCTTTTTAAAACTTTTTACGGCGTTTTCAGCAGCGCCGTTTGATGCAGGATGTCCGGGAGGTGTGGAAATATGTGGATACCATTTACTTCACAAATTTTTTTTAATTGGTTTGACGTAAATTGTGTCCCGCAATCAGTTACAATAGTATCAGGAAGACCCAACCGTGCAAATACTTCTCTCAACTTACATATAGTAAATTCCGATGTAATCGTTGTAGTGGAAAAAACTTCAACCCACTTAGAAAAAGAATCGGTTATTATTAAATAATACATATTATTTACCGGTCCCACATAATCCAAATGTACTCGACTTCAAATTTTATTGGTATTTTGCCACGGAATCAATTCAGATCTAGAAGGATCAGGCCTAACTGATAAGCATGCAGCACATTTTTTTATGTCATTTTCTAAACCTTCATTCATTTTTGGCCACCACATATAAGATCGCGCTATGGATTTGCATTTAACGATACCTAAATGTGAAGAATGAATGCTTTGCAACATAGATTTCTGTAGGGTTGTGGGCATTACTACCCGGTAGCCCCACATAACAATTCCGGATTAAATACATAGCTCGTCTTTTAGTTTTAAAAATGGTTTAAAACAATCGCCTCTCAATCCCGGCATTGTTTCGTTTGCAATAGCTTTGTATATTTCCGATAAAACTTTGTCTTTTCTGGTTTCAGATTCGATCAACTTGTGATCAATTTTGAACCCAGTGTTGGAAATAAAATGTATATAATTTTGTTCTAGATCAGTAGGATTTTTACACGGCAACGGTAGATGTGAAAGAGAGTCGGCTTCGTTGCTAATGCCTTTAACGTAAACTAATTTATAACTAAATCCTGAAAGAATAATCGCCCATCTCTGAATTCTATCTGCCGCCATTTGCGGAAACCCTTTGGTTTCACTAAATAACCCTAAAAGTGGCTTATGGTCCGTTCTAATTTCAAAGTCATATCCAATTTTTAACTTCAAAACCGAAAAAATTACCGCAAGCCCTTCTTTTTCAATGACGCTGTAGTTCTTTTCTGCCTTGGAAAGTGTTCGGCTACAAAAAGCTACTGGTCTTTCTTCATCATTAGGTAGTTTCTGGGATAAAATTCTAGATACTCCATAATTGGACGCATCAGTTGTTAAAATAATAGGGTATTCAGGGTTAAAATGAGCTAGAACTACATTTTTCACAATTTCCTCTTTGATTTCTTTAATTGCATTTTTACATTTACTAGCCCATATAAATGGAACATCCTTTTGCAGGAGTCTGTAAATTGGCGCCATCGTGCTAGCTAAATTACACATGAATTTGGCGTAGTAATTTACAAGCCCACAAAAGCTTTTAGTTTCTGTAACATTCATTAGTTCAGGTGCTTTAACCACAGCATCGATACTTTCGTTGGTTTTTGCTACACCGTCTTTAGTGACAATATGACCTAAATAGTTTATACTATCTTTAAAAAACTGGCATTTGTCTTTTTGTAATTTTAGACCTGCTTCCGATAATCTACGTAAAACCTCATCTAAGTTTTTCAAATGATGCTCCGTATTTTTTCCAGTAACGACAATGTCGTCTACGAAATTTACAACCCCAGGAATTCCTAATAATAATTTTTCCATTCCTCCCTGGAAAATTCCAGTCGCTGGCTTAATTCCGAAAGGTAATCGGTTTACTAAGAACACTCCTTTATGAGTACTCCACGTTACTATTTTTCGTGACTCGAATTCAAACTGATTGTAAGCAGCGGCTAAGTCTAATTTTGAAAATTTTACCTCACGTTGTAAAGCATGAAAAACATAATCTACACGAGGTAAAGGGTGTTTGTTATTTACTAAAAATTTATTAACAGACACTTTATAATCTGCACACAATCGGATACCACCGGAGGATTTAGGAATTGGGACCAATAGTGTCCCCCAATCGGAAGTTTCGACAAGTGTAATTACACCTTCTTCCTCAAGATGTTTTAGCTCTTGTTCGACCAGATCTTTAAAAGCATAAGCTACTTGTCGAGGCTTGAAAAATTTTGGTGTTGTGTCTTTCTCAACCTCTAAATGAATCTGATGGTATTTAAATTTACCCATTTTCTCATCAAATAAACTGGAGTATTTTTCTAAAAGAGCATTTAAAGATGTTTTGTCATTGATCATATTGACTCGAGCAAGGGTAATACCACATTGCTTCATAAAAAAACGACCCGCTATCGGTAAATTATTTTTTGTATAGACTACATATATGTCGCATGGAAAAGTTATTTTACCGTATTGAACCATCGCCGTAAAGTATCATAGAACTTCGATCTCGTATCCCAAAAAACAACTCAATTCGATACTATCATCATCGTCACATTTTCTTAACTCAAAATTTTGATCCACTATCCATAAAACAACTTTGCTCTCTATTACCTATTTTAACGTCAACGAAATAATCATAATAATTGTCTTCAACCATCGTACTTTTCGTATCAACTAGTAAAATAGTACTATTAAAATCAAAATTTGAAATATTAATCTCTTCAATACAATCTGTATGAATTTCTGAAATACAATTATTAACTTTAGAATTTGACAGCTTATTGTTTACGTTACAAAACTTATTTTCTAAAACTTTATTACCAAAAATGGAATTCAAAGAATTAATACTATCATTATTTAAATTTAAATTTTTTATGTTGACTTTTCGGTTTTTACAAATTGACGCTAAATGTCCAATCTCGCCACACTTGTTACAAGTCGACTGCAAATTTACAATACTTGCTTTCGTGATTTTTATAACCACAGTGTGAACATTTCTTTACGTTAACTTCCTTTTTTGCAGAATCAACAGCTGTTGATGCTTGTGTACTTTTCTTTAAACCTTTACTTCCTTGATAATAATTCTTACTTTTAGAATATCTTTGCTGATATTGTTTATTCTGTTTGACGTAATTAGCCTGGTTAACTTCCTTTACACGATTTTCGTATTTCATTGCAATAGTTAAGGCTTTTTCTAACGTGACTGTAGCTACATCTTCTTCGCACAATCTTTCGAAAATTTTTCGAAAGACTTGTGACGAATTTATTTAAAATGTAACTATTTTATTCCGCTCCGAACTCACAATTGGATGCTAATATTTTTAAACGAACAACAAATTCACTTACGGTTTCGGAATCCAATTTTCTTTTCTTAAGAAAAATCCTCCTTTCCACAAATGGAACTGTAGGGTGTGTATAATAATTTTTTAATATTTTGCATAACTCCGTGTACTTTTTCGCCGACGGGTTATCTGGTGTTGATATATCGCGTACTAACTAATACGCTTTTGGTCCTATGTAATTTAAAAGATATACCCTTTTATCTTCTTCCTCCTGACTTTTTTAGACGCGAAAAAATTTTCCAAACGTTCTTGATGTAGTACCCATTCATCAGATTCGGGTGAAAACTCTGACATCGATGCAGAATGTGTCGATTTCGCCATTTTGCAGGTTATGTTATTACACAAAAATTTCTGTAAAAATTTACTTTTCCTTAAACTTTTAAGGTGGAATATATATTTAATTTTAAAATATATATTAAATTAATGAAATCCTCGTCGCCAGTGTATTATATTGATATATTCATTTTTGGTGGATATAAGGTTTTTAATAGAAGCACGTGAGTTCATTTGTTAGAGGAAGATATTCTAATTGACAATGTCATTTATTGATTCACCATGAAGTTCACCATGAGGTTTACTCAATGGGAAGAGCCGAAAGGACGATGTGTTCGATAACTGTACCGGAAGTGTGTCAAAAAAATCGTCAAGTGTGTCAAAACAAGGAAATTTGCATATTTTTTGCTTAAAAAACGTTCATTTTAAGTGATTACGAGTAGGAACATTAAATTTGGAGAAATCTTGATGGTCGGGATTGGTATGTGAGATCAAAATCTTATATATTAATACGCTAAAAAAAAATCTTTGTACAGTCTAAGGCTTTTTTATTTGAATTTTGATTCATTTCAAATTTTCACAGCTAACTGATATTCGTGTAACTTAGATTTTAAAGATTTTTGGGATTTTTCAGATCATAAATAAAAGAGTTATTATATACGAAAAACTTGTTATATACATATGCATTAAAAGTTTACATACAAGTAAAAAAAAACACGAAACAAATGAAATTTAAAACTTAAAACTTTATTTTCGTTTTTTATATTTATTTTCTCTCAGTTAGTTTATACATTTCCTTTGAAGTTTAGAGAATTTAGTTTATGAATTGATTTAGGGGTCGATAGACGTAATATTTTTCTTTGTTTTTTTATTATAGGAGGGCTATTATTTTGAAAACGTACATTTTTTTGTTGATTTTTAAATTTTTGATTTTTAAAAAATCTGAAATTTTGATATTTTGTTGGTATTGACGAAAGGAAAAAAGTAATTTCTGCTTTTATTTTTTGTGTACTCTGAATCGGAGTTATGCGCTGTTGAATTTTTGAGGCTTTTTCAAGTAGTTTTGGTAATGGTGTCAATGTTTTGTGAATAGGTGCCACAAATTTCATCCGACTTAAGTATATTTTTGCAAGTAAAAAGAAACATAATTGAGTAATTGAAATAAGTAAGTTTAAAATTAATAGCTTTTCTCTTTTCTGCTAGGCGGTGCGTAAAACCTTGGTTTACTTCAAAGCTCATATCTCAAAAAACCCCCCCTTTTTTTTGTTTTTCACAAATTTTAAAGTAAACATATGCAGCTATGAAATTGAGAAATAAAAGGTCAGCAATTCAATATGGATTTTTTCTTACGATTTTTTAAAGTTTGGTATATGAAAAATTCACGTGTGTTTTTTTATTAAGTTAATAATCCTGTACTAAATGTGGATCTAATAAATTTAACATTTCATATTTTAACACCTGCAATAAATTTGAACCATTTTCTGTGTATTTCTGATTGAGAAACAGGTTTTTATTCAGAATAAGAATTGGAGATGCCAATGATCGAAGATTTTGTTATAATTTCAACATCACCAACACTAACATTAGAAAAAAACATTAAAAAAATATTTTTTCTATAAATCTTATAATTTAATCAATACTAGGAGGGCCCGGCATGCTTCGCTACGCTTATATTTTGTTGACGTAGAAGCAATGATTTCAAAAAGTGGTAATGAGAAATGCTAGCATATAATTTTTAATTTTTCTTTTTAAATATATGAATGAAAAATAATCAGAACTCTAGCTGATCAGTTCGGATATATGAAAAATTGGCGATCAAATAAGTTTTCAAGTAAGCTTATTTGATCTCTAACTTATTTGATCGCTAATTTTTCATTTTTTCGAACTGATCAGCTAGAGTTCTGATTATTTTTCATTCATATATTTAAAATGAAAAATTAAAAATTATATGCTAGCATTTCTCATTACCACTTTTTGAAATCATTGCTTCTACGTCAACAAAATGTCTACGCAAAAACTTTATTTATAAGCGTAGCGAGGCACTCCGGGCCCTCCTAGTCAAGATTATTGCATTATAAGTTTGTCAAAAAAATGTTGTCAAATGTGTCAAAAGAAAGATTTTTATTTATTTTTTTACCCAATTTTTTGGAAAAAAATAAAATGAATAATTTGTATAACATGAAAATATATTATTACTATAGAGAATTATGGCATTATAAGTTTGTCAAAAAATAATGTCAAGCGTGTCAAAAAATGATTTCATTGATTTTTTTAGCCAATTTTTTGGGAAAAAAATGTAGCTGTTTTTATGACGTAAATGCAATTGATGAAATTGGACATGGAAATTTTTGAATTTGTTATAGTTTTTGAAATATTTTTGGAATTTTGAAAAAAGTTTGTATTTTTGATTTGTAATAATTTTTGCAATATTTTTAAAATTTTGGAAAAAGTTTTAATTTTGATTTTGTAAGAATTTTGGAATATTTTTGGAATTTTGAAAAATTTTAAATTTTTGATTTTATTATAATTTTTGGAATTTTGAAAAACGTTTCAATTTTTGATTTTGTAATAATTTTTGGAATATTTTTAAAAAGTTGAAAAAAAATTGATTTTATTATAATTTTTACAATATTTTTGGAATTTTGAAAGAAATATGAATTTGTGATTTTGTAATATTTTCTTGAATCGCTAAATTGAAAGCTTTTGAATAGTTTGAAATTGAAAGCTTTCGAATAGTTTGCTGAAAATGTAAATGAAAATGAAATTGGGCATGGAAATTTTTGAATTTGTTATAGTTTTTGAATATTTTTGGAATTTTGAAAAAGATTCAATTTTTGATTTTGTAAGAATTTTTGGAATATTTTTATGATTTTGAAAAATTTTAAATTTTTGATTTTATTATAATTTTTATAATTTTGGAAAAAGTTTTAATTTTTGATATTGTTATAATTTTTGCAATATTTTTAGAGTTTTGGAAAAAGTTTGAATTTTTGAATTTTTAAGAATTTTTTGAATATTATTAGAATTTAGAAGAAGTTTAAATATTTAATTATATTCCAATTTTTGGAATATTTTTAGAATTTTGAAAAAAAATTTTTTTTAATTTTATATGTATTTTAATTTTTAGAGTTTTGAAAAAAGTTTCAATTTTTGAATTTTTAAGAATTTTTGGAGTATTATTAGAATTTAGAAAAAGTTTAAATATTTGATTTTAATTTTTGGAATATTTTTGGAATTTTGAAAAAAGTTTCAATTTTTGATTTTGTATAATTTTTGCAATATTTTCAGAATTTTTGAAAAAAGTTTAATCTTTGATTTTGTAATATTTTTGGAATATATTTAGAATTTTGAAAAAAGTTTGATTTTATTTAATTTTTACAATATTTTTGGAATTTTGAAAGAAATATGAATTTGTGATTTTGTAATATTTTCTCGAAACGCTAAATGGAGAGGTTTTTGAGTAGTTTGCTGAGTGTATCATCTTTTCACTAAATTATCTTAATTTATGATCTGTTATAATTTTCCGGCATCGTATTGATGTTTCGTGTTAGTTTTGTAATAAATTTCTAAACAGAGATTAAAAAAAATACTTTACTTTAACAAAGAGTTATGTTTGATATACATCGCTGCCCAAAACTAAAAACCATGTCCTCATAAAAGTTTTTTGCCGAAAACTATATCAAAATCCTTAACCCAGACCGACGAAGTCTTGATATCTCAGAGCTGTGAGATTTCAGCCTCTCCATATTTTTTAATGGAGAAATGATATTTACTGTTAGAAATAAATTAATTTATCGAGCGCGGGACGACAAAAAATTCCATATATGCGGGTAATTCTTTTATAAAAAACCGAACAGTTTTGGACAAAATCTGACCGACCCATTTTTAATTTGGCTGAAATTATTTTAGGGGTTTTTTATCGACAAAAAAGATATGCGTGTTCGAGGGTTTTTTTTTTTGGAAAATATTTTTGGCTTGAAGACTTTTTTTCAAAAATTCATAACTTCGGTTCTATAAAAGAAAGAATTTTTTTTATTTTAAAGTTAAAAGATGGAATTTTTTTAAAATAAATATTTTCAACTAAAATTATTAACAAATTCCTTTTGCTATAAACAAATAAAATGTTGAAATTTAATTTTAACCATTGCCACTCCCATGAAATTAGTTTTTAATATAATCATCGAATTCAACGTTTAATTGCCTATAAAAACAGTATTTTTTTTAAATGGAGAAATGATATTTACTGTTAGAAATAAATTAATTTATCGAGCGCGGGACGACGCAAAATTCCATATATGGGTCATTCTTTTACATACCGAACAGATTAGGACTAAATGTGACTAAGACATTTTTGATTCGGCTGAAATTTTTTTATAGAACCCGTAAAACAAACATAAACAAATAAACGATATACATAACGATATACATGTCTTTAAAACATTTTTAAAATAAGTTGTATTTTTTATTTTGTCCATACTACTTATATGCCAAGTTTCAGGAAAATCAAAAATGGTCAAGTTTTCACAATTCTGTCTAGAACACGTTTTTCATCAATAGTATAGTTGCGTTGAACTCAAGTACAATTGAGTTGATCACACTGATGGCAAAGACGCTGGAACTGGATGAGTCATTAACAATGATGATGTCAAATAATCAACAGGAGGTTGTTTACTAGATGTAACAGAATACGATACACCGAACTGATAACTTGTAAATGATATGCTGGTAAATGTGACAACGAGGATGACAGCTTGAATGTTAAAGGTAATAGCGCTGTCTTGAAATATTTCCTTTACAAATATGATTGGAATATAGATGAATAATAAATCTGATGCATAAAAATCAATCTCATATATAATTGTACACTGAAAAAAACATGTCCTATTTCCAATCGAAATGCAATTGTCACAACCTCACCGTGCGGTCACATATGGCGAATCAAACTACGAAATTGCTTCAACAACTCTACAATTATAAATCGATGAAGTTGAGACAATCACACGAAATATTTATGTGAAAATAAAATATAGTTCAATTAATCTCAAATACTTAAACTTTAAAATGAAAAATTCATGATATAAGGCCAAAGAAAATTTTTTTCCAGGGAAATAGTTATTAACTTTATTCAACTACTGTTATATTGGAAATAACACTTTATATTTTAAATAAACCTCATTCTGTTGTTAGGAAAATTATAATAATTTGACCCTGATTCGGAGCCACGTATAATAATTTTGACTTTTGTAGAAAATTTTATTTTAATTTATTATGCCGGATAGCTCAAAAACTAAAAACTGAAACACTGATTTTACACACAAACAAAACAATCACTTGGAAATCTCTTATATATCACAGTTTGAATTAAAAAGAACTTATTAACTGCTAACAAACAAATTAATTTAACAATTTAGCTAAAAACAAATAAGAAAATTATACAAAGTAAAATATATAAAATAAGCTTACATTTAGTTTCATCTTGAATGTTGTCTTTATGTTCCATTTTACGTCTTCATTTATCTTGTGTGATAACTCCCTTTATAAATTGCTCCTCGATTACCAATACCATGGAAAAATATTGGATAGTAAAAAGAAAGATAATAATCGCTGAATCCATACATTTCCATGATATGTTTTGTTAGTATTAAGTATTGTTATGTGATAGTTTATTATCATTTATATAAGAATTTATGGAGACTAAAACCCTATTTGTTATTTTATCACAACCTGATATATCAATAAATTTTAAGTTCGGTGCATTCTGAACAATTCTAAATGTTCCTCCGTCAGATAATTCTGAACATCCATCCAAAAATACTTCTTCCACATCCGATTTATGTATTAAGCAATTTAACGTATCATCATCTAAATCAAACTTATGATTTAATTTGACATGTATAAATAAAAACACAAGACGTTCCGACAACATTACTTTTTCTATAAAAACTTAAGCTGTCGATTTTTATTATTTTTTTCCATTTTAATTTTTATTCACTAATTTTTCATCACTCATTACATTAAACAAAT
This sequence comes from Diogma glabrata, assembly GCA_963693315.1. Lineage (NCBI taxonomy): Eukaryota > Metazoa > Arthropoda > Insecta > Diptera > Cylindrotomidae > Diogma > Diogma glabrata. The sequence goes on from OY856186.1 coordinate 219,232,993, forward strand.
AAGAAAACTTTGACATCAGCATCAATTTAATATTTCTTTATAAAAAAAACATTTACATTTTTTTTCTCTATTTACACCCAATATTTTTGTTTTATTTATAATAAAATTTAATTTTTTTATACTATGAGATTTAGTAAGTACATTCGTTCGATTATAAAGTTATACTAATTGATTTGAAAAATTCTTTCCTTTATATTATGTTTGTATATATGTATAGCTGCATTTTTTTGTATACAACCAGATTTTCTTTCTCATCTCTTTTTCCGTTTATCAAAATTTGCTGAATCTGTTTAAAAAAACAGTGGTATAGATAAAAGTCTATTTTTTTGTGCAACTGGAGAAAATTAACAAAATTATTATTGGTTTTGAAAATTATTATTTTTAGAGCAAAATTGCAATAGTCCGCCGTTACAAAACTAGGAGAAACTAGGATAGTGATGATAGAATTAACATCCCTATCCGTTGTTTATCCTAGAATAAAGGACTATGAAAATCGCCAATCGCGACTTGCTACAAAAATCGTTTTGACTATATAAATTATTTAATGACGATATGAAAATTTACGTCAAATAGAAACAGAAAATCTGGTGTACAAAAATATGGCTATACATAATAAAATTATTGAAATAATTTTTATATATTTTTTAATCTATTTACCTAAATTTATATTTTTATATAATATAATAATTTTTATTTATTTTATTTAATTTCTTAATTTCAGATATGCTGAAATCCAGTAAAATCTTATAGTTATTTTATGTGACTTAACACCTCTAAAGAAAAATATTTATTTATTTAAGGTTGAAAAAATAAAAACATTTATTTATTTATTAGGTGTTAAGTCCTATCTCAAAAAAAAATTTATTTACTTAAAAGAAAAACAAAGAATATTTAATATATTGTAATTTATATCTGGATGTTTTTGATTAATTAGTAAAAATTTTTACTTTTCACTTTACTAATTTTTACATTAATTTATCTTAAAATCATTTATATTATTATTCTAAAAAGATTATTTTATCTAACAAAATTTTATTAATTCAATTTACAAAAATTATTGTTTATTTAATTTATTTTGAAAATAAAATATATTTATTTATTTAAAGTGTTTTTTTTTTTTTTTTTTTTTTTAATAAGAAGTGTTGTGTAGTAGGAATTACAAAATGTGTCACAACAACACATAGATACCTTTTAAGACGTAGGTCCCACAACAACATGCGTCTTGAGGTATAGGTGGACGCTTTTTTTAAATCTTTGTGGATTGAAAGCACTCAAGACTATTGATTCGGGCAAAGCATTCCATGTGTACGATGTACGCACAAAGAAATCTCTTTGCATTCTATTACTATGACAGTGAGTAATCTCGACAGTTCGACCGCCCGCACACACCGATTGACGAGTAAAACGGGGAAAAACATATGTCTGAGGCATTATGGACCTGATTTCATCCGAGCACTGCTGGTGACGATATTTATAAAAAACAACGAGATCAGCAACAGTGCGACGATGTTGCAGGGAATCAAGACCTAATGTTAAATCTCGATCACCAACAATTCGTATAGCTCGCTTTTGAACAGAGTCTAAAAGAGCCAGGATAGTAACAGATGCAGCGCCCCAAACTTGACAACAATACTCCATACAGGGACGAATATACGACTTATAAATGTGGAGTAATTGATGCGGAGTAAAATATTTTTTACATCTATTGAGGAGGCCGAGTTTTCTTGACGCGCTCTTTGCCATGGCCATTATATGATCGTTCCAGAGTAAGTCATTGGATATTGTGACTCCCAATAAACGAATGCTTTCACATTCGCGTATTTGGTCGTCACACATATTAATTGAAATATCGTTGGGAAACTCGGTCTTTGATCTGGAAACAATCAATAGCTGTGTTTTGGTGGAATTAAAAATGACCAAATTTTTGTCACCCCAATCGGCGACTTTTTTTAGGTCCTCGTTTACATTTATGGCAGCGTCTCTCCGGACGGGATTTATTCGTTCATGCATTTTACCCTTTGAAGATAGGGGGACGAATGACTTGTGCAGTGTACTATCATCTGCAAAACTATTTATTGGGTTACTGGTGATTTGCAACAGTTCGTTGATATAAATTAAAAATAAAGTGGGAGATAAAACTGAGCCTTGGGGTACACCAGCGTTAATTAATTTGGACTCAGAAGAAAAGCCATCTATAGATACCGAGATGTATCGGTTAGACAGAAAATTTTGAATCAACTTCACGACTGCGGGATGAAAACCGTACGCAACGAGCTTGTTGATCAAGTTGGCATGCCAAATTCGATCAAATGCTTTTGAGATGTCTAATGCGATTACGTACGTTTCACCACCTTTCTCAAGTATGCTATTCCAAATATGTGCCACATAGTTCAATAGATCGGTTGTTGATCTTTTGTTTCTAAAACCGTATTGGCTGTCAGATATCAAATGGTTGTCTTCCAAAAATTTGGATATGTGTGAATTAATATAGTGCTCGTATATTTTAGACATGACTGGGAGTAAGGGTATTGGTCTATAATTTGAAATATCACATTTCGTTCCTTTTTTTGGAACAGGCTGGACATTGGCCAACTTCCAGCAGGATGGATAAATACCAGATTTATAGGATTTATAAAATATTTTGGTGAGGGTTGGTGCAAGTTCTTTTGAAAATGTTTTTAGAATAGCAGGAGGAATGTTGTCCAGACCAGAAGCTTTGTTGTTGTTTAACCCCCTTAAAAGTTTTTCGACAATTTCGGGTTTGAAATGTAATTGTTTCATATTAACTCCTGAAGACTGGGTTTGGGGGATTTCTTTGGGAGTTTCTAAAACTGTTGAATTTGAAGCAAAGCGTTCCGCGAACAATGTAGCTTTCCTTGCAGGGTCAGTAATGATTGAGTCACCATCAATGATAGGAGGGATAGAAGATTTAGTACCACAATTTAAAGAATTAATGGCACTGTAAAAACTTTTGTCAGAAATTGACATACTCGAAAGTCTTGCCGCTTTCGCTCTGTCAATCTCTGCTTTTTCGTTTTCGATTATCTGGTTTGATATTTTATTAGCCTTTAAATATTGGGATCGATTAACAGAGTTCTTTTTGTGAATCCAAATATTAAATAATCTACGTTTGTTTCTAAGAACCAATTTGGCTGCTTTCGAAAACAAATATTTTTGTTGGGGTTTCATTATTGAAAAGGGAACGAATTTGTTAATACCGAATTGAATGGTTTCAGTAAAGTTTTGAGCAGAAACATTTACATCGTCAGTATAAAAACAATGACGATCAAAAGGGAAACCTTGAAAAAAACTTCGGAGACCATTGCTGTCCATTTTTGAAAAGTGAAATATTTTACGGGATTTGGGAACTCTAGTTTGTAGCAAATCAGTTTTGATAACTGATGTGATTAGATAATGGTCAGAATTTCCAATACTACCCTTATCGACATTGACACTCGTAATATCTGGCATAGATGTGAGATAAAGGTCTAAGAGAAAACTTTTATCACCGCCATTACGAGGAGTGAAAGTTGGGCTTTTTACAATCTGCGTCAGGTCGTGCGATGCAGCAAATATTTCTGCCTGCCTTCCATTGTTGTCGTCGGTCATTTTGGAAAATTCCAACCACGATTTGTTGTGGACGTTGAAGTCACCGGTAACGATAACCTCACAACTTTGAAATTGTGCTCTAATTTCGTCGACAACATTAGTCAAGTCATTAAAAAAATTGGGATTATGTTTGTTTGGGGACCGGTATAGAGCTATTGTGAAAAAAGAAATTAGAAAGAAAAAAGTAGACAAACCTTTAATACTACTGTACTGTAGCCATCACCATGTACTTCATAATTTGGAAAGCGTTTATATGCAACACTCTCATGAATGTATGCACATACACCTTGATGGAGTTTAAAAGCTGATTCAAGCTTATTTTTAGATTTTTGAGATCAATTAAACTCAAGTAAGTAAAGAAGTAATTGGAATTTTTTCAATTCAAAGGTATGGTTTGAAGTTTTTCAGAAAAAAACTCCAATTCAGATTTTTCGTGTTTCGGATCGGATTCGAACCTACCCTCGTCAGTGCCCGGCTCGAATCCTTAGGCAGACACGCTATCGATTACGCCGTTGAGGCGATGACAATTTCAAAGTTGAAACTTCTTCATCACTTATTTATTTTACTTAAGTTGAATTTTTCCACTGTCATTAGACTCCATATTATGGAAAATGTTTTTACATTATATAGGATTTTTGCATTAAATTTCTAGACAATACTTTTGTGTGAATTCATAGAATGGGGAACATTTCTATTCTAATTAACATCCTAAGTCACGTTTGTATAGTCATTATTGATTGTTTCCAATCAATGTGAAATCAATGGCTGACACTTGGTCAATTTGTAGTTCTATATTTATTAACATTAGACTACATTAAGGGAATTTAAATTTATTTTTAGATTTTTGAGATCAATTAAACTCAAGTAAGTAAAGAAGTAATTGGAATTTTTTCAATTCAAAGGTATGGTTTGAAGTTTTTCAGAAAAAAACTCCAATTCAGATTTTTCGTGTTTCGGATCGGATTCGAACCTACCCTCGTCAGTGCCCGGCTCGAATCCTTAGGCAGACACGCTATCGATTACGCCGTTGAGGCAATGACAATTTCAAAGTTGAAACTTCTTCATCACTTATTTATTTTACTTAAGTTGAATTTTTCCACTGTCATTAGACTCCATATTATGGAAAATGTTTTTACATTATATAGGATTTTTGCATTAAATTTCTAGACAATACTTTTGTGTGAATTCATAGAATGGGGAACATTTCTATTCTAATTAACATCCTAAGTCACTTTTGTATAGTCATTATTGATTGTTTCCAATCAATGTGAAATCAATGGCTGACACTTGGTCAATTTGTAGTTCTATATTTATTAACATTAGACTACATTAAGGGAATTTAAATTTATTTTTAGATTTTTGAGATCAATTAAACTCAAGTAAGTAAAGAAGTAATTGGAATTTTTTCAATTCAAAGGTATGGTTTGAAGTTTTTCAGAAAAAAACTCCAATTCAGATTTTTCGTGTTTCGGATCGGATTCGAACCTACCCTCGTCAGTGCCCGGCTCGAATCCTTAGGCAGACACGCTATCGATTACGCCGTTGAGGCGATGACAATTTCAAAGTTGAAACTTCTTCATCACTTATTTATTTTACTTAAGTTGAATTTTTCCACTGTCATTAGACTCCATATTATGGAAAATGTTTTTACATTATATAGGATTTTTGCATTAAATTTCTAGACAATACTTTTGTGTGAATTCATAGAATGGGGAACATTTCTATTCTAATTAACATCCTAAGTCACTTTTGTATAGTCATTATTGATTGTTTCCAATCAATGTGAAATCAATGGCTGACACTTGGTCAATTTGTAGTTCTATATTTATTAACATTAGACTACATTAAGGGAATTTAAATTTATTTTTAGATTTTTGAGATCAATTAAACTCAAGTAAGTAAAGAAGTAATTGGAATTTTTTCAATTCAAAGGTATGGTTTGAAGTTTTTCAGAAAAAAACTCCAATTCAGATTTTTCGTGTTTCGGATCGGATTCGAACCTACCCTCGTCAGTGCCCGGCTCGAATCCTTAGGCAGACACGCTATCGATTACGCCGTTGAGGCGATGACAATTTCAAAGTTGAAACTTCTTCATCACTCATTTATTTTACTTAAGTTGAATTTTTCCACTGTCATTAGACTCCATATTATGGAAAATGTTTTTACATTATATAGGATTTTTGCATTAAATTTCTAGACAATACTTTTGTGTGAATTCATAGAATGGGGAACATTTCTATTCTAATTAACATCCTAAGTCACGTTTGTATAGTCATTATTGATTGTTTCCAATCAATGTGAAATCAATGGCTGACACTTGGTCAATTTGTAGTTCTATATTTATTAACATTAGACTACATTAAGGGAATTTAAATTTATTTTTAGATTTTTGAGATCAATTAAACTCAAGTAAGTAAAGAAGTAATTGGAATTTTTTCAATTCAAAGGTATGGTTTGAAGTTTTTCAGAAAAAAACTCCAATTCAGATTTTTCGTGTTTCGGATCGGCTTCGAACCTACCCTCGTCAGTGCCCGGCTCGAATCCTTAGGCAGACACGCTATCGATTACGCCGTTGAGGCGATGACAATTTCAAAGTTGAAACTTCTTCATCACTTATTTATTTTACTTAAGTTGAATTTTTCCACTGTCATTAGACTCCATATTATGGAAAATGTTTTTACATTATATAGGATTTTTGCATTAAATTTCTAGACAATACTTTTGTGTGAATTCATAGAATGGGGAACATTTCTATTCTAATTAACATCCTAAGTCACGTTTGTATAGTCATTATTGATTGTTTCCAATCAATGTGAAATCAATGGCTGACACTTGGTCAATTTGTAGTTCTATATTTATTAACATTAGACTACATTAAGGGAATTTAAATTTATTTTTAGATTTTTGAGATCAATTAAACTCAAGTAAGTAAAGAAGTAATTGGAATTTTTTCAATTCAAAGGTATGGTTTGAAGTTTTTCAGAAAAAAACTCCAATTCAGATTTTTCGTGTTTCGGATCGGATTCGAACCTACCCTCGTCAGTGCCCGGCTCGAATCCTTAGGCAGACACGCTATCGATTACGCCGTTGAGGCGATGACAATTTCAAAGTTGAAACTTCTTCATCACTTATTTATTTTACTTAAGTTGAATTTTTCCACTGTCATTAGACTCCATATTATGGAAAATGTTTTTACATTATATAGGATTTTTGCATTAAATTTCTAGACAATACTTTTGTGTGAATTCATAGAATGGGGAACATTTCTATTCTAATTAACATCCTAAGTCACGTTTGTATAGTCATTATTGATTGTTTCCAATCAATGTGAAATCAATGGCTGACACTTGGTCAATTTGTAGTTCTATATTTATTAACATTAGACTACATTAAGGGAATTTAAATTTATTTTTAGATTTTTGAGATCAATTAAACTCAAGTAAGTAAAGAAGTAATTGGAATTTTTTCAATTCAAAGGTATGGTTTGAAGTTTTTCAGAAAAAAACTCCAATTCAGATTTTTCGTGTTTCGGATCGGATTCGAACCTACCCTCGTCAGTGCCCGGCTCGAATCCTTAGGCAGACACGCTATCGATTACGCCGTTGAGGCGATGACAATTTCAAAGTTGAAACTTCTTCATCACTTATTTATTTTACTTAAGTTGAATTTTTCCACTGTCATTAGACTCCATATTATGGAAAATGTTTTTACATTATATAGGATTTTTGCATTAAATTTCTAGACAATACTTTTGTGTGAATTCATAGAATGGGGAACATTTCTATTCTAATTAACATCCTAAGTCACGTTTGTATAGTCATTATTGATTGTTTCCAATCAATGTGAAATCAATGGCTGACACTTGGTCAATTTGTAGTTCTATATTTATTAACATTAGACTACATTAAGGGAATTTAAATTTATTTTTAGATTTTTGAGATCAATTAAACTCAAGTAAGTAAAGAAGTAATTGGAATTTTTTCAATTCAAAGGTATGGTTTGAAGTTTTTCAGAAAAAAACTCCAATTCAGATTTTTCGTGTTTCGGATCGGATTCGAACCTACCCTCGTCAGTGCCCGGCTCGAATCCTTAGGCAGACACGCTATCGATTACGCCGTTGAGGCGATGACAATTTCAAAGTTGAAACTTCTTCATCACTTATTTATTTTACTTAAGTTGAATTTTTCCACTGTCATTAGACTCCATATTATGGAAAATGTTTTTACATTATATAGGATTTTTGCATTAAATTTCTAGACAATACTTTTGTGTGAATTCATAGAATGGGGAACATTTCTATTCTAATTAACATCCTAAGTCACGTTTGTATAGTCATTATTGATTGTTTCCAATCAATGTGAAATCAATGGCTGACACTTGGTCAATTTGTAGTTCTATATTTATTAACATTAGACTACATTAAGGGAATTTAAATTTATTTTTAGATTTTTGAGATCAATTAAACTCAAGTAAGTAAAGAAGTAATTGGAATTTTTTCAATTCAAAGGTATGGTTTGAAGTTTTTCAGAAAAAAACTCCAATTCAGATTTTTCGTGTTTCGGATCGGATTCGAACCTACCCTCGTCAGTGCCCGGCTCGAATCCTTAGGCAGACACGCTATCGATTACGCCGTTGAGGCGATGACAATTTCAAAGTTGAAACTTCTTCATCACTTATTTATTTTACTTAAGTTGAATTTTTCCACTGTCATTAGAGTCCATATTATGGAAAATGTTTTTACATTATATAGGATTTTTGCATTAAATTTCTAGACAATACTTTTGTGTGAATTCATAGAATGGGGAACATTTCTATTCTAATTAACATCCTAAGTCACGTTTGTATAGTCATTATTGATTGTTTCCAATCAATGTGAAATCAATGGCTGACACTTGGTCAATTTGTAGTTCTATATTTATTAACATTAGACTACATTAAGGGAATTTAAATTTATTTTTAGATTTTTGAGATCAATTAAACTCAAGTAAGTAAAGAAGTAATTGGAATTTTTTCAATTCAAAGGTATGGTTTGAAGTTTTTCAGAAAAAAACTCCAATTCAGATTTTTCGTGTTTCGGATCGGATTCGAACCTACCCTCGTCAGTGCCCGGCTCGAATCCTTAGGCAGACACGCTATCGATTACGCCGTTGAGGCGATGACAATTTCAAAGTTGAAACTTCTTCATCACTTATTTATTTTACTTAAGTTGAATTTTTCCACTGTCATTAGACTCCATATTATGGAAAATGTTTTTACATTATATAGGATTTTTGCATTAAATTTCTAGACAATACTTTTGTGTGAATTCATAGAATGGGGAACATTTCTATTCTAATTAACATCCTAAGTCACGTTTGTATAGTCATTATTGATTGTTTCCAATCAATGTGAAATCAATGGCTGACACTTGGTCAATTTGTAGTTCTATATTTATTAACATTAGACTACATTAAGGGAATTTAAATTTATTTTTAGATTTTTGAGATCAATTAAACTCAAGTAAGTAAAGAAGTAATTGGAATTTTTTCAATTCAAAGGTATGGTTTGAAGTTTTTCAGAAAAAAACTCCAATTCAGATTTTTCGTGTTTCGGATCGGATTCGAACCTACCCTCGTCAGTGCCCGGCTCGAATCCTTAGGCAGACACGCTATCGATTACGCCGTTGAGGCGATGACAATTTCAAAGTTGAAACTTCTTCATCACTTATTTATTTTACTTAAGTTGAATTTTTCCACTGTCATTAGACTCCATATTATGGAAAATGTTTTTACATTATATAGGATTTTTGCATTAAATTTCTAGACAATACTTTTGTGTGAATTCATAGAATGGGGAACATTTCTATTCTAATTAACATCCTAAGTCACGTTTGTATAGTCATTATTGATTGTTTCCAATCAATGTGAAATCAATGGCTGACACTTGGTCAATTTGTAGTTCTATATTTATTAACATTAGACTACATTAAGGGAATTTAAATTTATTTTTAGATTTTTGAGATCAATTAAACTCAAGTAAGTAAAGAAGTAATTGGAATTTTTTCAATTCAAAGGTATGGTTTGAAGTTTTTCAGAAAAAAACTCCAATTCAGATTTTTCGTGTTTCGGATCGGATTCGAACCTGCCCTCGTCAGTGCCCGGCTCGAATCCTTAGGCAGACACGCTATCGATTACGCCGTTGAGGCGATGACAATTTCAAAGTTGAAACTTCTTCATCACTTATTTATTTTACTTAAGTTGAATTTTTCCACTGTCATTAGACTCCATATTATGGAAAATGTTTTTACATTATATAGGATTTTTGCATTAAATTTCTAGACAATACTTTTGTGTGAATTCATAGAATGGGGAACATTTCTATTCATTTATAAACATTTCTGATTCAAGCCTATATTTGGGATTTAGTGTTACGTCATAGGGATAGTTTTCAGAAACTTGTGTTTCTGTAAGAAAAAGAATATGCGGTTGGTCGTGCTCGAGATGATGTTGCACGGCGTCCCGGTTGGCATTCAATCCACAAATATTTTGGATGTGTATTTTAAAAAGTTTTTTATCAAATGTGATAGTCATTTGATCTAAATATAATTTTTTTAAAAAATGGGTAACTAAACAATAAATCCTATCATATAATAAAATATGACATAGGCCAATATTTCATGATAGGATGTAAGAAATAATAAACAGGTGAAAACAAAGTTTTTAAAAAATTTGAAAGGTTACTAAAATATTTATCCATATTGTTCCCACGAGTTTAGACGCAATAAAGGTCACCAACAGGCCTTCGTCTATACCTGTTAGAAGTCTATATACAACTGGGGGCGACAGGTGCCCAGAGGATGGTACTTTTGTGGTTTGACCCTGCAAGAGTCTTCTCTAGAGTGTACCCACCAGGGGGTGCTAATAAGGGAGCACCTTCCCGCGACCCGGGTGGCTAAGCCAAGGTCCCCGTTCCCGCTAGACATGACAACAGGTTTACGGTTTGCAATAGCAGGCTAGAGCCCACTATAGCTCAGGTACCTCGGGTTCGCCAAGTCCCGTATCCCGTCCCGTTTGTTTATTTACTTATTTTTCAAACAAATTATAAGAGATTTCCAAGTCAAGATCCGTTTGTTGATAAAAAAAAACAACCAAAATATGATACAAATGTCCAATGTCATCCAATTTCATTCTCGAATTCTCACGCTCGCGAGCACTCCCCAGGAATGCATGTGAGAACCACCTAGATAAGCCCCTAACGACCAGATTCTACAGAACGGTTTCTCCCTAACCTTAAACTAACAAAGGCAATCACAACTGTCACGATTAGACCTTAAGTCCATTTCTACTGACCCAGTTGTGATTCCTTACCCTAAAACTAAACTAAAAATAAATTACTAGAACTAATGACGATTTTTTGGAGAACGCTCCCGAGCGCCAGACTTCAAGCCTTAAACTCCATAGACATTGTTCTATTGCAAATTTAAATATATTCAAAAAGGATTAAAATTGAAATTGTATGAGGTGAAGCCTCTGATCCTGAAAAAAAATATAATTGGTTCTCCTCTTCATTTCACCGAAGAAGCCTCTGAGCAAAGAATGGTACTACTAGTTTGCACCTAAGTACAAACACAGCAGCACCACTCCTCGTCCCTGAGAACTTCCTCGCTAAATGAAGAACAGAATCCAGTGATCTTCGATCGCATGTCCATGATGGACAGAGGCGACCTAGGAACATCATTATTGTTAAGGGGAGAAGCCCCATGGATAGCTTTTTAGGCCTACCAGTACAGAAAGTTTTATTTAATTATATACTAAAACATTTAACAAATTTGTACAATTAACAGTGTACAATTTAAACTATTCAATTCAAAAAAAATTAAAACCAATACTGGTTTATTCAAAAAAAAAATATATATCACATCACAAACCACTAAAACTGGTTTATCAAAAATTTTACACACAAAAAAAAACCCGCAAATAATTGCGCCAGAATTACTCATAAAAAAAGTTGTACAAATATTGTACATTATATATTATATAATTGTTTGGATCCAGAGGCCGCTGATAGAATAACTTCACCTTGGGTTTCTTGATTTAGATTTAAAAAAAAACTAACTATTTGTTTTAATCACAAATGATTAAATTATCAAAATTTATTTAGTCAATTTAATTAAAGATTTTAGCTTTTACAATTGACACTTCATTTTATATTGAACGTATACGTTAAGCGTATTAAAGAGAAAGAAAAATAATTTTTACAAGCTATATATATTATAATATATAGCGCGAGGTTAGTGACAGTTCCACTAACCTCTTACCAAATTCTGCCATCTATTAGAATTATGATGATATAACCATAAGGTTGATCTCTTATATAGCATTAACATTTTAGAATTATGATGATATAACCATAAGGTTGGTGTCTTATCTAGCATTAACATTCCGGCCGCGTTGAAACATCTGTTTCAAAAAGAGGTAACTGGCATAACTTCTGAATAGGACGTTTAATGATTCCAGATTTTGTTTTGATTGATACGACTCTAACTAGTATATCCTTTCCTGCATGTGTGTTAACAACTCTACCAAGTGACCATCTAGTTGAAGGTAAGTTGTCATCCTTTATGGTAACCATGTCGTTTTCCTTTATATTTTTTTGTTTTTCATGCCATTTATTTCGCCTTTGTATTGCGGTCAAATATTCGTGATGGCATCTTCTCCAGAAGTGTTGAGAAATTTGCTGAACAAGCTGCCACCGTGACAATTGGTTTTCCTTCAAATGATGATAATCATGCTCTGGAAGATGTGTATGCTGATGCCCAATTAGAAAATGTGCCGAAGTAAGCACATCAATATCATCTGCTGCCAATGGAACAATAGGGCGAGAATTTAAAATGGCCTCGATACGGGCCAACAATGTTGACATCTCCTCGTAGGTGAGTATACTACTACCAACTATTCTTTTGAGGTGATACTTTGTTGACTTAACTGCTGCCTCCCATAAGCCACCCATGTGTGGAGCTGCGGACGGATTGAAATGTCATTGAATTTTTTCCCTTAAAAGAAATTCAGAAATGTTATTATTATTTTTTTTAAGAAATTCAAATAGTTCAGTCAATTGTTTGTTAGCTCCAATGAAATTGGACCCGCTGTTACTGAAAATATCAGTGCATACGCCTCGTCTAGCTATAAATCGGTGAAATGCTCCAAAGAATAATTCGGCAGTTAATTCGTTAACCAGTTCAATGTGAACCGCCTTTGTAGCACAGCATACAAATAGTGCAATATATGCTTTATGTACTTGTCTGCCTCGACCTCTCTACATTCGAATCGTGATTGGTCCCGCATAATCTATGCCGATTTTCAAGAACGGACGTTCATAAGTTACTCTGGCACTTGGTAGATCACTCATCATTTGTTGTTCTGACTTGTGTTGGTGACGAACACAAGGTATACAGTCATGAACAATCTTACGAACGATATTTTTACCGCGAATGATCCATTATTTTTGTTTCAAGATATTCATCAATAGAGTAATGCTAAAGTGTAGATTCTTGATGTGTTCTTCTGCAACTAATCGTTTAATAAGAAGATGTGAAGATGGTAGAATGATTGGATGCTTTATATCGAATGGAGCAATTGAATTTTCGATTCGCCCACCGACTCGTATGATGTTGTTATCATCTACAAATGGATTAAGTGATCGTAAACGACTGGAGGAGGATAATTTGTGGTTACTTTGCAATAGTTGAATATCCTCTGGAAATTCCAGTTCTTGTACCCAACGTATTAATTTACCGATTTTTCGTGTTCTAATACTGTTAGACTCCCTGATCTTCTTTTTCCCTTTGTTGTACGACAGTTATGTATATATCTGTTGAGCCATGCTATAATGGAAACAATCTTGGAAAAAGACGATTTTCTGCTTATAATGGTTTCATAAATATTCGAGACGTGTTTTGATACAAAACCACTGAACACCAGAATTGAATCGTTTTTCCTTTCTTCTAGAATACATTCCCTTTCGTTATCATCCAGCTGTATAACGTCAATTGGTTTTATAGGCCATGATGACCACTGAACACCAGAATTGAATCGTTTTTCCTTTCTTCTAAAATACATTCCCTTTCGTTATCATCCAGCTGTATAACGTCAACTGGTTTTATAGGCTATGATGTAATGTATCTTCCAATAGCCATGACGGACCATTCCACCATAACAAATTATGAATCAAGTCCGACAGTCCACAATCTGCCGGATTGTCCTTTGACCGTACATGTAACCATTTAACCTTCGTTGATACACTATGAATTTGCGAAACGCGATTTGCTACGAATGTTTTCCACTGACGGGGCACTTGCATTAACCAGTTTAATGCAACTGTTGAATCTGTCCACCCATAAACCTGAACATTCACTAATTTCATTTCAATAATGGTGTTTTCTATTAGTTTGCTTAACAAACCTGCTGCGCAGAGCTCAAGCTTAGATATGGAGATCTGTTTAATCGGTGCTACCTTTGTTTTTGCAGAAATCAGCTTGATGATAATGTTGCCATCCTCTTGCACTACTCGTGAATAGACCACTGCAGCGTAGGCCAACTCGGATGCATCTGCAAACCCATGTAACTCTATTACGTTTGAAGTACCCAGCCATCTAGGAATTGTTACATTTTTTAAAAGTGGAATTTCATTCCTTAAAGTTGACCAATAAATTGACAATACTCGGTGATAATTGTTCATCCCAATCAATTTTATGTAGCCATAATTGTTGAAAGAATATTTTTATCAGCACAGTACATGGCGACAGCCATCCTAATGGATCAAATATTCTTGACGACTCTGATAATATTCCTCTATTTGTGGTGGAAGAGATATTATCTAGGTTGATTTGAAAGGAAAAATTATCTGTGGTTGGATTCCATTCAAGTTCCAGAACTTTCACAGTAGAATCCTCAGAAAATAGAACATTCTCTATCCTTCTTTGTTCAGTTGAAACTGTTTCTAAAAGAGCTGGTCTATTTGATGTCCATTTTCTCAAATTTAGTCCAGACTTTGAAAAAACCCTAATAATTTCCCGTTGAATGTTTAATGCTTCAGTTTCAGTTTCATCACCAGACATTAGGTCATCGATATAAAAGTCTTCTTCGATGATTCTAGAAATGATATTCGATTTATCTTGGACATCTGAAACAATTTGTTTCAGAATTCTTGTTGCCAAGAATGGAGCGCACGATGTTCCGTACGTAACCGTTAATAACCGATAGTGGTTTGACTCCATTTGGGAATTTTTCCGCCAAACAATTCTCTGGTAGTCGGTATCCTTTTTATTGATTAGAACTTGGCGATACATCTTTTCAATGTCAGCTCAGAATACGACTGGATGTGTTCTAAATCTTAATAAAATGGACAAGAGGCTGGGCTGAATTGTTGGTCCAACCATTAATTTATCATTTAGTGATAGACCAGATTGAGACGATGCAGAAGCATCAAAAACTACTCTCAATTTGGTCGTTGAACTTGATGTTTTCATCACGCCATGATGTGGTAAATAGAAGCAGTTATTTACACTTACCTCAAGCTCATTCTTGAGAATTAGCTCCATATGGTACAGTATTTCATACTCCCTCATGAAGGTAACGTAAGCTTCTTTAAATTTTGGGTCTCTTAGAAATCTTCGTTCAATCGACTTGAGACGAGCTATAGCTGATGCTTGTGAATTTCCTAGTTCACCGTCACATTGCTTAAAAGGAAGACTTATCACATATCTTCCATCCAGCTGGTGAAAAACGTTGTCAGAGAAATGCTGTTCACACAATGTTTCTTCTTCAGTATAAATTGATTTTGTTGAAACTTCCTCTAGCTCCCAAAATCTACGAAGCGACTGATCAATGTCAATTTCGGTAAACAAATTAACTATAGTATGATCAACCTTTGTTTCATTGAACTCTCCAGCGATTATC
This sequence comes from Diogma glabrata, assembly GCA_963693315.1. Lineage (NCBI taxonomy): Eukaryota > Metazoa > Arthropoda > Insecta > Diptera > Cylindrotomidae > Diogma > Diogma glabrata. The sequence continues at coordinate 219,248,538 of OY856186.1, forward strand.
CACCCAAACATGGTATCTTGGGCGATAGGGTTGTTGGATCCATTAGTGATGCGTGATGAACTTAATATCTTGAAAAATTGATCAGCACCAATTAGGAGATCAATTTCACCTGGTTTATTGTAGTCTGGATCTGCTAGTTCAAAGTCCTTAAGATTAGATACATTTAATTTTCGAAATCCTACTGATGGTACCTTACTGGTAAGCTTAGGTAGAATTAAGACCTTGAAGTTCAGTATGTTTTGATTATTGAATTTGGATGCAACAGTAATTTGTGTAGTTCCTTTAGAAATTAATGCTGCCTTTGAAGATAATCCAGACACAGTAACTCTGGCTTTGTTTCGAGATAAATTTAGCCGTTGAACACATGATTCCGTAATTAGAGACATTTCAGACCCTGAATCTAGTAGTGCCCGACACGGATGAAATTCACCTGATGAGCTCATTAACATGACACTGGCAGTCGGTAATATAGCAGGTACTACAGAATTATCAACCTTTGCTTTAATGTTACAGGTTGTAATTTGATTGGTAGTGATTACGACTGGTTTCACGGATTTATAGTTGTTAGATGGGTTATTAGCACTTACCCCATGCAACGCCTCTTCTTCCAAATGCAACAGTGGATGATGTCGTTTAGAACATTTGTCACATTTCCCTTTCGCTTGTCATTTGAAAACTGGATGATTTGTATTTAGACAGTTGTAGACAGTACAACAGTTGTAGACAGTAAATATTCTTCAAATGTTTTTGGCGATCTGCTACCTTCATGTTCAAGAATATACAACATTCAGATAAGTGATGTGGTTCCTCTTTACATGCACTGCATTTATTATCAGATGTTGTATGCATTGATAGAAGCTTTAAATCCTTCTGCTGCGTCTGCTCTTTGATTCAGCAAGTTGAATAAATCGTTCCATTTAGGACAAACGATATCAATGATGAAATTCGCCCATCGTTGTTGGTTTTCCTCATCTAATTTGTTGACTACCAAATAAATTAACCATGGATCTCGACTTTCAAACTGAGTTCCAAGAGCTTTTAACCTTTGAATCACTTCATCGCATGTGTCTGTAAGACCTCGTAATGCTAACGCTGATGGATTCCTAATATGAGGGTGCTCCACAAAGGTTTGAATAAATAAGTTAACAATGTGCTTGTTCTTATCATATCTCTTGCATAATTTCTGAAAGGTTTCAATATAATTAGCTTCAGAAATCGCCATATGCTTTAATAAGTTGCTTGCTTCACCCTTTAAACAACCCTTCAAATATTGGAATTTTTGTGCCGCAGAAAGTGTATTATTCTCATGAATAAGTTTGGTGAACAAATCGTAAAATGACTGCCAATCCTTGTAGTCACCTTCGAAAACTGATATTGTTATACGTGGCAGTTTTACTTCAGATGACACGTGCTGGTTCATTGATACACCCACTGATTCATTTATAGATTGTGATGTATTGGCTGTAGCTAAATTCATCTGACGAATGGCGGAATTAAGCTCCGAAACTACATAATAATAGTTTTCTTCAAATTCGGCCATTTCTGATTCCTCTTTATCACCTACAGAGTAAATCTGATCTTCTGTTGCAGTAAATTCTTCTAATAAGCTATTCGCTCGCTGTAGGCGTGTTTTTAAATGTTCCAAAGGTTTTTCTTCCGCACTGCGACCAAAGGTCACTAAACGCGTCATTTGACCCTTGGTTGATGAACGTTTTTTCAAAAGCGCCTTCATACTCAATTCAGCCATTATCAATTGAATACCAACTAATTTTATTCACTATTGTTATTTATTCACTAGAATTCACTTATTATGCACTATTATTTTAAAGTTTTAACCACAGTCAATTCACCGTATTATAAAATGTCTAAATTCAAATAAAATAATTAAAATTAAATTCAAAGTCAAATTTATTATTAAAGTTTCAATTTTCTTTATTTTCAGATTAAATGGTTACTATTTCGTAAATTATTATCGCACGTGGTGAAATGGCGTCCTATCTGCAATTTACAGGCTGCTGGCGTAGAATCCGGCTCGAAGGACCAATTATTATACCAACCGGACTCACCCTTTATAACATTTCTGTGTCGTTTCATGAAACATGACCTGATTTGGATCAGATCATGCGTCAAGAAATGCAGCTAATATTTCTAACTAGAATATTCTTCCAACAGCTTCGACACTCCAACGGTTTATTGTAGAAATTTCCAATTCACAACGTTTAAAATAATAGGTTTGATCTAATTTCATTGAAAAAGAATAGTATATTTTCCTACAAGAGATGAAAACATTGTTTTTTCGTGAGTAAACATTTGTTCTCGAGACGCGCTAGCGTCGAGTGAGACCTGTTTACGAACGAAAAACGTTTTTATCTCGCGTAGGAAATGCAATTTTTTCTATGATAGTGTATATATAATCGATATTTACTATAAATTATAAAATAAAAAATTGACAACATAACATTAAAGATTCATATTCTATTTTTTCATGGTTGCGTTGTTTAAAAAACTTTGTAAAATTATATGAGAAACCATACACTCTAAAAAGTTTTTGTTGAAAATTACTACAATTAATGTAGGTTACTTGTTGCCACCAATTATTGTAGTAAATTCGCATTGCGGTGGGACTTCAAAATATTTACACTAAAATTGAGGGAAATAAAATGTTTTTACCATTTTTTAAGTTTATATACCATTATCATAGCTGGAAATAACTTTAAAAAATATTTGAAAACCCAATTTTTCAGTCAATATTTTGAGTTATTATAGCTGGAAAAAAATCTAAAATAGTGGGAACTTCAACATAAACTGTCTTTAAATGATAGTATTTCACAAATTTAAGTTGTGAAAAGTAATCGAACTAGAGGCAAATTTCACATTTTTAGAACGAATTTCAAATAAAAGATTGGAAATAATTTTAATTTTATTTCAATATTATATTTTATAATATTCATTTTTTTTTTTAATTAAAAACTATTATTTACAGATTATGTCCAATATATGTAAAATACATAGCGTAAAACATAATAATATTAATTCCTATTTTTGGATACTGGCTTTGTATACATAATATTCATTATGTAATATGAACATAATATTAGTTGCACCATCTCGATAACATCACTTGCGCCGCAAATAACTTGTTTTTTTCCACGTATATGTAAACCGTCGTGTAGTTTGAATCAACAGGATCAAAAATTTCTGTAATAAACAAATAAAATTTTCACTTGGTTTAATTTTCATAAAAATTTTCGCAAAAATTCCATTAGTTAAGTACTAGATGGGATCCAAGTTGTCGGTAAATTTGCAATACATATATCATCTGATTTCATACAATAACACAGTTGTATACTACATAAAGTACACTTAGAAAAATAAAATATTAGTTAAACTTACTCAATATGGTAGCCCATGGTGTATTGGCTGGTAAATCACATTCTATTTGATTGATCCAGTGTTTATGAAATGTATGATCCGGTGATCCATACTATAAAAGTGAAACATTTTTGAAACAATAATTAAATTTCCTAATAGCAAAAGATTAAAAATAAAAATACTCTCTCTACTTACATCAAATTCGATAAAAAAAAGCTTTGATATTTCTTCTTCAAAATATTTGCAAATATTTTTAAATACATATATCTCAATTTGACAAATGGTTGGTGAGGATTTTTAATATGTACTTTTTTTAACACTTCACTTCCGCAAACTAGATTAAGATTGTTAATATTAGAAACGAAATGATTTTTCTTTTTTTCTATGCGTCAGTTTTGTATTACAACAATTTGTAGCGTGAAAAATCACACAAATGTAGTAAAATACTATAAAAGCGTATTATACGATAATATTGTGGGAATCACGCAAGTTTGTCCGGATTTGGCAATTAAAAATTATGAAATAACACAAAATAGTGAAAAACGGCATTTTTTCTTCAATCAAACTTCGTGAGTTTATTTCTCCACTTCAATGTGTAAATTTACTAAGTATTTACTAAATTTTAGTGATAAATTCTGCATTTTTTGTAAGACTTTTCAATCACTTTTTAGAGTGTAGCAACTACAGAGGCGTAGCTAGGGGGGGGCGGGGGGGCGGGGGGGCGGTCCGCCCCGGGTGTCACCCGTTTTGGGGTGACACCCGAACGTAAAAAACTTAAACAAACCATCACAATGTTTTCAACGATAAATCACTTCGAAACCGTTTTGGGGTGACACCCGAACGTAAACAACTTAAACAAACCATCACAATGTTTTCAATGATAAATCACTTCGAAACCGTTTTGGGGTGACACCCGAACGTAAACAACTTAAACAAACCATCACAATGTTTTCAACGATAAATCACTTCGAAACCGTTTTGGGGTGACACCCGAACGTAAAAAACATAAACAAACCATCACAATGTTTTCAACGATAAATCACTTCGAAACCGTTTTGGGGTGACACCCGAACGTAAACAACTTAAACAAACCATCACAATGTTTTCAATGATAAATCACTTCGAAACCGTTTTGGGGTGACACCCGAACGTAAAAAACTTAAACAAACCATCACATGTTTTCAACGATAAATCATTTCGAAACCGTTTTGGGGTGACACCCGAACGTAAACAACTTAAACAAACCATCACAATGTTTTCAACGATAAATCACTTCGAAACCGTTTTGGGGTGACACCCGAACGTAAAAAACTTAAACAAACCATCACATGTTTTCAACGATAAATCACTTCGAAACCGTTTTGGGGTGACACCCGAACGTAAAAAACTTAAACAAACCATCACATGTTTTCAACGATAAATCACTTAGAAACCATTTTAACCAGGCTATCCATATAATTTTAATTTATAAATTGTGATAACTTATAAATGTGTCCTATAAATGTGTTATTGGTTCAAAAAGAATCTATTCTACTTTTTAAAATTTTTGAGTTATTACGTGAAATAAAATTTTAACAATATTAATCGAATCAACATGTTGAGCATTGAATCCCATCACCACAATTACTCAATAGCTTTGAATATTCCTATAGATACCATATTAACCGTTTTTTACGATATATTATTTAGTATGCAAGCATGATTATTTAATGACCAGGTCTGAAAACACATATGCTGAATAATGTATAGGAAAAGTGGTTTACGTCGATAATGTGGCACCCTTTGTCCATAGGGTGGCACCCTTGGGTTACAATGTCTCTATTCCAAAATTATTTCTAAAATATCCGCTTAACCTTACTACCTAATATATGTTTTACATTTCAAACAAATTAATTGCAAACACCTAAGGAAACTAAGAAACAATCAAATTACCGTGTTTGTAAATGATCTCAAAATAATTTTTTTTCCTTTATCTTGAAACTCAAAGAATAAATTGAAATAGATCGTTTTTCAATGGACACAAAAATAATTACTGTGGAATAAAATGGCAGTTATGCAATTACTACAGTTTTGCAAATTTTTGTAGGTTGATACATACTCATACTGTTTGTTTTCAGTTTTATATAATTATATATTTGAATTAAATGAAAGTTTATCATTTAAAAGTACATTTTGTTGGGTTTTAAATACCTTGGAAATTTCAAACTCATTAAGTGATTCTTTTAAAGATCCTTGGCTACATAAATGTAAAGCCTTCAATTTTTTTTTAAAAGTGGTGTAGCTATTGTTATTAACTATGTAAATGGTTTGCAAAAATAAACTTTAAATTTTGTTTATTTTTCTTCTTTTCTTCTTAGGCAGGTATTCCTTAAATCAGTCTTTAAAACATTTTCCGGTTTTCCCGATGTAAAATTTTTCACAAAAATCACATTCAATTTTGTAAATTATTGAGCATGATTCTAATTGGATATTTAATTTTGGTTTCAATTCTTTATATAAAATATCTTTTAGGATTTCATACTTATATTTTTTTAAATAGTTCCTTATAATATTAGGCTATGATTTGTATATTCCATTTTATCAAATATTATTTAATATAAGTTGTTACAAGGAAATTTAAATAAATTAATTTTCTTGGCGGTGTATTTAGTCGTTAACACTGTACTTATTATGAACTATGTACCTATTATGTATCCTACAAATATATTTAGAATTAATGCTTTGCTGATACCTATACTATAATTAAAAATATTTTTTTAGATTTCATTTAGCAAATATCCCAAAAAATAAATATGCCACGAGGAGTTCATAATTTTAAAGAAAAAGTTGGTTCCAGCAGAGAAAGACCAAATCTATAAATATGTTACAAAACCCGATGATATCCAAGGTTCATCAAAAGAAACTGATTATCACGTTGATGCAACGAATGTTTCGAGAGTATTGGCTCATCTTCGGAAAGTAACAGCAACAATACAGAATTAATAATGATAACCTATGATGACGAATTAGAAAGGAATAATGAAAATGACAGTGATAATGCCGCTAATGCTTCTACTATCGAAGACAGTATTTGCATGGGTGAATCACTTCAGGACTTAAGAGATGTATCACATTGGAATATACTCGTCTTTGGTAATGTTCGCATTGAAATCATAAAAAAAGAAAGTGAACATTTTCAAAATAGAGAAGGGTCGTTTGTTACTGTATCTAGACACGGGTTAGACATAAAAGGTGATATTTGCCATCTTTCTAAAGAATGGTTTTATAAAATGATGAATAATGGTGAAAAAATTCTACGGCCATGGATTGTTTATTCTCCTGTAAATAATAACTTGCGTCCTGTATTGCTTCTGTTGTCGTGTATTTGCTGTCACCAATAATAATAATACAAAATCAACATTTACTACTGGATATCAGAAGCAGTGGAAACTAAATCCCAAAGTGGCCGAGCATGAAACTTCAAATGAACATCTGGAGAATTTTGAAAAGTGGAAAACTTTGGAAATGAGGTTAAAAATTCATAAAACGATACGAGACGCAGCCTTGCAATTAATATACAGTAAAAAACAGAAGTGGAAACATCTTTTATCAAGATTATTGGATATAACTTTGTTTTTATCTAAACAAAACCCAGCATTTCATGGACATGATGAAGGACAAAGTTCTTCAAATAAAGGCAATTTCTTAGAACTAACCAAACTATTGTCAAAGTATGATGTAGTGTTAAAAGAACACATTTTGAATTTGGAGCATGGTAAATCACCAAAAGTATCATATTTGTCACCAGATATACAAAACGAGTTCATAAATGTTTTAGCGATCCACGTAAAGTTTGAGCTTGTCAACGAAATTAAATCGGTTAAATATTTTGGAATTATGTTTGATAGCACACCTGACATTTCACATATTGATCAAATGTCAGAAGTGATTCGTTATGTGAAAATTGATGGTAGTAAAGTGGAAATCAAGGAAGTATTCCTTGGATTTTTTCCTTTACGTGGAAAAAAGCCGCTGATTTAAGCGATGAAATTCTTACACTGAAAAAAAAATTGAAGTAATGATAACCTCATCTCGAAGATGGCAGTTTATTATTCATGCAAAGAAAAGATATTTACAAACAATTTCACCGTGATTGGGACAACTACTCAGTACTCAGTAACATTTTCCTGATAACAGAATGAGGTGTAATTAAAATATAAAGTGCTATCCAATATAACAGTAGTTGAATAAAGTTAATAACTATTTCCATGAAAACATATTTCTTTGGCCTTATGTATATCATGAATTTTTCATTTTAAAATTTAAGTATTTGAGATTAATTGAACTATATTTTATTTCCACATAAATATTTCATCTGATTGTCTCAACTGCATCGGCTTATCATTGTACGGTTGTTGAATCAATCTCGTATTTCGATTCGCCATATCTGTCCGCACGGTGAGGTTGAGACAACTGCATTTCGATTGGAAATAGGACATGTTTTTTTCAGTGTAAAAATCTTGAAAATGATGGTATAGATGTTATGAATTGTCGCTCCCAAAGGTTATGATAATGCAGCTGTTATGAGTAGTATACATGGAGAAGTGCAAGCTATTATTAAAGCAAAATATAACAAAGCAATTTTTGTGGGCTGCAAAGATCATTCAATTAATTTATACGGCCAACACTTGTCAGTGGAAGCCATTTTTACATGTTTTTCTGCTTCGAGTAGCCGCTGGGAAGTACTTGCTAAACACAACAAAGCAACTGTTAAAATACTCTTAACAGCACATTGGAGTGCTCATTATGCTGTAGTAAAAGTATTGGCCGAAAACTTTGATGGGATTGTGGCTGAAATTGAGAAGTTAAGTGATCAACAAGAAAATGTAGACACTAGAGGCGCTGCACAGAACCTTAACAATGCAGCATGTGATTTTTCGTTTCTTTGCTTTCTTTTGTTTTGGAATGATATTCTAAGAAAAATAATATCTGTGCTCAGATTGGATTGCAAAGCACGGGCTTGAATATTGATCAATTAGCTACAAAAATAGAGTCAATTCATAACGAAGTCTCATTGTAGAAGAGGCAATAGATCTTGCTGCGAAAAAATCGGAGGACTATGACATTCCAATGGAAAGCCGAATTCGTCATAAAAACGCAAAAAACGAACGGGTGGTGAGTTTGCACCTGATGTTGGACTGACACTGAGAGCTCAACTTAAAAAGGACATGTTGGAATGTCTTAACCGATTCATTGTTGAACTCCGAACTAGACTGAAGTCAGTTCAAGATTTAGTCATTGTTCGAGGTTGTGCAGACAAACACTTAGCTTTTGGCGAACAGTGAAGAGTTAAAATTATCGGTATCAAAATTTACTGGTTTTTATGATGCGGTATTGGCAACAGAGCTCCTCATAGAGATACAAAGGGTGAGGAGGGATTTAAAAGCGGCCAATGTTACAGTTTCTAACTGGGTGTACCTAGACTTTTTGAAATTCATCGTAGAATGGGATTTTTTAGAATTTCTTCCGAATCTTACGGTCGCACTAAAGTTATTTATGACTATTTGCGTATTAGTGGCTTCGTGTGAGAGGAGTTTCAGCAAATTAAAATTAGTTAAAAATTACTTGCGGACTTATAATAATAATGCTCATTTGTATTAATTAAAAAAAATTATAAATTACGTTTATCGGCTTTTTATTATTATTGACAGTTTTTATTTTTGGGGTGACACCACAATATCCGCCCCGGGTGCCACCCATGCTAGCTACGCCACTGAGCAACTACAATTTGTTATTCTTTTTACACTATAGTGGTAAAAGAACCCATTTTCACAGGGCATTGAGCGTGATGAAAATAGACTTTTCATTTGCTATCATAGAAAAATAGTACATTATTTAATTAGGAGCTAAAGTGATACTTTTTGTGTTGAGTCTATAGTTTGACGGCCGACCGCAGGGAGGCCGACAATTATAGACGAAACACAAAAAGTCACTTTAGCTCCGAATTAAATACACTATTTTTTCGGCAAACGTTTAAATTTTTTATAAATATGAAATTAATACATCAAACTTTTTATAGATATGAATTTGTATCGTCATAATTACTTTCAAAAAAGAGACAAAAACATTTAAATTTGTATGAATAAAATTTTTTTATCAAAGCATCCTTTTCAAAATTTCATGATATGAGAATCAACTTATTTTTTGTTGCCATGGTTATATAATATGTTTGAAAAAATAACAAACTAACAAATAACAAATGCTACTTTACAGCCTCCGTAATATAAAATTAAAATGGCGTTACTTTTGCTGCCGCTAGACGTTACTTTTGCTGTCAGGCTAAAAGTAAGACTTTAGCTAACTCCCTAGCGGCAGTAAAGTTAAACTTTACAGCCGTTTGCCGAAAAAGATATTTATGTGTGTTCACTAAGTTCACATTTATTTATACAGTTTTTTTAATCAATTTAAATAATATGTTTTGGTGGTGTTATACATGATGGACGAGAGAGACTCCTATTTATTAGGGATATGAATAAAACTTCTCTGTTTTATTAAAATGAATTCTTTATTTAATGAAACGAATGCTTTTATAATAAATGGTTTATTTAATATTTTTCTAAAACATTTGTTTCGTATTCTTCTTTCTTTCATGAAATATTGTCTATGTCATATTGTAATATGTGATAGGTGAAAAACAAGTGAAATCAGCAAGGTCTGGAAATGAGGTTTTAATTTTGTATATTTAGGTATTGAAATTCGTTGAAATCAATAAAAAAAAATTTTCTGCGTTTTTAGTTTTTGTTTTTAACCATGTCTTAAGATATAGGGTGTTGGAAAATCAAGAAATTGTTGGACCCTGGTGTATTGAAATGGCTCTACAGTCAAAACTACTGAACTGATTTTAATTTTATATATATATATATATATATATATATATATATATATATATATATATATATATATATATATATATATATATATATATATATATATATATATATATATATATATATATATATATATATATATATATATATATATATATATATATATATATATATATATATATATATATATATATTAATAATTAATCAATTATTAAATTTAATAATTAAAAGTTATATTATTTTTCTAACAACTTTTATTAAAAATATAAATTTCAGACGCGTTTCGGATATAAATATCCATCATCAATGAAAGAATTTATATTTACTCAATATATTATATTAATTCAATAAGTCCGTAGGATGACACATAGATGGCGTTACTAGAATTTTTTCCATATGATTTTTATTTAGTACTAACCTTCAAACGATACGTGTATAAATTTGACAGCAATCTGACTATTTGTTCGTGAGTTATAGCATTTTGTGTGAAGCAACTTTTGTTTTTGAAAAAAAATGGAAAAAAGTGAATTTCGAATTTTAATAAAGCATTGCTTTTTGATGAAAAAAAATACAGTGGAAACCAAACAATGGCTTGATAAACATTATCCAAACTCTGCTCCATCGAGACAAATGGTAGAGAAGTGGATGGCTGAATTTAAATGTGGTCGTACCAGCACAAAAGATGCAGAGGCTATGAGGCTATTATTCCAGAAAACATAAAAAAAATCCACAAATTGGTTATGAACGATCGCAAATTGAAGGTGCACGAAATAGCTGACATTGTAAAGGTAGCAGATGGTAGTGTTTTTACCATTTTACATGAACATTTGGGTATGCGAAAGCTCTGTGCAAATTTGTTGCCGCGTGAGCTCACAGTCGACCAAAAACAACAACGAATCGATGCTTCGGAGGAGTCTTTGGCACTGTTAAACCGCAATAAAAGGGAACTCTATCGTAGATATGTGACAATGGATGAGACATGGCTTCACAATTACACACCAGAATCCAAAAGACAGTCAGCTGAGTGGATAGCAGTCGACGAACCGAATCCAAAGCGAGCAAAGACGCAACAGTCGGCCGGTAAGGTGATGGCGTCTGTATTTTGGGATACGAACGGAATAATATTCATCGACTATCTCCAAAAAGGAACCACCATCAACAGCGAGTATTATTGTGAACTTTTGGATCGATTGAAGGCTGAAATCGCAAAGAAACGGCCACATTTGCAAAAGAAAAAAGTGTTGTTTCACCAAGATAATGCACCGTGTCACAGATCGATGAAAACGATGGCAAAATTGAATGAATTGGGCTTTGAATTGCTTACCCACCCACCATATTCTCCAGATTTAGCCCCCAGCGACTTTTTCCTGTTTTCAGATCTCAAGAGAATGCTTGCTGGAAAGAAATTTAAGTCCAATGATGAAGTAATCGCTGAAACTGAGGCCTATTTTGACGAGAAAGAGAAATCGTACTATAAAAGTGGTATAGAAAAGTTGGAAAGTCGCTATACTCGTTGTATCGCCCTCGAAGGCAACTATGTTGAATAAAAAAATCGAGTTTTGTCAAAATGTTGTTTTTTTCTTACTTATCCTACGGACTTATTGAACGACCATGACAATATAATCTAAAAATTTTAGTTTGTTTCTAAAAATATGTATGCTATATTAAACATAAAAAACTCAAATCAAAAATGATGAAATTTAAAACTATAAAATATGGCAAGAACAAAAGAATACAGCAAGGTATTAATTTATAATTAAATTGTATAAAATATTAGAACTAAATGAAAGTTGTTCATTTAAAATTAGAAATGGTGACTTCTTGATAGCTTTATATATTTCAAACTCTTCCATTGAATCCATGAGAGGACCTTTGTTACAAAAATGTAAAACTTTAAAATTATTTTCGAAACTTGTATATGTATGATTTTCGTCGATTAGATGTTGAGCAAAAATAGAGATTTTATATATATTAATGTTATATGTTAATGTTATGTTATGTAGCTGTAGGTATTGAACAGAGTTAATTAAAATAATAATTCCCATTATATGATCTTGAACATTTTCTTCTAGAAAAATAACGGTAAAAAATTCAAATTCGATTTTCTAGAAATGCGCATTTTCAAAATTTTTGAATTTTTAAAATGTGAAAGGTACATATGTTTCTAACATTTTATAAACAATTCAGGATGGGAAATTTTTTTTTTATTAATTTTATTGCAACACGCCTTAAAATTTTTCATCATAAAAAAAAGTGGAGTTAAAAAATTCACAGTTTTTTTTGAATTTACATATATGTTTTTATAATAAATTTTTAATTTTACCTCAAAATAAATATTTTGCACATTTTATATCATTTATTTAATTTTACATTACTAAATTCCGTAGAGTTAGAATAACGTCTAGCTAAGATCGATCCATCATTTGTAGGCATGTATGCGTGATATACTCAAGTTCCAGGAATTGCATTTAAATTGGCGTATCTATCAGCTAGTTGATTTCGTTTTGCAATGTAACCTGCCTCCGTTACATAGAAAAAATGCATGTTATCTTGAAAATTGCATGGAGCTGCTGCCCAGTTATATAACTCCAGAGGTGTTGATATAACTTTGTCGTATTCTTTATTAAGACTCGCTCTACTGTTTTTCTTTTTACTGTTTCTCCAATTCCATCACATCAAAACTGCTCTAACCAGGTACCGAGGAGTTAAAGTTCACCAAGGAGACGTAAAAACGATTTTTTTGATCGCATTACTGTAGCCACACTATATTCTGATCTAAACTATAATCTTATCTGTAGCCTGATTCTCTAAAAAACAAGATAAATTGTAATGTGTAAACGTGATATATTTTACACAATCAAAAGTTTACGCTTAAATTTACTTGGCACGCTTAGATCGTATTCTGTTAAAATTGTGTCCAAGATAAAATTATTGTCAGCAAGATATTTTAATGTCAAAATTATTTGTGAAAGTGAAAGAAAAATTCTATGTGCGATAGAAATTTTGCCTGTTGAAATAAAAATAATTTAGTGAATAATAAACGGCAAATATACTTTGTTAAAATGTTGCGAGAAATTGAAAAACTAAATCGAAGTTTTGATTCGAGTGAAAAGATGGCGAAATTCGAGATTAAGAACAAAACAAACCCCGTTTAATGTATCTGCCCAATGCTTCAAAAGCTATTTTTGTTTACCAAAATTGTTGGTTCATAGTTTAATATATGAATTGCGGCCGTTTTTGCAACCGCCGCACGAAATACCGACATTCTTAATTATTTACAGATGGTTTTGTTTTTAAATGTAGCAGCTACTGGTTCGTTATTTTTGAAATTGTTTGCAAAACAAAAATCACCGTTTATTGGACATACATTTCTTTTAGTTTTTATCCTACAAATTGTTCTTTGAATTCAATAAATTGATGAAGGGCAAATTTATTTTAACAACAATTTTCAACGAGCCGTTTGTAAATTTGACAGACATGTCTGTTGATTATTACGGAAGAGGCGGCCGCCTCGGGCCCCGCATGCACAGGGGCCCCCTCGCTACAAATAGTATTGATATTTTATAGGTATTCAAATATCAGATGACTGCGTTCATTCAACCAAAGTTTTTAAACCTAAAGATTTTTTTAATATTATCCCACATGTAAAAGTGTTAGGTTGTCAATTTGTATTACTTTTTTTCATGTATGTATTTATTTTAATAATTCTAATTTGATAGTTTTATAATTTTTTAATGTACAAATTCGTTTTCCAATTTGTATAGTAAAAAACATTTTGTTTTGAAAAGTTCCACTGTTACGAATGAATATTAATACTAAAACTTTATTTGCAATGGGCTGTTATTATATTAATCGCAAAATTATTGATAAAAACAAAATCCAGATAAGTATTTTTTGGATATTTGAAGTATATTTGAGTTTTATGTTTTCATCAATGATTTTGGATTTCTTTTAAGACCTACAATTTATTGAAAGCATTAAACTGAAAACCTCAATTTTAAGCATATAATTGTACATATTTTAGATTAATTTCATATATAACTAACATATATAACTTTCATAAATAACTAACATATATAACTATAACTATAAATAAATTAAAACTTTTTAACGTGTAGAATTGAAATCTTTTATTATATGCTTAAAATCCATGTACTTTTTATACAATACATAGCTCGTGAAATTGAAGTACAAAAAAAATACTGGCGGGAAGTTTTAAAAAGAGTTTCAGCTACAGTAAAGCTATTGGCTACTTTGGGTTTAGCATTTCGTGGTCATGTGGTCATCGAGAAGATATTGATTCGAACAGAAAAGGAAATTTTATGACATGCATTGAGTACCTATCCCAATTTGATGATTTTCTTAAAAATCATTTGGAGAGGTACAGCCATCCAGGAAAAGGTAATGTAAGTTATTTATCACATACCACATGCGATGAATTTATAAATTTAATGGGAACTGAAGTGAAAGAACACCTAATTCAAGAAATTCAGGACTCTTTATATTATTCAATTATTGTTGATTCTACGCCAGACGTGAACCACACTGACCAACTAAGTTTTATATTAAGGTACATTGATAAAGTGGGCGATGCGAGAGAACGATTTTTGAATTTTTACAAATTGAAAATCACAATTCAGAATATCTAGCACAACTTATTTTGAAAACTTTAAACAATTTGTCTTTGGATATTAAAAATTGTCGCGGTCAAACATATATGGCCGGAAAATATAATGGTTTACAAGCCAGAATTAAAACTCAAAGTGAGACCGCCATTTTTATTGTACAAGCCATACGCTTAATTTAATTGGAAATTATGCTACAGATGACTATTCTACTGCGGTGTATTATTTTAACTTTATCCAAAATATATATGTATTCTTTTCTTCATCTACTCACAGATGGAAGTTGCTTATTGATAATTTTTCCGATCCTAATTCCAAACATATTAAAAAATTAAGTGACACAAGTGACAAGATGGTCTGCAAGAGCTGATGCAGTATCCGCCTTGCGGTTTAATTACAAAAATATTAAAAGCGTTCTTATGTATGACGAATCATCTGCAAATGATACACAGTTAGTAGGACGAGAATTGTTTATTATATGATCTGTGTCTCATATCTCACAATATGATCTGTGATAGACTTGCCACTGAAATGTCTACCAGAACGTCCATATATGAAACTGTTTTAAATAATTTTTAATTATTTTTTGATCAAAATATATCCAGTGATGAAGTTGACAAGTGTATTTTAGAATTGTCAAATACATATGCGAGGGATATAGAAGTACAATATTTTAAAGACGAAGTACATCATTTTTTAAAATATATAAAAGAAGAGAACATCACTTGTCCATTTAAGATGTGCAAGGTAATCATTGATGGCCTGCAATCTTCATTTCCCAATGTGGAAACTATTTTAAAAATATTTCTTACATTGCCGATATGCAACGCAAGTGGGGAACGATCTTTCTCCGTTCTGAAGCGGATAAAAAATTATTTAAGAAATAGTCTTAATCAAACTCATTTGCAAAATTTTTGTTAAAATCTTAGGCCCCAAAATTTTGTTCCGCCTCAGGCCCCTTAAAGGCATAATCCGCCACTGGCTACAGGTAATTGACGTACACATAATATATAGTTTTGTGTTAAAAATAATATAATATTTGCTGTGATAAAATATACTATATCGAATAATAAGTAATCTCTCTGGACTAAAATTGCCCAGCTTTATTTTTTGAGAGTCAACAAAACTTATATTGTGATTAAAAATTAACTAAAATTCAATTTTTCTCCATAAAACAAAAACAGTACTTCCACTACACCTAAGTGAATAAAAAATAGAAACTATGGAAAGTATAATATGAGTCTAAACCAGGGATGGGGAACCTTTTTACCATTAAAGGCCAATTATAATTTTGCAAATCCTTAACAGGCCGCATTATGCCGAGTATTGTTACCAAGTTTGGGGGGCTGCATCTGTTACTGTAATGGCTCGTTTAGATTCTTTTTAAAAAGCGTTCTAAACGAATTCTTAATTTTTTCTGATTTCGTTGTTTTTTATAAATATCTTCATCAGCAGTGTTCGGATGAAATCAAATCCATTATATACCTGCAAACAGTCAAACTGTTGAGATCACTAACTCACCACTGTCATAGTGACAGAATGCAGAGGGATTTCTTTGTTTGCAAAACGAAATCCATTTTTTTATTACTAAGCTCCAAAAATTAAGAGAAAATTGTTCTACCAAAAATTTGTGAGCTTCTTGGTTCACGAGATATAGGCATTTGAAAAAAAGGCTAATATAGGGTATATGGGTAATATGGGGGTAGCTCGGATCTTGTCGAAAGTGGTATCATTGGAAAGGTCTTTACAAGACAAGCTCAAATCAAGTGAAAAATTCCCGCGGTCTCATCCCTGGAAAAAGTTGTTAGTGTTTAAAGTTTAGCTTTTTTGATGCATTTTTTCTCAATTTTTCACCTAAGTAGCTTTGTTGTTCATGTTTCATTTAAAGAAACGACGAATTATTTCTGCGACCTCGCAAACCTTCGATCAAAAATAGCCACCGCATCGGGGGGGTTGGGTTGGGGATGGCGGGGAGGGGAAGGGAAGGAAGGGGCGGCGCCGTCTCTCTTCACACAATCACAACCGGGTTTTTTTCATATTGCCACGCTAGCAGTTTATTGTACTCGTTTATAATATATTTGTGAGTACTTGTTGCAATGGTGACAAATTCAACTAATTATCTGGTAGCTGTTCCATCTTCTAAAATTTTATTAAAACATTTTAAACAACATACTAATTGAAATTGAGAATTAACAACGGTACACAAGTACATTTGATACATCATAACATAATAAACACTGAAAGAAAAATTCGGTGACTACAACCTCTATTGTACCAACCGTATGTTCCCTGTCACAATAACCTTCGTTGTCTTACCTTAAAAAAAAATATGAAAACGCAATAAACGGGTGATATGTCAAAGTGAGTTAAGATTCGGTGGTTATAAAAGAGGTTGTACACCGAAAAAAAACGTTGGTAGAATCAACTACAAAGCTTGTTTGATTTTGCGTCTAATACGAACGTGGTTATTTTAACCAATGTAGCATTGTCAATTTATTTTAAAAAACGTAACAATTTTCATTATTTAAATCAACCACGGCGTGATCAATTATTCTTGTTCATATTTTTCAGTTCATGTTTTTATTTGAAAATTATTGTGTTTGTTAAAATAAAAAACTAGAAGAAAAGAAACTAATAAACAAAATAAAGAAAAGTAATAAACAAAAGAATAGAAAAATAAAAAGTTTTTATATATTTTAACATGGCTGGTTTTATTTAACATTTTACTTTAGGAAATAATTTAGATGTGTTTAATTGATTTAAATAATTTTCATATTATTTGCATATAAAATTATGTGCGAAAGAAATTTTTCAGTTAATGTTATAACAAAAATATCGTTAATGAAACAGGCCCTTTCTATAATTAATTTTGGTGATTTAAAAAAATTATTATATTTTTTTAATATTTTTTATTTGTCTTGTTTCATGTCCATTTATCGATATTATAATTTAATTTTTCATAATAATGAGAAAATTATGGAAAATTATTATAATTTTCTACACATAATTCAAATATTTAAATTTTTTGATTTCAGAATTTTGGTCTTTTAAATTGTATCATTAAAAAAATGGCGAAAAAATGGACGCATCCTTTACAAACAAAATCACACTCATACATTTCCTATTTAGAACGTAAATATACGAACGCTAGCTTTATGCATAAAAATGTTTGTCGGGATTGATGCGAAATACATACTTCTAATATAAAAAATTTCAAATATTATATTTACGAAAAAAAACGAACCCATACAAACATCGATAGCAGCAAAAACAAAACAAAGATGTACCAAACCAAAAGATTTAATACGGCGTATTGCTTGATTCTATCACAAACGTATTCAATATCACTATTTTTAGTCTAATTTTTAATTTACAACGTTTGTAGTCAATTGAAAATTAAATCATAATTGACTCAACTACAAACATGGTTAAATCAAATATGTTTGTGATACTTATAAAAAAATATATCAACAAGGGTTAAATTGTTAATTTAAATACGGAGCGTTGGTTGATTCAATCACAAACGTATTTAGTTCCCCAATTTTCACTTAATTTTCGATTAACAATGCAACATGTTTGAATCAACCAAGATTTTTTCTTTCGGTGTAGTGACCGATTTTATTCTTTCAGTGAAGTTTGTTATGAATTCGGAATAGAATTACATTAATCAGAAAAGCTTTCTCCAAAGACATCTTAGAAAAATGTGAGTTTTGGAATTTTTGTAACATTGTGACATTCGAATTATGTAACACCAAATAATTTGTTCACAATTTACGTAGTTGACAACGTAGTAGACTGTATAGATGTACAAACGAAATACAGTATAAACAGTTCAAAATATACAGCATCTATTATTGATAAGTTTATTGAGATTTATTTGATTTGCAAAAAGTTAAATTTGATATGCAAAAAGTTGAATTTGATTTGCAAAATGTTGAAATTGGGCGGCAAAACCTGTGTTTATTTATATCATTCATAAAGAAAGAAAGTTATATCGATATAAAACGTTAATAAACTTAATAAATAAATAAATTGATTAGACTCAAGTAAAGAAGGAAGTAATTTGCATTTTTTTCAATTCAAATGTATGGTTGGAACTTGGAAGTGTGTGAGATAAAAACTCCATTTCTCATTTTACGTGTTTCGGATGGATTCGAACCTTCGTCTGCTATGCCATGTTCGAATACTATAGCAGATACGCTATCAATTGCGCCACTGAGGCGATGATTATTTCGAAGTTGAAACTGCATCATCAAAAATTTATTTATACTTAAGTTGAATTTTCCACTGTCATTAGACTCCATAATTTAATAAATTTTTTCATATACGTTTTTGTTTTGGAAGCACCTCGTTTGGCTTGATTTGTCGCATACTGTATATAAAAATATATATACATGAATAGTATGATATATGATGGAAAAGGCAAACACTCTCACAGTCGCATTTGTTAACCTAATCAAAAATACTTTCTGAAAATTATTACTGTGTTTGTATCTTAGATAAATTTTTGAATCCAAATCTAATTAGTAAAGAGGCTAAAGAGAGAGTAGAGCCTATTACGTCGAAATTAGAGCGGTACAACAGCCGTTTGGGTTTCAATACTTTATTAAATTTATCATATAACAATTTTTGACCATATTTTTATCATTGTTTAAACATGCACACCTCTAAAAATTCGTGAACAATCTGGTTCAACAAAAACGAAATTTCATTTTCAACAAACTTTTCATTTCAGAATAATTAAAAAGATAAAAAATTCCAAATTGCGGTAAAATTCACAGAGAAATCGAAATCGAATTTTGCTACAAAATGACATTGAAAATATGAAAACAGGATGGTCAGTTGTTGAGTTTTCTCATAAGTGAGATTTTAAGTTTGTTTGTATAAATAATTGAATGTAATATATTTTTATTCACAACAACTAAGTAATCTGTCGTTTTCCAACTTTTTAAAAGCTGGGAAGTACTTGATTGCTAACTTTTATTTCCCAACCGGTTGGGAAGTAACACTTCCCGACCTGAGTAGGATTTCCCAGTGGCGGATTATGCCTTTAAGGGGCCTGAGGCGGAACAAAATTTTGGGGCCTAAGATTTTAACAAAAATTTTGCAAATGAGTTTGATTAAGACTATTTCTTAAATAATTTTTTATCCGCTTCAGAACGGAGAAAGATCGTTCCCCACTTGCGTTGCATATCGGCAATGTAAGAAATATTTTTAAAATAGTTTCCACATTGGGAAATGAAGATTGCAGGCCATCAATGATTACCTTGTACATCTTAAATGGACAAGTGATGTTCTCTTCTTTTATATATTTTAAAAAATGATGTACTTCGTCTTTAAAATATTGTACTTCTATATCCCTCGCATATGTATTTGACAATTCTAAAATACACTTGTCAACTTCATCACTGGATATATTTTGATCAAAAAATAATTAAAAATTATTTAAAACAGTTTCATATATGGACGTTCTGGTAGACATTTCAGTGGCAAGTCTATCACAGATCATATTGTGAGATATGAGACACAGATCATATAATAAACAATTCTCGTCCTACTAACTGTGTATCATTTGCAGATGATTCGTCATACATAAGAACGCTTTTAATATTTTTGTAATTAAACCGCAAGGCGGATACTACATCAGCTCTTGCAGACCATCTTGTCACTTGTGTCACTTAATTTTTTAATATGTTTGGAATTAGGATCGGAAAAATTATCAATAAGCAACTTCCATCTGTGAGTAGATGAAGAAAAGAATACATATATATTTTGGATAAAGTTAAAATAATACACCGCAGTAGAATAGTCATCTGTAGCATAATTTCCAATTAAATTAAGCGTATGACTTGTACAATAAAAATGGCGGTCTCACTTTGAGTTTTAATTCTGGCTTGTAAACCATTATATTTTCCGGCCATATATGTTTGACCGCGACAATTTTTAATATCCAAAGACAAATTGTTTAAAGTTTTCAAAATAAGTTGTGCTAGATATTCTGAATTGTGATTTTCAATTTGTAAAAATTCAAAAATCGTTCTCTCGCATCGCCCACTTTATCAATGTACCTTAATATAAAACTTAGTTGGTCAGTGTGGTTCACGTCTGGCGTAGAATCAACAATAATTGAATAATATAAAGAGTCCTGAATTTCTTGAATTAGGTGTTCTTTCACTTCAGTTCCCATTAAATTTATAAATTCATCGCATGTGGTATGTGATAAATAACTTACATTACCTTTTCCTGGATGGCTGTACCTCTCCAAATGATTTTTAAGAAAATCATCAAATTGGGATAGGTACTCAATGCATGTCATAAAATTTCCTTTTCTGTTCGAATCAATATCTTCTCGATGACCACATGACCACGAAATGCTAAACCCAAAGTAGCCAATAGCTTTACTGTAGCTGAAACTCTTTTTAAAACTTCCCGCCAGTATTTTTTTTGTACTTCAATTTCACGAGCTATGTATTGTATAAAAAGTACATGGATTTTAAGCATATAATAAAAGATTTCAATTCTACACGTTAAAAAGTTTTAATTTATTTAGTTATATATGAAATTAATCTAAAATATGTACAATTATATGCTTAAAATTGAGGTTTTCAGTTTAATGCTTTCAATAAATTGTAGGTCTTAAAAGAAATCCAAAATCATTGATGAAAACATAAAACTCAAATATACTTCAAATATCCAAAAAATACTTATCTGGATTTTGTTTTTATCAATAATTTTGCGATTAATATAATAACAGCCCATTGCAAATAAAGTTTTAGTATTAATATTCATTCGTAACAGTGGAACTTTTCAAAACAAAATGTTTTTTTACTATACAAATTGGAAAACGAAATTGTACATTAAAAAATTATAAAACTATCAAATTAGAATTATTAAAATAAATACATACATGAAAAAAAGTAATACAAATTGACAACCTAACACTTTTACATGTGGGATAATATTAAAAAAATCTTTAGGTTTAAAAACTTTGGTTGAATGAACGCAGTCATCTGATATTTGAATACCTATAAAATATCAATACTATTTGTAGCGAGGGGGCCCCTGTGCATGCGGGGCCCGAGGCGGCCGCCTCTTCCGCCTCTATGGTAATCCGCCACTGGGATTTCCGATTGCACATTTTACGAGAGTCTCACTTTTTCATATCTCTTAATTATTAGCAAGGGAATAGAAAATTAAAGAAACAAACAAGTAAAACTTTCATAAAATATGCGACTATAATCCCTAATCCGGAATTTAAAGTAGAATTTTCTTTAAAATGTTTTCATTTTGGATATTTAATTTATTTATAAATATTTTAAAGTATAAATAAAAAAACAAGATATTAATTATTATATTTAAATTAATAGTTATGTTGGAATTTTCATGGTCGTTTATTGTCAATGACAGTCCCTGTTTCTGATCAGACGAAAAATTGAACTTCTGCACCGAATTGTTTGTGAAACTATTCAAGGTAGATGTGCCTTCTCCAAAATTGTGGTTCTCAGATGACAACACAGAAAAAAAACATTATCTGATATAGAAATTTATTATATTTTAAAACAAAATCTTTGTTATTTGTTTGAGATAAATCAAACTTTCTTATATACAAATTGTTAATCTGATATTTAATCAGTATGAATCTTAAATTATGCGTTTGTAATATTTTATATTAACTTTGTAAATTTTGATAATATGTGTAGCTTAATAGCTACATTTAAAACAACTCTTGCTTAACTGTAATTTAACTGATTTGCGTTAAACAAATTCCTTTTAATCTTAACCCATATAATTTATTTTATGCCAAACAACGAAATTTTTGAAGATGAAGCAAATTTTTGATGTTTAAACTAACAATTTATAAGGTTTAAAAAAAACATCAAAATTGGTTTAAACACAAACAAAATTCTCTTGGCTAAAATCGTAATATTTTTGTCTTAACAAGTATCATGATTTATATTGTCAAATTACAAATTGTCTATACATATATTATATAAGTGGAATTTGAAAAATTAAAATATATCTATAATTATAGTAAAACTAATTTTAAACATGTTTAATTGTTTTAAATGTTTGAGATATGTAATATAAATTCTATGCCACCATATAAAATATCTTCATGGTTGGACTCCTATTGAAATATTAGTTTGTAATCAAGGTGGATGTCTTCAAAAGTTTTCACATCTTGATCGTTTCAAGCGCCGCGCCACTTAATAAATATGCATAAAAGAAATATGAAAGTCTTAAATAGCGATGACATGCATCCAAAAGACGATAATTGCATTAACATGGATATGACAAATAAAATAACAATAATTGGTAACTATCATAAAACATATTGGGATGTTTTTATTAACCTCTAACAATATAGAAAATATTTGCAATATACTTTTCATAGAAAATGTTAAAAAATTAAGTGAAAACAATCATTGAAAATGCATCACTGATGTTTGAAGTCAAAATTAAACAGCATCCAATTATTGTCAACATCAGGCACCCTGGAAATTATTGAAACAACTCAAAAATTAATCAGTGTAATAATCTGTAGCGGGTTTATTGGCAAATTAGCACCCAAATAGAAGAACAAAATATTGTAACGCAGTAGACGAACAAATCAAAGGTTTAAAACTCTACAATGAATGAAATTGCACTTTAATATTCACTAACATTTAATTTACAGACTTAGATGAAACCGTTGAAGGTGCAAAAGAATGGTTAAAGTGGAACGACATTGGCACACAACATCTGCATATAGAACAAAGTTCCTCCACAATTCCACTAACAAAAACTCAAAAATTTTTTTTCAAGAATGACCACCATCAAAATGCTCTCAATCATCACATCGTTTAGTAAGTAGCTACAATATATTATATATTTTTATACATATATTTATAAAAATGCTAAAAATTTTAGATTGACATAGATTTCGGTCATTTATATCCAGAAAAAGCTATAATTTCTAGTAATAAAGTATGGAAACCGTCGATTGTAGAATCATTCGATTCGTTCATTAATTACATTTACTGGCTTGAAGTTCAACCATTATTAAATGCGGAAATCGATTCAAAGAAGGAATTAAAATCACTAAAAAAATGTATTTATATTTTGATGAAATTTTTTTTGTGTTCGAAAATATTATAAATGCAATAGACATAAATTTTAAATTATTTTATGTAATGCATTTACAATACCCGTTTGAATGTAACAAAATATATAAATTTCTCGAATACATTATATATGATATGCCATATATATAAAAGATATTCCAATAGAAATTCAAAATATAAAGGGCTTTTTAAACTAAATATTATTTACATTTTTCAAGAGCAATATTATATTAGCAACTTAATATTATACATATTTATATTTTGGAAGAGCAAAGAAGAAATGAATTATGCTTTATGCTTTATATTATATAATAAATTATTTTTTTATTAAATAAAATACAATTAGCTTGAATTAATTAAAATAATTTTGTTTTATTAATGTACCCAAAATATAAATATTTAATAATTATACTTTTATCCTGAAATGATTTCGCATTCAATTCAAATCAATATTATTTAATCTTAAAATTTAATTGTTTGACAATCAAACCAAACTGGTTTGAATCAAATTTAATGTGACTACTTTGCAATAGTTTTTTGATTTCAAACAAAATATTGATTTTGAATTCAAAACATATAAGTTTCTTACCAAACACCTGAAACATCCAGATCAAAACGTATGCGAGCATGATCCAATCGTGTATTCGCTCAATTTAAATATTAGAGTTTCATATTAAAATAACATTTGAAGTTTTGTATTTAGCAAATCAAACCTTAAACCAAACTCAAAACTTCTTGACGGATTATCGAAATCTGATTTGATTTAAATACAATCATTTTCGTTTGATGCTAATCATTTGTTTTTTCTGTGAACATGTTTGTAATTTTTTCTTGTCCATCCGTAGAGTTCTCTACATATCTTTCGGCTACAGAGGTAGATTTCCATCCCCCAATGGTTTTAATTGCTAAACATCACAGCACTTGGTGTTACGCGCCTCGGTTAACTATATTTTCTCTCGATAGAAATGACATATTTTCCACCTCGGTACGTAATCTACTATCGTCTTGTTTTCGCTTATGTAAAAATTATTTTGACAAATAAAGGAAAATTTAGGTGATGGTTGTGATGAATTTAATGTATAAATCATCTATCAAATTTACAGTAGTGAATATATTTTTCCTTGAATTTATTTGATTCAACTATAGACAAACGTTCGACAGCAGAGAAATTTCACGTCACCGCAACATCGATGTTCCTGACCCCCTCTGATTTCGATAAAATTTCATATACAGATAGCCAATGACAAAATAAAAATACCAATTCTTTCAAAAAATTATATTTCGCTCTAGGGATGACACAGGGTGGCGGCAAAGTTTTAGGGGTTTGCGAAACATAAGTATCTTTGAATATCGATTGCTAACGATTGACTAAACCGATTTAAGTCATTTACAGCTCATTGGAAAGGTAATTGATAGGACTTATAAAAAAAATTACTTAAAATTTTGTAATAATTTTTTAAAACTGTGTTAAACTTAAAAAATATTTTCAAAGATGGCGCTGTTGGGGGATATCATCACTTTTGCCACATTTTTTTCAGAAAAAAAATGTTTCATTAATCCTTAATCCAAACTAAAAATGCCCCGATGGCATGATTTCTCGTTTTAAAAATAAAATTTTTACAAAATTTTTATTTCCGTTTTTTTCAATTTTTTTTTTAAACAATGCAGTGAAACATCTATTTAACTAAACCCACCGTAATTCTTGTTTTATAATAATTTAATGACCATTTAACTATTTTAAGGATACAAATTAAGTATTTGAGGGTGTGGATGCTTTTAACATAATTTATCTTCCATCTATTTATACCTGCTCAAAATTAATTATAAATACATTTACCTGAAATATGTTAAAACTCATTCTGAGCAGTAAATAGTGGGAAAAATGATGCGAAATAAAATGCATGTTATATTGAATTCATCACTTTTCATTCT
The DNA here is from genome assembly GCA_963693315.1 of Diogma glabrata. Taxonomy (NCBI): domain Eukaryota; kingdom Metazoa; phylum Arthropoda; class Insecta; order Diptera; family Cylindrotomidae; genus Diogma; species Diogma glabrata. The sequence goes on from OY856186.1 coordinate 219,274,437, forward strand.
AGGACCTAGGTTATGTAATATTCTAGGTTATGTAATAAAAAACAATATACATCCATTATTAATATAAAATAAATTTACATAACAAATTAACTGCTTATCTTAAAAAGCATAGTTTTAACGGAATTAGAATACATTTTTGTGAACAATGTTTTGTCATCTTTAGGTATGAACGCATGAAATGATTGGTACATTTCATAGTTACAGCTCCTCTGTATCTTGCTTCTAGCCGTAACTTCATTTCATTATAATCATTTTTGCTGGTATATGCAAAATTCATTGTTGATTGCCATTTTGTTGCCCATTCATAAAGATCCATTGGGGTTTGAATAATATCCTTGCTAGAAAAACTATATCGATGAGCACCTCATTTCAATGTACCTCCTATTCCATCACACGGTCCTTTTCCAAGACTGGTAGCGTAAAAGTGCCACTCTGCGTCTATATTAAAATCTGATTTGTGGTAGCATAGATTTATAAAATAATATTTATTTGTATACTGAGATCCTGCACTATCAGTCATATAGACTATTTTTGCAATGGGATGCTCTATTTTATCTTGTATAAAATCAATCATTTGTGATATGAATTGAACTGCCACACTATCATGTTCAGTTATATCAGAGATAATGACAAAACTTAAGTGGTCGATACCTTGACTAGGTAGTAGGTGAATTATAATATATTAAAAATGGGTGTATCGTAGCTTGTGAATTATTCCAATGATAACTCTGCTTAGAGTCTTGAATAAAAAAAGAGTAATTTTCCGAAAAATCGCCAAGTACGAAGCACTCTCCTACTTTCAAGTTTGTTTTTGTTGATGTGCAATAAAATGGTGAGGTATTAATAATTTTAGGCTGTGAGTTAATTTATGTATAAATGCTGAAGAAGAATCGATGAACGTGTCCAAATTGCATCGATCAGTGGTATTCCATTCAGGTATTTCACCTCAACAATTCCATTAGTTTCATAATTTTCATGTAATTTATCTGACAGTTTTTCCAGATTTTCAGCACATTCCATACACATACACATGAATGACATTCATCTTGTAATTTACCACAGCGAACAAATTTCATTAAACTTTTGTAGTCTGGAAATTGCTCACTACCGAAACAACTTAATTTTGAATATTAAAAGATTAGTTTCAAGTTTTGATGGATTGTGCAGACAGATACGTCAATGGGTAGGGCTGGGGGAATCCACAGAATCTGATACTATCAATACATCGATTCAATAAAACCATCTAATCGTGGTAGAATTATACGCTAAAATTTCAATGCACTGTTATTTTGTAAATTCGTCTAATTTTTAGAAGATTTACTTATATAACTAATATACCAATTTTATCGCATACTATTAATTGATATATATATATATATATATATATATATATATATTACTTATTTTCTTATGTTGCATTTTTGAAGGGCGCCGGTCAAAATTTTGTTCCTTTATATATGTGTAACTAGAATCTGAAGTTTGGGCTCAATTGAACAATTTTATCACGTGGCGACTTTAGCTCAAAGTTGAGAAATTTCAAAAAAAATATTTCTTATCAACTTAAAAACTGGAAAACTCGAACAAAATAAGTAAAGGGTCCGTCACTGTGACATGGCCTATGGCCCTTTGTAGTATACGCGCTAGAACAAGTTGGGTTTCGTGCAACTTGTCCGTCCCTATATAATTCGAAAGTGTCTGTCAATAGGTGTGACGCAATGTTAAATTGAAAGAAACTATTCATATAACAAAATGTCAATCTCTTGTTACTTTACGCAAATAACTTCTTTAATAAGTTTAATAGAAAATTTAAAGAAAACAAAAGTTTTTTATAATTTTACTGTTACTCTTTATATATATCAGCTTGTTAGGCCATCTTCTGGAGTAATCCAGATTACTCCAGAAGATGGCCTAACAAGCTGAAATATATATAGAGTAACAGTAAAATTATAAAAAATTTATGTTTTCTTTAATTTTTCTATTAAACTTAAAAGAAGTTATTTGCGTAAAGTAACAAGAGATTGACATTATCTTATTTGAAAACTTACGCCAAGTGCCAACTTCAAACAGTGTATAATTTAAAATGTATAATTTAAAATTTGGGAGCTTCATTGAATAAATTTATTGAATACCAAAATTCATCCCAGCAATTCTCATCGCCTCTAGCAGTATCAGGATTATCTCTTATTTGTTCTGAAATTTTTGTTTTATTAAAATCGTTTGTTTTGTTTTGTGATTATTGCGGTTGGTTTATTTTATTTTTGTTTTAGTTTTAAAAATATGGCTTCCCCAAACAATTCTCTCTCGCGTCCTGTCTCACCTGTGAATGCCTTGGGTGGAATGAAGCACCCATGTTAATGACTCATCAGCAGTTAGCTGATATTATCCAAGGAAACTTGCAGCAGTTTGCCCATCAACAGTTCATGGCACAGTGGCAGATGCCACCACCTTGCTCACAACCTCCAACAACTGAACCAGATGTAGCTACAGTGAGCAATATTAATTTTGTTAAATTTAAAGCTCCGCAAAATTTGTTTGACCAAAACGCAATTGTTTAGTTCAGTTCAGGATGTTGGATGTTGGAACTAAAATTTTTTAGTTCGAATGTTAGGTCAGAAATGACCAAATATTCACATGCATTAAGTGCAATTGATTCACGATTGCACAACAAATTGGCACCGTTGCTCTTTAAAGAGATATAGGTGATACTCCTTATACTACCTTTAAGATGGAGGTAATTAAAATTTTAGGCCACAGTGATAAGGCAAAAATTAATAATTTTTGCATAAATTAGTATTAGGTGATGAAAAACTTACACAGCTGCTAGCTGAATTCCGAAGTAACGGTGCTGATATGAACGATGGCATTATCAAACAACTTTGGATGGCACGTCTTCCTGAAAGCATCCAACTTGTTTTATCGTCTTTCGAAAACGATTTGCCATTAACGTTGTTGGCAGAACGTGCCGACAATCTTATGGAAACGTTGTCACAGAGACAAATTTTTGCAATGAACTACTTCTACTTCTGCACAACCAACTAATCATTCATCAAAGTGCTTCTCAACATAAAAAAATCGAAACATTAATGAAATTCTTAATAATTTTAAAACGCAAATGCTGAGTGAAATTCACTCGATAGTAAATGCTTGTCATAGGTCGCGCTCTAAATCTCGTGATAACCGTCGGAGTACTTCTAGATCAAAGTCTAGAGAATTAAAAATTAATTCGGACATTTGTTTTTACCACTTCATATTTAAAGACAAAGCACAACGCTGCGTCACTGGATGTTTTTTAAAAAGGTTTAATATTTCCACAACATTTTTAAAATCACATCCATGCACATGGAGTTACTTAAGTGAATACAAAGAAGCGCAAAAAATTGTAAGTCGTTTAAAGGTAGTCAACGATCCAGCAGAACGATGCATAAAATTAATGGAAGAGTTCGATGATACAATAACTAAAGATGAAGATCAAAAACAATTTTTGTTAAAGGTAAACAATAAGCAATAATTTAAGATAATTTAAGCATATATAGAATGAGAATTAATTTTATTTCATGCATTTTCAGACCGTTCAAGACTACCGTAAGAAATATCCGAAATCTGCTACATTGCAGGATTTAAAAAGGCCTTTATAATTTTGTTAACATTATAAAATAGGTTCCTGTTTTTAAACATTAAATGATACTTTAGAAACTGTTATACGGTTTTGTTTTTAATACAGACTCGACTATGTGAAGATAACAAAAAATTTGTATGTAAGCGTGCTTAAGAATCAAAGTCGCCACGTGTTAAAATTGTAATAGAGTGGTGAAACTTTGTCAGTATCCTTAAATTACCCAAAGGAACAAAATTCCGGCCGGCGCCATGCCAAAATACAAAAAAAAAAATTCACCCATACAAATAAGTGCCACCCTAATATATATATCTGATAATATAATTATTACGTTACATATTATTTTGGCCCGACTAAAGTACAGTTCACCGCAATATTCAAACCGTTATCGTTCTTTGTATCAAGGACTAGAGCGCCACCGATACGAAAGGCGGTCGTATTGCTTCTAATCTTCTGATGAAATCAGTTTTATAAACAAAACACGATCGATCTTCCAAAAACACCGTTGGTGCGTATTTTGACAAAATTCTTTCGTACTATAAGGTGCGTGGCATCACCGCTTTGAGAAGAACGATTGTGTTTTGTTTATAAGATATTCGTGTCTGAGCCAGAAGAAACCAACTATTTCATTAGTATAGATAGGGTTCCTCGAGAGTTCATAGTGCAGTATTTAACATTCAAATTTCAATTGTTATTGGCCATTGGTTTATATAAACTTAAAAGTAAGTACATGGAGGAGAATACAACCTAATTATACCCCACTTATTTGGAGAACCCTGACTGTTTGGCCCTATTTTTTATCTATATCATATTGTACAAACCTTACAAGACTTTTTTGTATAGGTATGTGTGCAACCACATAATATTATACATATACATAAACAAACTCACGCATGAAAATGTGTGTATATATGCAATAAAACTATATGTAGTTGTATGCACGTACTGGTAGAAGAAGAGCCATAGAGACATTTATATTATGACTTATGAGTGTCAAAATTATAAACCATGCGTATGTATGTATTATTACATATTGGGCGATTGTGTGTATTGGATTTTAGTATACATATTGGATGAAGTAAAATTCTAATATGTATTTTCAATGCCTACCTTAGAGTATATATAAATATAGAGAGAATATAACTTTAAAATTGAAGAGAGACATAACAAATCGTGATTCATGATCACTGATATTATATGTCATATTCAATTTCTCTTTTCGCTATTTGCATTTCTGTTTTTTTACAACAACAAACTTTTTTATTAAATTATTAATTAAAAACAATTCTAAATGTAAAATCCTACAACATATCAAAAGTTTTGATAGTTGTGCTAATTTTTATAAAATGAATGAAAATAATTTCGGAAGTAATTTAAATTTATTGCGTTATTTCCAGTGATTTTATAATAGTGAATGTTTTATAATGGACAAGCAATAAATTCTAACGACACGAACCAATATTTAAGTTATGTAAATATTTTCAAAGTCTGTTATGAAAAATTGCTGACAAATTCTGTTCGCTATATGGACTATAATTTTGAATTCATAAAATAGCAAAATATATATGTTTGGTTATAATAAAATCCAAAACGTATCCTAAACGTCAATCTTTGTTCATTTTTTTTATACAGTCGCAGGGAGGGAGAAACTATTATTTTTTTGTGGTAGGTTTTTTTCTTATAGATTTAAAAGAAACTCACTATAATTGTACAATTTTGAATCAAATGAAAAATTTACGCACGTCTTTGGGAAGATATAACACTTTCTCTCTGAGACAAATAAAGGAAGGAAGGAACAAATAAACAAAAAAACGATTCGACATAAGAGGAGTCACGTAGGGATTGCAATCCCGTAGTGTTTTATTTATCCCGGGACTACGGGACTCATAAATGTTAAATCCCGGGATGCCCGGGATTTAAAAAGTCGTATAGAAAAGCCATCCTTTATTTTGTTATACTGCACGATCTGCTGTCGTTTACAAATTCACTCTCTGAACAGTTACAAAGCACAGATATAATAATTTCTAGCACAAGCGCTTTAATTAAAACTACTTTCTTGATGCTTAAACAATGCAGAGATGATACTAAATTTAAAATTATTTTTAACAAATGAAGGGTTTTTGCAGAACTCTGCGGCATTCGCTTCGATGAAACAACACCAGAAGACAAAGATCTAGCAGAGCAACCAAGGTAGCTCAAAAGCATTTTATTACTTCGGTCTGAAAGACCTAAGTATTACATTCATGAGCCAAAAGTGAAATTCTTACCCCCACTTTTTTTTGGCATTTCTCGACGTTTTAAGACCTACTGATTCTAAAAAAGCAAAAAAAAAAATGTCTGTCTGCCGGCCGGCTGAAAACCGCTGGACGGATTTCAAAATTTTTTTTCTAAAAATAGGTTTACTTAATAGGAAGAGCCTAAAGGACGATGTGTTCGATAACTGTACCGGAAGTGTGTCAAA
>OY856186.1:219280710-219445710 GCA_963693315.1 Diogma glabrata
AAAAGAAAGATTTTTATTTATTTTTTTACCCAATTTTTTGGAAAACAATAAAATTGTTTGTTTGAAATGAAATTTTATTATTATTGAGAATTATGGCATTATAAGTTTGTCAAAAAAATGTTGTCAAGTGTGTCAAAAGATTTATAATTAGTTTTTTACCCAATTTTTTGGAAAAAAATAAAATTGTTTGTTTGAAATGAAATTTTACTATTATTATTGAGAATTATGGCTTTATAAGTTTGTCAAAAAATGTTGTCAAGTGTGTCAAAAGAAAGGTTTTTATTTATTTTTTACCCAATTTTTTACAAAAAAATAAAATTAATGATTTGTGACATGATATTTTATTATTATTATAGAGAATTATGGCATTATAAGTTTGTCAAAAAATAATGTCAAGTGTGTCAAAAAATGATTTCATTTATTTTTTAGCCAATTTTTTGGAAAAAAATGTAGCTGTTTTTATGACGTAAATGTAATTTAAAATGAAATTAGACATGGAAATTTTTGAATTTGTTATAGTTTTGGAAATATTTTTGGAATTTTGAAAAAGTTGTATTTTAGATTTTGTTATAATTTTTGCAATAGTTTTAGAATTTCGGCAAAAGTTTTAATTTTTGATTTTGTAAGAATTTTCGGAATATTTTTAGAATTTTGGAAAATTTTTAATTTTTGATATTATCATAATTTTTGGAATTTTGAAAAAATTTTCAATTTTTGATTTTGTAATAATTTTTGCAATATATTTAGAATGTTGGAAAAAGTTTGAATTTTTAAGAATTTTTGAAATATTATTGGAATTTAGAAAAAATTTAAATATTTGATATTATTCTAATTTTTGGAATATTTTTGGAATTTTGAAAAAGTTTGGTTTTATTTAATTTAACAATATTTTTGGAATTTTGATTATAATTTCCCGGCAACGTATTGATGTTTCGTGTTAGTTTTGTAATAAATTTTTAAACAGAGATAAAAAATACTACTACTTTAACAAAGAGTTATGTTTGATATATATCGCTGCCCAAAACTAAAAACCATGTCCTCATAAAAGTTTTTGCCGAAAACTATATACAAATCCTTAACCCAGACCGAAGTCTTGATATCTCAGAGCTGTGAGATTTCAGCCCCTCCATATTTTTTATTTCTAAGTTCATGCATTTAAATGCTTTTAAAAATATGTGTGTATAAAAATGTGTATGTTATGTTTACGAAAAAATCTTATTATGTCATTTAAATTCTAACCCCCCCCCCCCCCCCACCCTAAGATTTTGGTGAAATGACGCCACTGCGTGCAGACACACACATTACGAACTCCTTGTGCTAATTTTACGCATTTCATCAGGCCGAAGACTTGTAAATTTTGTAAATCCTACTTTTAACTCTGGAAACTTGCTCTTAAACTCAACGTATGCTTCATTTAACGTGCATAGCAGTAACCGTTTTTGGAGAAATATTCGTTCACTACCACGTTTTACAGATATCGTATCACGTTTACCGGGCATTAATCTGCTAATGGAATCATTCGTATAAAAAATTTTCACTTCATTAATAGTTTCTTTTGGTAGTTTTTTATCGGCATTTGGAAATGATGATAGCGCTGTGGATCGGCTTACTTGATCCTTCTTGCTTTTTTCAATTAAGTGACGTATTGTTTATTTTCCAAATGAGTTTTGTATTTCTTGCACTTTCATATCCATTGGTAGTAGAGTTAATATTTTTCGTTTCTCCATATAATCGCCATTTTTAAAGTAAAACTTTATATTCTCCATAATATATTGATAATATTTTAATTGCACTTTTATTTCATCAGAAAAATCAAGAGTTTCACCAATTAAAACATTTTGTATGTTTCTACCCAGTTGCTCTGATTTATCCTTTCCATATTCAAAACTGCGACATAACCGCTTTCGATTAATATAGGTAAAGTTTGATTAGCTACAAATGGCACAATATGTTCATTTATGCGGTTAATTAGCTCATCACATTCCATATTGATTATCGTTGGTGATGAAATAATATCTCGTACAACGCTTGGTCCGCTGATAGGCTGTGGCTGTACCTCCAACATTTCGTCACTCGAAGTTGATTCTATGTCATCTGTATTTTCAGCTTCAATAACTCCAGTGGAACTGATCATTAGGAGACGAATTCTACAAGACGAACAAATCCGCATCTGCGTATGTAAATTAAACACAAAGTTTATCGAACGTAATTTTTTCTGAATTTGAGGTGTAAGATTTCGTAAAGTTTTTGAACACTTACCGATACCAAATGGTTTTAAACAATGATATTTCCTCATGTTTTAAAAAAATTTATTTTAAAAAATTTACTATTAAAACACTTTGAAGCTTCTTTGCTAACACAACACTAATATTTTTTTAACAAGATTGACAAATGAATTTAGTAATGATGCTGTACGCTCAAAATATCTCTAAAGACTATTCTTTTTATTACTGCGCTCTCATTTTATGACGAGTATTATCATTACGGAAAATAAAGTACGGCACTCGATACAATAAAGTACGGTACTCGATTTGTCCATGCCTTTGAAATTAATTTCGGACAGGTAAATGGATGAAAAGATAAATTATGTTAAAAGCATCCACACCCTCAAATAATTAATTTGTATCCTTAAAATAATTAAATTACTATAAAATAAGAGTTCCGGTGGGTTTAGTTAAATAGATGATTCACTGCATTGTTAAAAAAAAAAAATTGAAAAAAAAACGGAAATGAAAATTTTGTAAAAATTTTATTTTTAAAACGAGAAATTATGTGCATAGAAAACTTTTGTTTTAGATTACGAATTAATTAAACATTTTTTTCTGGAAAAAAAATGTGGTAAAAGTGAGGCTACCCTTAACAGCGCCATCTTTGAAATTTTTTTTAAGTTTAACACACTTTTAAAAAATTATTACAAAATTTTAAGTAATTTTTTTTATAAGTCCTATCAATTACCTTTCAAATGAGCTATAAATGACTTAAATCGGTTTAGTCAATCGTTAGCAATCTATATTCAAAGATACTCATGTTTCGCAAACCCCTAAAACTTTGTCGCCACCCTGTGTCATACCTAGAGCGAAATATAATTTTTTGAAAGAAATGGTAAATTTATTTTGTCATTGGCTATCTGTATATGAAATTTTATCGAAATCAGAGGGGTCAGGTCACATGCTAGAACAAATGCTGTTGCGGTGACGTGAAATTGCTCAGCAGCACAATTTATATTCAGCGCTGTGTGAACCAATATGGAACATGCATATGCCGGCATGCATATTTAATAAGTTGCCTACGCATCCACCCCATTGGCAAATCCGATTTTGTTAGTTTGTCGGTAAAAATCTATGGAAAACAGTAATATATAAACAAAATTATATTATCATGACAATATCCAATGTAAGAAAGCTTTTAATATAAAAAAAAATAATTTATAGCCGAGATCCCATTATGGAAATAAACTAAACAATGGAACTATTCTATGTAAGTTAAAATATTGGGTGGGCATTAAAAGAAAAACTACAAACGGGAGAATCTCAAATAAAAAATAATATAGAAAAAAGGGAAAATAGCTGGGTTCGATTAATTGGGTAAAACAAGATTCTGTTAAACAATATTAAAAAGTCATATCGATGTATCTGTAAAGTTTGACCTCTAGAGCTTTAATCTCTGCTACCCAATTATTATATGAAATATAGACACATTCTTGCAATTTCACTCATCTATCTCATTCCATCTGTTTTTCATTATTCGTCATAAATTTATTCTCACATTTCTCCACAATATTGAACATACGAACAATTCACATTCACTTATAAAATCACCAGCCGTGTTATTATGTTCGTTAAAGGTATTTGTTGTTGTTTGTATTACTATTTTTTTGTTATTTATATTTTTTTACCATGAATATTCAGTTTTTAAAAAACTGCGCAAGCGTTTGCAACGTCAACGGTAGATACTTTGATTCGATCTCATAAAATAATTTTTTTTTTTACTTGTCGCCTTCGCGTTTATTATTAAAGCTGTTATAATATCTTATTTTAATATTTAATTGTAAAATAATAATATAGTTTTTATTGTAAAATTACAGTGATCAAAATATACTTCTTTGTGAAAAAAAAATTATTGTAAATAATAATAAAGTTATACAATTTCAATTCAATTGTTTATATCGTTTTTTAAATATTCATATTTTTATAATTTCATCCGCGATATTAGTTTTTTTTTTACCACAAAATATATTTTTTTATTTTAGAAAGTGATATAATAATCTTTATTTTTTAATTAAATATTAAAAAAATATTAATTCAACACTAAAATATGTGAATAAAAGTTTTAAGAAAAAATCAATAAATTTTATCAATAATATACAAAATAATCTTTTTAATGATAAGAAAAAGTGTAAGTTTCTTAAGAAATACCAATACATAGTTACCTTAAAAACGATTACATATCAATAAAATTCAATACTAAATAAAATTAGTCGATATTTAATAACAGGTGAGCAATTAGAGTTACACGATTTTTAAACTCTAATTTTCTTAAAATTTGGTTTTGGTATTTTATCGTGATAGTTTAAGGCGTTTTCGATTTTAGATAAGTCATTCTATTCTAGCAATGAAACCTGACATGTTATACCTGCTCATCAAGTGAGAATATTGATTGCAGAAAATTACAAAAATTTATTCATTTGTTAATTCAATTCTCGCTTACGCTTTTTTGAGGTTCATTAATTAGTTGAAAGAAAATATTACAAACTTTCCTAAAGAAAAAATATGGAGGGGCTGAAATCTCACAGCTCTGAGATATCAAGACTTCGGCCTGGGTTAAGGATTTTGATATAGTTTTCGGGAAAAACACTTTTATGAGGACATGGTCTTTAGTTTTGGGCAGCGATGTATATCAAAATAACTCTTTGTTAAAGTACAAGTAATTTAATCTCTGTTTAGAAATTTATTACAAAACAAACACGAAACATCAATACGTTGCCCGAAAATTACAATAAAACTTCCAAAAATATTGTTAAATTAAATAAAATCAAACTTTTTTCATAATTCCAAAAATATTCCGAAAATTAGAATAAAATCAGATATTTAAACTTTTTCTAAATTCCAATAATATTCCAAAAATTCTTAAGAATTTAAACTTTTCCAAAATTCTAAAAATATTGCAAAAATTATTACAAATCAAAAATTCAAACTTTTTTCAAAATTCCAAAAATTATAATAAAATCAAAAATTTTAAATTTTTCAAAATTCTAAAAGTATTCCAAAAATTCTTACAAAATCAAAAATTAAAACTTTTGCCAAAATTCTAAAAATATTGCAAAAACTATTACAAAATCAAAAATACAAACTTTTTCAAAATTCCAAAAATATTTCAAAAACTATAACAAATTCAAAAATGTCCATGTCCAATTTTTTTCAATTACATTTACGTCATAAAAACAGCTACATTTTTTTTCAAAAAATTTGTCTAAAAAAATAAATGAAATCATTTTTTGACACACTTGACATTATTTTTTTGACAAACTTATAATGCCATAATTCTCTATAATAATAATAAAATTTCATGTCATACATACTATTAATTTTATTTTTTTCTAGAAAAATTGGGTTAAAAAATAAATAAAAACCTATCTTTTGACACACTTGACAACATTTTTTTGACAAACTTATAAAGCCATAATTCTCAATAATAATAATAAAATTTCATTTCAAACAAACAATTAATTTTATTATTTTTCCAAAAAATTGGGTAAAAAAATAAATAAAAATCTTTCTTTTGACACGCTTGACAACGTTTTTTGACAAACTTATAATGCAATAATCTAGTTTTTGATCTCACATACCAATCCCTACCATCAAGATTTCTCCAAATTCAATGTTCCTACTCGTAATCAGTTAAAATTAACGTTTTTTAAGCCAAAAATATGAAATTTTGCTGTTTTTGACACACTTAATGATTTTTTGACACACTTCCGGTCCACACAGCGTCCTTTCGGACCTGTCCCTTGAGTATACCTATTTTTAGAAGAAAAAAAATTTTGAAATCCCTCCAGCGGTTTTCCCTGCAGCGTAGGTAATGACGGCGGACGGCCGGCAGACAGACATACATTTTTTTTTTGCTTTTTTAGAATCAGTAGATCCTGAAACGTCGAGAAATGCCAAAAAAAAGTGGGGGTAAGAATTTCACTTTGAGCTTATGAATGTAATACTTAGGTCTTTCAGACCGAAGTAATTTAGCATTAAAAAATAACATTACATAAAAAATTAACTCGGATAGATCAGTTTTTGTTGATTCTTTAATTTTTTTAATTTAGTTTTTTATTATCTACGGGTGTGACAAAAGCGTGTACTCCATCCCTGCTACGAGTTACCATGAGATATCACATATCACTTGCAATAGGAGTGATATATTACTAGCCAAGACGATATCTTAGAGGTACTAGCGAATGAACTGTATTCAGACAACGGTAGCACCCTCAATCTCAATATGGCATATTCCTTGATGATGGCACGATGGTGTTGACTCAAAGAAAAGAGCCTTCATATAACTCTATATATCTGCTTCAATAATTGAGGAATACAGCGCGTCGCATGACCAAGGGATATGCCACCAACTGGCTTTTTGGCAACCAAATTTTAGTTTTGTTCGTGTATTTTTTTCTAAAAAGTTTGCTTCGTTTTCTTTTCGTTTCTTTTTATTTACTTTATCCTATTATGATATATTGGCCTATATCATATTTTAATAAGTGATAGGATTTATTGTTTAGTTATCAATTCTCCAAAAATTGCGTTCATGAACACTTTAGAACGCATGTTGTTGTGGAACCTTTGTCTTTAAAGGTTTTTATGTGTTGTGAGTGTGACACATATGTAATTCATCTTTGGGCTATTATTTTGAAAACGTGCATCGAAAAAAAATCTGCTATTTTTAAAAAATATGAAATTTTAATATATTGTTGGTATTGACGAAAGAAAAAAAGTAAATTCTGGTTTTATTTTTTGAGTACACTGAATCGAAGTTATGCGCGGTTGAATTTTTGAGGCTTTTTCACGTAGTTTTGGTAATGGTGTCAATGTTTTGTTAATATGTGCCGCAAATTTCATGCGATTTACGTATATTTTTGCAAATATAGAGAAAAATAATTAAAAATCGAAATGTGTAAGTTGGAAATCAATAATATTTCTCTTTTCCGCTAGGCGGCGCGTTAAACCTTGGTTTACTTCAAAGCTCATATCTCAAAAATCGTCATTTTTTTTTATTTTTCACAAATTTTAAATTAAACACATGCAGCTATGAAATTAAGAAATAAAAAGTGAGAGATTCCATATGGATTTTTTTTATACGATATTTTAAAGTTTAGTATATGAAAAATTCACATGTGTTTTTACATCAAATTAATTATGCTTTACTAAATGTGAATCTAATATAATGAAAATTTTATATTTTAACGTCTGTACTAAATATTGAAACATATTCTGTTCATTTTTCATTGAAAAACAGGTTTTTATTGGGAATAAGAATTGGAGATTCCAACGACCGAAGATTGTGATTTGCTTTCAACATCTTAACACAAACATAAGCATGAGACTATTATTAATAAATATTTTTTCTATAAAAATCATAATTTGATGAAACAATAATAATATTACAAACAAATACATAAACAAATTAATTTATGTAAATTTTTTTGCCTCTAAATTGAAATATTTCTGATTATCGGAAAAGGGAAACATTTTGGCAATTATTTTATCGACTGTAGTGTTATCTGGTAAAAACCCAAGCAGATTTTGCCAGACTTTGAAATACGGTCAAGCACTGGCCCATTAATGGTTAACAGTACGTGGCTATTGTTATTGGGCCGGTACTAGAACCATTCATCGGCCGATCTATGATTTACAGAAAAGAGCCAGTATACAGTTACTTTTAAATGGACAAGCATTGCCCTTAACAGTACTTGGCTATTTTTATTGGGCCATTACTGGAACCATAAATCGACTGATCTACGGTTTATAGAAAATAGCCAGTACACTTTACTTTATATGGTCTATCAATGGCTCGTTAATGTTTAGCATTAATTGGATATTTTTATTGGGCCAGTACTGCAAACATGAATTGCCCGATCCAGTCGTGGTGGCCAGTACTCGGCTATTGCTGCAATACTGGTCATTATTATTGGTCCGTTCTAAGTATTAAAATACTTTTATATTTTTCGGATGGCTCAGAAACTCAATATAAAAATAAGACGAATTTTATAAATCTTTGCAAACATATTGTTGATTTTAAAATACCTGCAGCATGGCATTTCTTTGCAACTGCACATGGAAAGGGTCCATCGGATGAGATTAGAAGCACACTTAAAAGAGAAGCCCGGAGAGCATCGCTTAGAGGAGAGAAAATATCAACAGCAAGGGAATCATTTGAAATGATAGAAATTTGGTCGAAAAAAATCAACCACGTATGAAATTTTCATGTGTCTTCAGGAGATATCGAACTACAGGAGTAATTTCTTTTGCGGTTTTCGGACATTAAAACAATTAGTGGACCTCAAGGATCTCAGTCATTTTTACGGGATAACACTACATGCGATAAAATAATTGCCAAAATGTTTCCCTTTTCCGATAATCAAAAACATTTCAATTCAGAGGCAAAAAAATATATAAATTAATTTTTTAATGTATTTGTTAATAATATTATTATTGTTTCATTACATTATGATTTTTATAGAAAAAATATTTATTGATAATGGTCTCATGCTTATGTTAGTGTTAAGATGTTGAAAGTAAATCACAATCTTCGATCGTTGGAATCTTCAATTCTTATTCTCAATAAAAACCTGTTTTTTCAATGAGAAATGCACAGAATATGTTTCAATATTTAGTACAGATGTTAAAATATAAAATTTTCAATATATTAGATTCACATTTAAAGAGTAATTAATTTGATGTAAAAACACATGTGAATTTTTCATATACTAAACTTTCAAAAATCGTATAAAAAAATCCATATGGAATCTCTCTTTTTTTATTTTTTAGTTTCATAGCTGCATGCAGGTGTTTACTTTAAAATTTGTGAAAATCAAAAAAAATGACGATTTTTGAGATATGAGCATTGAAGTAAACCAAGGTTTAACGCGCCGCCTAGCGGAAAAGAGAAATATTCTTAATTTCCAACTTACACATTTCGATTGTTCAACTATTTTTCTCTTTATTTGCAAAAATATACGTAAATCGCATGAAATTTGTGGCACATATTAACAAACATTGACACCATTACCAAAACTCAGTGGCGTACGGAGATTTGAGCTATGAGGGGGGGGTTTAGATAAAAAATTAAATTAGATTTTTATGTTTTTAGGGTACCGTTTTTATACGGAACACTACTGGTGAGATTACGATGTGTTTTTGTGTTAAAATCGGTTATCTCAAAGCTATAAATCCTTTGGGCCTGAAATTTAAGATGCGTATAACACTAACCTGTCCTCTGAAGATGACGGATACAAAAAAAAAATAAAGTTGTTTCACGGTAAAGTTGTTTCAAAAACACCATTTAAAACCCAGTCATGTGAGATATCATATGAATGAGCTATGAGCACTTAATTCAAGAAACATTGTAATTATTTTTAGAATTTTGCAGTGCACAGTTTTTGAATCATTGTCAAGCAAGTGCAACTTAAAGTTGGTCCAACCCCACCCCTTGGGTTTCGAGCTTAATAGACAGAAACATTTGAAAAAATTCACAGAGCGAAGTGTCACATAATTATTTTTCTGTATTTTGAGGTGGTGAGATTGGAAAAATGTGAAAAAATCTTTTCTGACCCTAACAAGTAGAGTGTCATATGAAAGAGCACTTAATTTAAAAAACATTGTAATTTTTTTAGAAGTTTACGGTGCACAGGTTTTGAATCATTGTCAAAAAAGTGCAACTGAAAGTTGGTCCTCCACCCTCCACCCGTTTCGACGTTGATTGACAGATAAATTTCAAAAAACAGACTAAAACTATAGCGAAGTGTCACTTATTTATTTTTCTGTATTTAGAGGGAGTGAGATTGAGAAAGAGTAAAAAAAAAACGTTTTTGATCCTAACAAGTGTTGGGTGTCATAGGAAAGAGCACTTAATTTAAGAAATATTGTAAGTTTTTTTTAGAATTTCGCGGTGCATTATCGGTGAATTATCGTCAGTTATTATTGAATTGTTATTTGAATTAATAATGTATATTTTCCAATTTAAATCATTTACAAGTTGGTGTAATTGCATTTCTCCTTAGTTACCCTAAACTGCTTTTGCTAATATTTAACGAGATTCAACGTTTTTTGCATAATTTGGATCAATTTTCAATTGACATTGCTAGTGACTTTTAAGAGGAAAAAGTCATTTTTATGCGCCTATGGTATGGCGATATAAAAAGTCTACAACACAACTTTATTTAAATTTTTTTTTGTCAACACAACTTTATTTAAAATTTTTTTGTCAGTTTGTTCTTCTAGGATTCACGGAACCCTATAGGCGAGCGAATTTTATTCGCACTTGACCGACTTTTTTTATTCGAACCCCCAGCAACCTCCTTGCGTACGCCACTGCCAAAACTACTTGAAAAAGCTTCAAAAATTCAACCGCGCATAACTCCGATTCATAGTACTCAAAAAATAAAACCAGAATTTACTTTTTTTCTTTCGTCAATACCAACAATATATCAAAATTTCAGATTTTTTAAAAATCAAAAATTTAAAAATCGACAAAAAAATGTATGTTTTCAAAATAATAGCCCCTTTATTCGTTTACTCTTTGTTTATCGACTTCGTTGTTTAAAATTTGACAGTTCATAAAATTTGTTTTGTAAATGTATTCGACCAGGATGGTCATTTTGAAGTGTTATCTCACGTAACTTTTTCTTAATTTTCTCGCTTGAAAACAATTAAAAAAGTCTACACACCCACACTTAAATTTGTCAAAATCGACAAACAATATTGTTTACATAAGCGAAAGCAAGACAAAAATATATTATGTATATTCACTTATACAAACAAACTTAAAATCTCACTAGTGAGAAAACACAACCATTCAGTTTATCTTTTTGTGGAAATAATAAATACCAAAATGTTATCGTAAAATATAAACTTAAGCAAGCTACAGACCTACAATCAATTTGTCAATCAATTTGAAAACGAAAATAAACGAAATAAAATTTAGTGTAAAAATCCCCTAAATTTTATTTCGTTTATTTTCGTTTTCAATTGATTGACAAATTGATTGTAGGTCTGTAGCTTGCTTTACTACCTAATTACTATTCTATGTTAAATGCTAATCTATCGTATTTTTTTTGCTTAGTCTCGCATTCTTTTTTATTATAGTCCTCCAAATCGTCATTATTTAAATGGACACTAACCTTAATTTCAAATTTACTTTCATTGAAACAAATCGTGTAATTTTTTTTTGTTAGTTTAACGTCGAAGGTGTAATTTTAGGTGGGATATATTTTTTTGTAGGTATGATCTAATTTCATTGAAAAAAAAAGATATTTATGTGTGTTCACATTTATTTATACAGTTTTTTTAATCAATTTAAATAATATGTTTTGGTGGTGTTATACATGATGGGCGAGAGGGACTAATATTTATTAGGGATGTGAATAAAACTTCTCTGTTTTATTAAAATGAATTCTTTATTTAATGAAACGAATGCTTTTATAATAAATGGTTTATTTAATATTTTTCTAAAACATTTGCTTCGTATTCTTTCCTTATCCTTTCATGAAATATTGTCCTATGTCATATTGTAATAAGTGATAAGAATTATTGTTTACTTATCCATTCTTAAAAAAAATTTGCGTTCATCAACACCTTAGAACGCATGTTTTTGTGGGACCTTGGTCTTAAATGGTTTTTATGTGTTGTTGTGACTCATATTATAATTCCTAATACACAATACGTTTTATAAAAGATATATTCATCAGAACAAGTAGCAATCGGTAGGAGTAATGGCCGGTGAATACAGGTGGGTTAAAACTGCCGATTTAAGCATTGCCAAGTAGCTTTTGCGTTTTGACCGGTTTTGCAATATGTGACCGAGCATTATAATGTACAATGCAGTAAAACTGCTTTGCCGTTTCTCTCATTGTATTGTGCTCATAGTCGATATCGATCTCCCGTGATGGCTGCCTTGGTTTTGAATAGCTTATAATACACTACACCTACACTAAGAGACTACACCGGCACTACAGTAAAAATAGTTATTTTTAAAGCATGATTGCCATAAATCACCACAAGAAGCCTATATGCTTCAGTTACAGATAATTTTTCGAAAAAATTAATGCAGTAAAATTCCCCGCCAAAAAACTTTGTTGGAACGAAATTCGGCATGTTTTTTTTATATAGTTCGAGTTAATCACTTAGGTTACAGACCTCTAATGCTTTTTGCACGTGTTAACGATAGGAAAGGAAAGTTGAAGGTTGGTATTTAAGGACTTGGGATAGGACTGGAGCGATAGTGTTAGTGTATTGCGGATTTAAAAGCTTGGGGATTGTATGAAGCGGGGAAAACAGTTTTTGATAATCGATTCCACCAGTATACGGAACGCAAAAGGAAGGAGTTATTATAGCTGGATGTTCTCACATATGAGACCTCAAAGGTATATGTTTATGGGAATGCTATGATTGTCTTGTGGCTCGTGAAGATCTACGTAATGGAGGTATTAAGTTATTAATTTCCTTAGAACATTTACTGTTGTAGTATCTGTAAAACAGCTTGTAAAAATTAAAACTTTTTCCGAAATTCTAAAAATATTGCAAAAATTATTACAAAATCAAAAATACAAATTTTTTCAAAATTCCAAAAATATTTCAAAAACTATAACACATTCAAAAATTTCCATGTCCAATTTCATTTTAAATTACATTTACGTCATAAAAACTGCTAAATTTTTTTTTCCAAAGAATTGGCTAAAAAAATAAATGAAATCATTTTTTGACACACTTGACATTATTTTTTTGACAAACTTATTAAGCCATAATTCTCTATAATAATAATAAAATATCATGTCATACAAACTATTAATTTTATTTTTTTCTAAAAAAATTGGGTAAAAAATAAATAAAAACCTTTCTTTTGACACACTTGACAACATTTTTTTGACAAACTTATAATGCAATAATCTGGTTTTTGATCTCACATACCAATCCCGACCATCAAGATTTCTCCAAATTTAATGTTCCTACTCGTAGTCACTTAAAATAAACGTTTTTTAAGCCACAAATATAAAAATTTGCTATTTTTGACACACATAATGATTTTTTTGACACACTTCCGGTACAATTATCGAACACAGCGTCCTTTCGGACCTGTCCCTTGTGAATACCTATTTTTAGAAAAAAAAAATATTGAAACCCCTCCAGCCGTTTTCCCTGCAGCGTAGGTAATGACGGACGGCCAGCCGGCCGGCCGGTAGACAGACATACATTTTTTTTTTGCTTTTTTAGAATCAGTAGGTCCTAAAACGTCGAGAAATGCCAAAAAAAGTGGGGGAAAGAATTTCACTTTGAGCTCATGAATGTAATACTTAGGTCTTTCAGACCGAAGTAAATTATTCCAATTAAATAAAAATGTCTACACTAATGTCTAATGAAAAAAAGTTTAAAACTTATACCAATCTTATCAATGTCTTTCAGCCGAGAAGCAATGACTAAACTATAGGTGAAATTATTCAAACTATATATTTCTAAAATAGATATTACCCTAGTGCGTTTTAACGAAATGACATAGATCGGCCTATTAATGGTTCCAGCACTGGCCTAATAACAACAGCCAAGTATACTGTTAACCATTAATGGGCTAGTGCTTTGCCGTTTTATAGAGTCCGGCAATCGCTGCTTATAGAGCTATAGTCAACTCGTATTATATGTTTACCGATAAGACAGTGTGCAAAACTGACACAACAACCATGGTCATATCTCTGCAGTTTGTTGATAACAATTGGTCCTCGATCCTCGAGACCTCGATCAGCCCAATTCAGACCATATCTGCTTTGTTATTACATATGTGGCCTCTCATTTATGAGTGTAGATTTTTTTAAAAGCAGCAGTTTATATGAACCAAGTACTATTTTCAAACCTGCCGTGCTCGATGGGACCATGCATTGTCAAGTCCGTTTATCTGCACTCTTTAGATTAATTTTAAAAAAATTACTAAAGAAAAAGGAACTAACACAAAACCATTTATGGCTTAATACCTAGTGTAAAAAATTCAAAATTATACCGAATTATATCAAAATAACTGCAATACTCTCTAATTCACGAGCATTAAAAGCCATTAAAATTGCAGAAGAAACATGGCTTAAAGCTGAAATTATTTATCTATATGCTACTAGAAATATTTTATGTACACATTTAAAAATTGCTCACACTGAGTTAACAAGTAGATTAAATGCTTTTGAATTCGATGTTCTAGATATTAGTCTACGTGAAGAAATTAGTGAGCTTGCTTATAAAAAACATTTGAATCAAAAGAAAAAACTAAATATATTGTTAACAATAAATTATCCTGAACCACCACCTCCAACACATACATTTTATAATAAAATTGAAAATTTTTCAAATATAATCTTCTCACCTGATGAAATGCAACTTTTAAATAAAGGATTAAAGTATGCTCGAATGGACACGAACATCTCAAAAAATCTTTTAAATGCAGCTAATAGATTGTAATATCAACATTAGTAATCTTAAGGCCATCTGTGCTGAAGAAATTAGATCTTCAAACAACAATAATATAGGTATATTTAATAAAGAGTCACATTTAGTCAAAAATATTAAATCAAAATTAAATACCAATGATAGTATCCTTTGTAAAGCTGATAAAGGCACTACAATCACCATTTTACCTAAAACTTTATATATGGAAAAAGTTTGTGATTTTATCATTGATAGTGGTGCAGAGCTTTTACATTCTGATCCAACAAATAAATTCAAATTATCTGTAACTGAATGTTTATCATGTTGTAATGTTTTAATTCCTACTCATACTTAATTTCTTTTCAAGCAAATGAACCCTTTAGCACCTGTCCTGTATATGAACTACCGAAATTATAGTTAGGGCTCCTCCCAAGCGGGGATTTTGCGAGCTACTCGAGCGCGTCAGAAAATCATATGAGGAGAAAGCTTGCACCCTGTAATGTACTCCTACCAAATATGAACCTTTAATGTAGTGGGTTGCGTCGAGGGCAACCCGTCAGATTAGTAAAAAAAAATCAATCGTCAGAAAAACTCAAGCGCGTCAGATTAAGAGAAGGTAAGTTAAATACATTCAGAAAAGTGTATATTTCAATAATCTGACAATTTGACCGTGACATAAAGAAATAGGCGAGTCACTAAGGTGTAAAAAAAAACGACACCTGAAATACTCGAGCGCGATAAACTTTTTTTTAATTTTGAAGGTAATCCTATCAGGATTACGGAAAACATATATTCTGACAGTTTTCATGGGGCGATTCAGGTAAAATCGTCAATAAAAGATGGAGCGTACAGATGCTGAGAGCTGTGTATTCCCCACTCCGCGCCTCACTTCTCTCTCACTCTTTCTTTATCTCTTACTCTCTCGCACCGACTCCACTAGAGCGTCTTTCTGCATGACGCCATCTCAGCTGATCACCATAGTGTACACGTTTTTGGTGACTGCTAGACGCTTTGATTTGTTTGTTGTGTTTATAAGTTATTTTGTGAATTTCATGCACTGTTTAAAAATAAATTAAAAACACTCCAAAATCTAGTAAATGTTTGCTCGCTTAATTGCAGGAAAAATCAATTGTCAAATATTTCATATTACATTAATTGTAGTAATCGTAGTTTTCAATCCAAAAGCATTAATATAACTGAGATAATCCTAGTAAAATAAATAATAATAAAATAAAAATAATACTTCCGATACAGACATCGTTGTAATTATGTTAGCCAACATGGAACATATGAAATCTTCTGTAAAAGTCTGGTTTGATATCGGAGTAGGTAATGCACGCCGATATATCGACATTTCTGCTCTTTCTGCGAAATTGGGCCAACTTGTCTCACAAGCACTACCAGCTCTTCATGCGCTAACGGGATGTGATTACAACCCAGTTTTTTACAGACGAGGCAAAAAAAGACCTTTAGAAATTTTAATGAGATCTGTAGCATTCGCAAACTTGGGTTGTGAAGCTTATAATATTGAAACATTATCTTCCACCATGGAATCTTTCATCTGCCATTTTTACGGAATAAAAAAACTCGTCAATGTAAATAGTGCGAGGGTGGAAATATTTAATAAAACGTACAAAGTAACTGATACGTCTCAGTCCTTCTCATTAAATGTGCGTAATTACGACGCTTGTAATTTGCCGCCTTGCCGATCAGAGCTACAGCAACATTTATTGCGAACAAAATACATCGCATGCTTGTGGAGAAATGCGCACAATCGTACTCTTACGGAGATGTCACCAACAAACTGCGGATGGACAAATGTGGATGGAAAATTGGAGCCAACTTGGTTCGTAGGAAAGCAACTTCATGAAGCATACCAAGATATCGTCGTAACACCTGACATTTTCGGAGATACTTTTGAATCAGGTATGTTTCCTTTTTAATACTATAATATCATAAAATGAATACATGATTGTGAAGTATCATAACCATTCTTGTTTACAGAAGCACGAGATGACGAGGAAGTCCAGGTGGTCGAAGAAGTGGAAACCAACTTTGAAGAAGAATCCAGTGAGGATGAAGATTAATTTTTTTTATTAATATTTTGTACCTACTTTTATAATAATAAATGATCAAATTTTGTATAGACATATGTGTACATATTTTTTGTATTACATGCAGTAATGAAAAATAGAAACGACAAATAATTGTCACTTTAAAATTGTCAGACGAACAGTACCCCTCCATATAATTGTCAGATTATCATCCTGGAGGACGAAGACATCAAGTTGATCCCCCTGCATAAAAATCTGACGCGCTCGAGTATCTCAAGGTCACATTTTATTTTTACATTTTTCAAAATCAGCCATGACTTTTGGTCACGTTTAAATCGTCAGTCATTTAAATAGGACACTTTTTTGAGTTCACTTTACATAAACCTTGAATATCTGACACGCTCGCATAACTTTTTTTTTTTTGTTTTTCCACCTCTCTATACGCCCACCTCCCTTTAGTTAATCGTCAGATTTATATGTATCGGTTATCAGAAAGACAAAGCGCATATACTCTATGAATATCTGACGCGCTCGAGTATTTTTATGTGACTGTTTTTTTTTTACATTTTTAAAAATTCTTACACGCTCTCCCCCCACTAAAATGGAAAACTTGACATAAATTTTTTTCTTTTTAGAACGTAAACTTCACAATCCAATAAGTCCCTATGACGCTCTAGTAACTGCAAATTTAGCATCCCGGGCTCCCCTACTATTACAGAAAGAAAATTTATCAATAAGGCCTATTGTTTCTTATCGTAGTGCTCCTGCCTACAAACTATGTAAAAAATTTAGCAAAATTTTCTTAGAAATTACAGGCTTTTATTCTATATATGCTGTTAAAAATTCTATTGACTTGATAAATAAGATCGATGTTATTGTTCCCCATAATTCAAAATTAATTTCTTTTGACGTTTCAAGTTTGTTCACTTCTATACCCATTATTGTTCTAAATGATATTGAGCTTGGGCTATTATTTTGAAAACGTACATTTTTTTGTCGATTTTTAAAAAATCTGAAATTTGATATATTGTTCGTATATTGACGATAGAAAAAAAGTAAGTTCTGGTTTTATTTTTTGAGTACTCTGAATCGGAGTTATGCGTGGTTGAATTTTTGAGGCTTTTTCACGTAGTTTTGGTAATGGTGTCAATGTTTTGTTAATAGATCCCATAAATTTCATGCGATTTACTTATATTTTTGCAAATAAAGAGAAAAAAGGTTGAATAATCGAAATGTGTAAGTTGGAAATTAATAATATTTCTCTTTTCCGCTAGGTGGCGAGTTAAACCTTGGTTTACTTCAAAGCTCATATCTCAAAAATCGTCATTTTTCTTCTGTATTTTCAGAAATTTTAAATTAAACACATGCAGCTATGAAATTAAAAAATAAAAAGTGAGAGATTCCATATGGATTTTTTTATACGATTTTTTAAAGTTTAGTATATGAAAAATTCACATGTGCTTTTACATCAACTAATTATGCTTTACTAGATGTGAATCTAATATATTAAAAATTTTATATTTTAACATCTGTCAAAAGGATGTATAAATTAACATTTTTATGTATTTGTTTGTAATATTATTATTGTTAATTATTAAAATTATGGTTTTTATAGAAAACAAATTTATTTATAATAGTCTCATGCTTATGTTAGTGTTAAGATGTTGAAAGTAAATCACAATCATCGATCGTTGGAATCTCCAATCTTTATTCTCAATAAAAACCTGTTACTCAATGAGTAATGCACAGAATATGTTTCAAATTTAGTACAGATGTTAAAATATAAAATTTTTAATATATTATGATTCACATTTAGTAAAGCATAATTAATTTGATGTAAAAACACATGTGAATTTTTCATATACTAAACTTTAAAAAATCGTATAAAAAAATCCATATGGAATCTCTCGCTTTTTATTTCTTAATTTCATGGCTGCATGTATTTACTTTAAAATTTGTGAAAATAAAGAACAAAGAGTGACGATTTTTGAGATATGAGCTTTGAAGTAAACCAAGATTTAACTCGCCACCTAGCGGAAAAGAGAAATATTATTAATTTCCAACTTACATATTTCGATTATTCAACCATTTTTCTCTTTATTTGCAAAAATATAAGTAAATCGCATGAAATTTATGGGATCTATTAACAAACCTACGTGAAAAAGCTTCAAAAATTCAACCACGCATAACTCCGATTCAGAGTACTCAAAAAATAAAACCAGAACTTACTTTTTTTCTACCGTCAATACCAACAATATATCAAAATTTTAGATTTTTTAAAAATAGTCGATTTTTTTTCGATGTATGTTTTCAAAATAATAGCCCTGTTTCTAAAATAATCAATGATTCAGTTCCGTCACTTGAAATTCAAAATGAAATTGGCCTCCTTTATAAAACTTGTATTACACAGAATTATTTTGTTTTTGATAATAAATATTACAAATTTACTGATGGTCTACCTATAAGCTCTCCATTATCTCCCCTCCTCGCTGATATGTTCATGGATTGGTTTGAAAAACAAATATTAGATGTATCACTACCTTTATCAACACATATATTATTTTGGTACAGATATGTAGATGATATTATTTGTCTTTGGAGTGGTAGTCTAGGGCTTGTAAATCGGATAAAACCGAAACCGGTTACCCTGGTTTTTGTTGACTTTTACAAAACCGTCTAAAAACCGGGTTTTGCTGTGAAAACCGGGTTTTTCTGTTACATCGAAAGTTCAATTTATTGTTTATTCTAGAAAGGAAATTTAGTTTTTCGTATTCTGGATGCATATTCTATATTCATTAATTAAAAATCGTATAGAAATGGATCGCATTTCTGTATAAAAATATTCGTAACCTGTAGTATAGTTGTTAACATCGTATACGTTGCCCAAATACAATGTGGAAAACTTTAATATCTTCGCTTACGGAATAGCCGTTTGTAACTTTATTTTAGTCGTTTATATTAAATTCTTAGGTATACACTTTTCAAGAAAGTATTCCAACATAATATTTTTATCAACGATCTAAACTTTTCTCTGCAGTCTTTTACCGGAAGAAATTTTCAAAACATTTTACAATTTATGTTTTGATTTTTGGAGTAGTAGATTTTTTTAGTTTCCATTGCTTTTTTCATTATACTTTAAATATATATTTCGTTTGCCATGACTTAATTAACTTATTTCAACAAAATGTTAGGATGATTTAAGCGTTTGTTTTTTTAATTTTCAATGAAGGAATAAATACTTGATTTTAAACTTTTTTTTTTTTTTTTTTTTTATTTATTCAAAGTTAGGCATGTTTAGTGTTAATTATAATAAATTATAAATTAACGTCTCTGAATATCCGAAGATACCATGCCAACTAGGGATAAGAATGGAATGCAAATTAAGATTCTCTGAGAAATTTATGAACGTTAACTTTAAAGCCTTGAGGATTAAATTCATCAGGGAAAACCCAGGAAGGTAAGGCATTCCAAAGATGAGATACTCTGTTGAAGAAGTCACGTTGGAAGGCTACAGTTCTACACCTAATTATTTGAACGGTAAAGGGATGCGCTGCTACGTTTGCTCTGGTGTGACGCGAAAGGTTTGATGATTTAGGTAAAATCGATTTGATCTCTTCAGAAGCTCGTTCATCCATAATATATTTATAAAATATAGTCAAATCAGCAACATTTCTTCTGTGCTGCAAGGAATCAAGACCGTTAGTAAGACTTGGGTTACCAATGAGTTTAATAGCTCTACGCTGTACAGAATCAAGGCAGTTGAGACTACTCAAGTAAGCTCCACCCCATATGTGAGAACAGTATTCCATGCAGGGACGTATAAAAGATTTATAAACTAAAAGAAGTTGTTCGCTATCGAAAAACTTACGACATCGCCCCAAAAATCCTAACTTTTGAACAGCATTCTTAGCCAGATTAAAAATATGAGAATTCCACTTCATATTATTTTCAATCTCAACTCCTAGAAGTCTGACAGACTCATTCTCTAAAAGATTTTTGGGGCCAAACGTTAATGGAAAAGGATTGGGTGTCGTTAACCTAGAAAAATGACAAACCTGTGTTTTGCTTGTATTGAATTCAACACTGTTAGCAATACCCCAATCCATAATTGTTTTAAGATCAGTGTTAAGGGAATCTATCAATTTTGACCTACACTCACTAAGCGCTAAGGGTGTATATAGTTTAGGTGCTTCATGAGACGCATGAAGCGTGCTATCATCAGCAAAACTATGTATAGGATGAACCGTTGAGTCCAACAAATCATTAATATAGATAAGAAAAAGAGTTGGTGACAAAGCGGAACCCTGAGGAACTCCTGCATTAGTTGAAAAAGTATTCGATGATACACCGTCAACATTGACCCGAAATTTTCGATCAGATATAAAGCTCTGTGTCCAAGATATAAGCTGCTCGTCTAAACCATAGGATCTCAATTTGCATATAAGGTTGTTATGCCAAACTTTGTCAAATGCCTTGGAAATATCAAGAGCAACACCGAATGTTTCTCCAAAGTTTTCAAGCGACTTATTCCAGATATGAGTGACAAAAGACAGCAAATCTCCCGTCGCTCTTCCTTTTCGAAATCCATATTGTCTCTCATTAATTAATTTGGAAGACTCTAAGAAGCTCATTAAATTAAAATTGACATATTTCTCAAAAATTTTAGCAACTACCGATAAAATTGAAATGGGTCTGTAATTCGTAGGATCAGTCTTACTGCCCTTTTTTGAAACTGGCTGTACACTAGCCATTTTCCAAATTTCAGGAAAAATTCCTTTCTTATATGACAAATAGAAGATTTTTGTGAGGATTGGTGCTAGCTCCCTAGCAAATGTTTTAAGTATAATCGGAGGAATAAAATCAGGGCCTGTTGCCTTGTTAGTATTGATTTTTAAAAGCATTTTTCGAACAATGTTTTTCCGAAAAATTATCCGCCTCATTTTATAAGAAACTTTAGAAATAGGTTTAGGTTGGAAATTAGGTTCTTTTAAAGTAGAATTTAAAGAGAAATAATGCCCAAGCAAATTAGCTTTCTCTTTTGGATCAATGATAGGGACATCTCTATTAACAAGAGGCGGTAGGGAAGATTTATAAAAGTTGCTTTGGACAGCCTTTGCGGCTTTATAGAAATTGCGTGAACCAGTCGGATGTTCTGCGAATTTAGATGCTTTTTTCCTATTAAATAGATGTTTCTCTTCATCTATTAACTTACGACATAAATTTCTCTCTTTACGGTACTGTCTAAGGTTTTCATCGGTTTTGTTTTGATTAAACTTTCGAAAAGCCTTTTTTTTAACTTTTATAGCTTTTTTGCATTTACTAGAAAACCATAGATCAGTTTTCGGAATGATCAATTTATTAGGAATAAATCTGCGCATACCATCAATTACAGTTTCAGAAAAATTTGATGCAGCTATGTCTGGGTCTTGGCCGGTAAGACAATAACGTTTCCAAGGAAAATATCTAAAAAAACTTTTAAGTCCTTGCCAATCCGCAGCTTTGTAATCCCAAACATTGCGAGGATTCGCTTTAAATTGTTTTGGAATTTGTATATTTAGTTGTGTGGAGATCAAATTATGATCTGAACATAACAAGATGATGTGATGATCAGATGATCTTAACATTCAAGGTTAATCAAATTTCACTTTAAAAAACTGTTTTAATTAATTCCAATGAAGCATGCAAACAAATATTATGTACAACTCGTACAACAAAACAAATATTTCCGTACTCGGTGTACATCAAATCATTACACCTCATCTGGCAAAATCTTTCTTTTCTAAACGCAATAATAACCTTCTTCTGTTTTTCGTGCAGAATTAAATATTATCAATAATGTCTTAGTATCAAATATCAATTTTTATTAGAAAAAATAGTTCTTACTTCTAAATCGAAATAAATATTTTAGAGAGCATTCACGAAGGTGAAGTCGAACCAATGACATCCGCATCTGTAGTTCTTTATTATAACAACTACAACATTCAATTTCTGCGGTATTGCATGGTTCTAACGAATGGGCAAACCATAGCAATTTTAAGTGGTCCTTCCAAAAAGAAATGAAAATGTTTTGCGTTACTAAGGAAAAATCCATAAAAATCAATAACTTATTCAATGCTCTGGCATCAATTCAACCCACTTCAACAGACAGTGAGAGAGTCCTTTTGATCGCAGGTAATTTCTGTACTAGATTACGTTCATCTGTGAAATTTAACCTGTTGGACGCATTAATTTTTCTTAAATATTATTTTATTAAAAAAAATAAATTATAAGTTAAGTTTCGCTTTTATTTTTGGTTTACAATGAATTTTAACATATTATTTGCAATTTTTTATAATATATTTACAATTTTACTCAAGATAGATTTTTAAATAACCAAAAAACCGGTTAAAATCCGGTTACCCGGTTTTTCATGTTATTAAAAACCGAAACCCGGTTTTTAAAATTAACCGGGTTTTTACATGCTCTAAGTGGGACTGATCGACAGCTAGACTGTTTTCTCCAAATACTTAATAACAAATGTATTTCATTTAAATTTACTATTGAGAAAGAAATAGATAAGTCTATTAATTTCCTTGATATTATTATCAACCATGATAACCATAAATTTGATTTTGATATTTATAGAAAGCCCACTTGTACAGATACAATTATAAATTCTAACTCCAATCACTCTAGGAATGCTAAACATTCAGCTTTATATTCGCTAATTGACAGATTAATTAAAATCCCACTTTCTTCTTTTAATTTTAACAAAGAACTAAATACAATTTTAACTATATCAAACACCAATGGTTTCAATCCTGATTTAGTTTATAAAATTCTACACAAGAAGCTCAGACGTCTTGCTTATATCCAAATTTATCCAGTTTCATTTAATTACCATTTAATTATCATGATAAAATAAGTCCAAAACTAGGAAACATTATTACTAAACATACAAATTTAAGTTGTTCTTTTTATAATAACAAAAATTTACACAGCCTTTTGGTTAACAATAAATTTAGTCAACAAAATAAATTTTCAAATAGTGGAGTTTACCAATTGTCGTGTGATGATCGTAATGCAATCTATATCGGACAAACTGGTTGTAGTTTTTCTGAACGTGCATCAGAACATTTTCGAGCCTTAAGAGTAGGATATTCTAATTCCACGTTTGCAAATCATTTGATATCGGAAAACCATAACAGTACATTTAGTAATAATAGTATTCTTCAATTTGAAAACAAAGGCTTAAGACTAAATATTTTGGAATCTTTTGAAATTAGAAAAGCTCAGTTTTATAATCAAAATATATTGAACGCCCAAACTGATATAATTTATTCACCTTTAACTTGCTCAGATTTGTTTATTTAATTTAAAATTTCCCATGTTTTAAGCAATGTTTCTTAAAAGTTTTTTAAAATTTTTATAAAAATTTTACTTACAAAATGGTATTGCCTTCATTAGCTATTTGATACTAATTTTTATAAAGATTTTTCTCATTCGAATTTTAAATTTTTATTGTTTAACTCTTACTTGTTGATTGAATTATTTTGTGTTTAATTTATTTCGAATTTGAGTAGTTTCAAAAATTGTTTTTTGTAACACATGCGTACAAAATATTCAATTTTGTACTAGAATAGAATACAAGAAAAAACTACTTTTCCGCACATATGACCACAAAATATTTTGTAAGCCTGGACCGTATCGCCGCCTACATGTTTTTTTTTTTTTTTAATAAAATGTGCTGTGTAGTAGGAATTACAATATGTGTCACAATAACACATAAAAACCTTTTAAGACGAAGGTCCCACAACAACATACGTTCAAAGGTGTTGATGGACGTAAATCTTTCTTTTTTTGTTGTTTTAAATTTTTTGTTAAAGAATGGATAACTAAACAAAAAATCCTATCACTGATAAAATATGACATAGGCCAAAATTTTATGATAGAATAGAGAAAATAAAAGTAAATTAAAAAGCAAATAGCAAATTTTTACAAAAATTTGCTGAAACCAATCAAAAATGTAGTTGCCAATAATCCAGCCGGTTGCATATTCCTTGATCCTGTGACGCACCGTCTTTCTTAAAGATTAAAGCCCACACATAGTTATATGAAGGCTCGTTTCCTTAAGGAAGCAATAGCGTCTCATCATCAAGGATTTTTTCACAGCTAAGATTGAGGGTGCTACCGTTGACTGAATACAGTTCATCCGCCACCACCCCTAAGATGTCACCTTGGCTAGTGATATCTCATTGCTATTGCCAGTGGTATGTGATATCTCACGTTAACTCGTATGTCAATAGCAGGGACTGGAGTACGCGGGGTTGTCACACCCGTAGATCAAAAATAAAAAAAAAAATAAAAAAACAATAAAAACCGATCCCTCCATGCGATCCCAAATGTGAGATTTGTAGTTAAATCTATCCATATATCTATCTATATATAATATGTTTATAGCACTAAAATATCAAAATAATAATTTAAATGACTTACCATATAGTAAAAACAACTTAAACACATTGCATCATTTGAATTGCAAGAAAAAACAATTCATTTAGGTTTTCAAAGTTCACAATTTTGACAGCTTAGTTGGGGTACTATATGTTGTTAGTTCGTATCTTATGTTTATATTTTCGAGCTAGTATAATTTACAACTATTACAACGAAGATGGCGCACTTTAATTATTTAAAAAGCTTAAATTTGTTTATAACTTTGTTAAATAAATGATTAAATGAACAATTAAATAAATATTTTTAAATTTTACGCACTTGTTGCAAAAAATAGTGTGTATTACTAGTGCGAATGCGTTTTCCAAACGCGAGTTATTTGCCGCACTCCCTGCGGTCGTTGTTTGGTTGTTTGGAAAACGCATTCGCTCTAGTAATACAATCTACTATTGTTTTATATTTTTGTTAATAATTTTTCTTTAGTATATATTTTTTCAAGCTCTTGATAATGGTGTGACAACCGAAATTGATCGAGCAAAAATATAAATACACATTAATGTATGTTTAAAGTATGTTTAAATAAAAATAAAAATAAAATAATTATAATTTGTATTTATTAATTTGCGAAACTAAAAACAAGTAAATAAAAAAATTTAAAATAATATTCTTTAGATTCCTCGATATACAAAAATTCCCCGACACTCAAATGATGCGAATGGCGGTGGGTCTAATAATAATGATTCTGTTTTTTGAGTGGCTGAGGGTATGGGTTAAAAATAGTTGTGTTGCCCTGCTAGGTTTGAAATAGCCCTTAATTTAGCACATACTGCGATTTTAACAAATGATATCATAAAGGATAGAACTTGGGAGTCGTAGTGGCAACAAATCTGCATTCGACCAACTTTGAATTATTACTACATAAATCGGTTATTGTGATATAACCCATACAAGGTTGTACAACTGGTCCAGTAATGGTCTATTACTGGCGACCAGTAATGCAAGAATGGGTGAATTCCGGCAACCATGACTACCGTCTTCCCCCGAAAAAAACGCCTAAGCGTTGTAAACAAATAGAACGCCTACCCTGCGTTTTATTCAAATATAACGCCTATGCGTTATGTATTGAATTATGAATACAAACTAATTTTTTTAAGGCATTCACTACATGTATGATAAATAACATCATACGTATTTTGATTTTTACATGGAAGCAATTGATTTTTGACAGAGAAAAACTCGAAATCTCTGTTTGACTATTTCAAAAACTTCAAAATCAGTTTCGAACCATTCGGTACGTGGCTAAGTAGTATTATAAGCGATACCATCCTTGAAATTGAAGCCAATCTAAATGATTTTATCAATGAGAACGACAACGCCAAGGTCCATAAAGGGTATTCGACATCATGTAGGATGGAGATTGTAGCTCTTTGCAAACTAGAAGATGTCAACATTACTGTTGTGGAAGTGGACAACAATTGTATAATGAACGATTAATGTTTATGGGTCATTCTTTTACAAACCGGACACCTATCTGACCAACACATTTTTGATTTGGCTGAAATTTTTCGTAGAGACTTTATATCAAAAAAATTTTCTATTAAAACGTATATTTAATTAATGAAGAAATGAGTTTTACTGTTAGAAATAAATTAATTTTTCCAGGGTGGGACGACAAAAATTTATTTCAAACGTTAAAAATAATAAAAAATTAAATCTGTACATATTTGATTGTGTCTAAATTTTCGATTTTGGTTGTGTATTTTTAAATGCCAAAAAATTGCTTTTAGGTAGATTTCATATAAAAATCTACCTATTGCAATAGGCTTCATCTCGGAATTTCGGAAAAATTTTTGTGCCAAACGACTATATATGATAAGCGGAGACAAAAAAAACAAAAAAAAAAATTTATATATGGATAGTTCTACAAACATAGGAATTTTGGACGGCTCTGCTTATTTCGTATATTAATATGAAAAAAAAAATTTTTTTCACATGAAATTTGTAAACCTTAACTATGTCTAGCTGGTCACCCAAAATAAACCCGTTTCGAAATATATGTCTTAGAAAAAAAATTATTCAAAACGTCAAATTATCAGTCCCCTGGCGTGTCCCACCTTGAAATTCTAAGCTGGTAAACTAAATAATCAATGATTCTAAGTGTGTAGAGACAAATTTACTCGGTAGTAATAATTTTGAATAATGATGCTTTGATAATGTGTAAATAATCATAACATTACTCTATATTTCATATAAGATATATCCTATTAAAGTTTGTCCCACCAATTTGTTATTATTCTCCTGCCCAATCAAAACACATTGAAAATATTGGAAATTCATATTTCTATCAAGTTATCGCTCGTCACAGAAATTAATTAAAGTTCAATAAATATATTATTGCAAGTGTTTTACTTAGTCCGAGGTTTTATCATTCAAAACAGTCAGCATTAGTAGCGAGATCGTGTGTTGTCCAGTCAAATTATCAGTCCCCTGGCAATTATTTTCGTAAAAAGTATTTTAATTACAGGTAATTTTGTAATTTTATACGTCGTGAATATGTATTGCCTTGGTATAGAATCCGTTTATTTTTTTTTTTAGACGTAATTTTGTCATTTTTAAACGAAATACTGATAAATTATCAGTCACCTGTTCTCAGTCCCCTGGAAGATTTAAAAGCGGACAAACTTAGATAAATGTTTATTTCGTATTTTGAGATAATATTAAGATAATTTTGAGTTAATTTAGGATTAAGAAGGATATTATTTAATTTTGACTCTTGTATTTTTTTTTTTTTTTTGTTTTTTTTGTTTTTTTTTGTTTTTTTTTTTTTTTTTTGTTTTTGTTTTTTGACTGGCCACATTCAGAAAAGTTGAAAGAACGTCATCAACTTTAACTAAAACTAGTTGCCAGAACTTATACGCAAAAAACCTGTCGTGCCGTAATTACGTAATTAGCTCCATTTTCTTCCTTCGTGTGTAGAACTACCCATATATATATATATATATATATATATATTGTTACGATTGCAGAAAAATCTAGACGATTACAGAAAGATCTAAACGATTACGGTCACTTCCAGGAAAATAAAATCAACAAAACACAACAGAAATTGAATGAAATGAATATTGTTGTTGTTGTCTCTTCTTAGAAATAGGGTCAACATAAACGATTTTATGAATCAAATCAACATAACGTAAAATAATCGAATATTCTAATATTTTCTCAAGGTTTCTGGAAAGTGATGTCGAATTATCTAGAAGTATTGCAGAAGGTATATAAGAGAATTACCTATTGTAGTTTTTAATTAGTTTATTTTAAACCTGCGATTGTGAAGTTAAAATTATAAAAGTGATCTTTAAATTAGTTTTCGTGTAAAGTTATTTTGTAAATAAAGTTTAAAGTGTTATTAAGTAGAAATAATTTGTGTATTATTTTGAACTTTGAATTACTGGAAATTTCTACAATAAACCGTTGGAGTTTCTGAAGCTGTTAAAAGAATATTCTAGTTAAGAATATTGTTTGCTGCCTTGTTTTCCTGTTGTTGTGGAACAGTTAAGGTGTTGAATACTTAATAAAACCTGGTGTGTTTGCTTACTAATCAGTGATCGAACTCAGGAAGAGATTGGGAATTACGTTTATCGAATTGAGAGTAAGGCCAATTCGAAGTAAGGTTGGAAAAACGTAACATTGGTGACAGCGGCGGGATTAGTTAGCTGTTAATAATGGTTTTATTAAGTGATTTGAAGGTTCTTGAGTTAAAGAAAGAACTAGAACAACGTGGATTGTCAACAAGCGGAAACAAAACTGAATTAATGCTACGGCTTCGACAAGGTATGGAAGCCAATGGAATGGACGTGGAAAGTTACCAGTTTGGAATTGTTACAACAAATACTGATTCAGTTGATGAGGACAAAAGTTTTGTTGCGGAAACAACATCTTCATTGCCACCTGCAAATTGTGATTTTACGCAGTTAATGGCTATGATGCAACAGATGAGTTTGAACATCAGCCAACAAATAAATTTGAATATGAATCAGAAACTGGATGCCATAAATACCAGCATGAATCAGATGAATGCTAATATGGCTGTCAATAAAGAGGAAATGAATCAAAGTTTGTCTGCAACCAAGGAAGAAATCAGTAGCAACATCAATCAACAGCTGGAAATAGTCAACAATAACATGGCTACAACCAAGGAAGAGATCAGTTTGAACGTCAAGCAAATAATGGACGAGAAACTTCTCGAAATATCTACTACGTTACGGGAGGAAGTAGGCAGAGTTCATCAAGAGGTGAAAGAGCTAGAGCAGAAAGTACTTGATGAAAACAAAAAGGTACTTGCAAAAGTAGATGATTTCGAGAAACGGTTGCAAGATGTTGAAACGAATAAAGTCACTTCACATGTGGTACAACAAATAGCAAATATTAAACTAAAGCCACCATCGTATGACGGTACCACATTTTTCGGCATCTTCAAGTTCCAGTTCGAGACCGCAGCTGATCAAAATGTTTGGAACGCTGAAAATCGTCTTGCTGCATTGATAGTTGCGCTTAAAGGTGAAGCAGCTGAAGCATTACAGGCAGTACCAGAAAACGATCGCAAAAGTTATGCTGAAGTGATGAATGCGTTGGAACGAAAATATGGCAGCGACCACAAAAAGGAGCTATACCGGATCGAGTTAAAGGGTCGCTTGCAACGGAATGGAGAAAGCATTCAGGACTATTCTTCGGCAGTAGAACGCCTTGTACATTTAGCACACTCGAATACTCCACCGAATTTTATGGAGAAAATGAAGATCGAGGCGTTTACTGATGGTATTCGTGATCCAGAAACACGAAAAGCAGTAATGTTGTCGCCAAAAGCAACATTCGCAGAAACTATTGCTTATGCCTTAACAAATGAAACTGCACAAGCAATAATAAAACCATCAATCAAAATACGTCGGGTGGAGTTGGCTGACGACAACGGTTATAAACCAAGACTACGAGAGAGTGTCAGAAGTGATAGAATCCGATGCTGGTTATGTGGCAAGTTGGGTCATATTTCGAGGGAATGCAGAGATGTGAGAAGGAAACGAGCAAGATCAGCATCGCCTATGCAGCGACGTCAAGCAGAAGAACGGGTGCAGCAAGCTAGGGAAGACGATAGAGCAGCACCGCATCAGTTAAACTACAAAGAGTCAGCCTAAAGGGGCGTAAGCTGGCTCCCACAACCGATTGCCCCATAACCTTCATCCATGTTTCGAGATTGACAAGGGGAGGTGACAGCCTGACTGTTAGGGCTAATATTGATGGAAAAAGTTGTGTCATCACGTTAGATACGGGAGCAACAAATACAATTGTCCGCACTGATATTGTGAAAGGGAAACTAAAACCAGCAGGGAGATACCGGATGCAGACAGCTACTGGCGAAAGTGCAAGTATTAAAGGAAAGAAAGTGGTCAACTTTGAAATAGGGAATACTCACTTTCAACATGAAGTGGTGGTAGCTGACATTGTGGATGAAGTCATCCTGGTCATGGACTTCATGAGGCCAAATGGATTCGTTATTGATGCTGGCAAAGGAGTACTCACTTACGGAAATGTTGAGTTGCCACTCCAATTTAATGGTGAAGATTCAAATTGTGTTCGTCGAATAATATTAGATCACAGGGAAAAGCTGCCACCCCAATCAGAAACAATCATTTGGGGAAAATTGGAAGGAGGTTCTGGGTCACCCAGGTTGTGGGTTGTAGAAGCCAACAAAGAACATGAAAATTTTAAAGAAGTCGTTATAGGGAAAACTTTAGTTAGATCAGATGCTGATTACAAAATACCAGTAAGAGTTTTAAATCTGTCAGATACGCAGAAAACAATGAAAAAAGGATCAATCATAGGACAATGTGAAGAGGTAGCTAAAATAATAAAGTGCGAGCAGAAAAACATCAATTGCTCGGTCAACACAAAACAACAAAAGGCAGAAATGGAGCAACTTGTGCAGAAATGGACAGAAGGGCTTTCAGAAGAACAGAAGAAAGCAGCACGTCAATTGTTGGAGCGGCACAAGTCTGTATTCTGTAGTACACCTGAAGGGAATGGCAGAACCAATATGGTAAAACATCGTATTGACACCGGAGCAGAAAAGCCGATACGCCAGGCACCAAGACGATTACCATTGGCTAAAAGAGAGGAAGCAGATAAAATGGTTAGAGATATGAAAGAAGCTGGTGTAATTGAGCCTTCAGACAGTCCCTGGAGCTCACCTGTGGTGTTAGTTGGCAAGAAAGATGGAAGCTTGAGATTTTGTGTTGACTACAGGAAACTAAACATAGTTACGAAGAAGGATAGCTACCCATTGCCTAGGATTGATGATACACTGGATACATTATCGGGTTCAAGATTGTTTTCAACACTGGATCTGCAGAGTGGCTACTGGCAGGTGGAAGTTGCGGAGGAAGATCGGGAGAAAACGGCGTTCAGTGTAGGTAATGGACTATGGCAATTTAATGTCATGCCATTTGGGTTATGCAACGCGCCCGCAACTTTCGAGAGATTAATGGAACGGGTACTAAAAGGCTTGCACTGGAAAACATGCCTTGTATATTTGGATGACATCATCGTCATGGGAAAAGACTTTGATGACCACTTGAGGAACTTGGCGGAGGTACTGGAAAGGTTGCAAGCAGCAGGTTTGAAATTAAGTCCCAAAAAGTGTTCACTTTTCAAGGAAGAAGTAAAATATTTGGGACACAAGGTTACCGCAATGGGAATTCATACAGATTCCGACAAGATTGCAGCAGTTATGAACTGGCCAAGACCAAAGAATCTACATGAACTACGAAGCTTCCTTGGATTGTGCACATACTACAGACGGTTTGTGCCAGGATTCGCCAACGTTGCCAAAAGTCTGCATGAGTTAACCAGAAAAGATAAGGCATTTGAATGGAATGAACCTCAAGAACAAGCATTTGTGGAGCTCCGAAAGAGATTATGTACGGCTCCAATTCTGTCCTATCCTATACCAAATGTTCAGTTTATTTTGGATACTGATGCCAGTAATGAAGGTATAGGAGGAGTCTTGTCGCAGAATATAGATGGTCAGGAAAAGGTGATAGCTTATTTCTCGAAAATGTTATCAAAGCCGGAGCGAAATTATTGTGTTACCCGGAAGGAGTTATTGGCCATTATGGAATGCGTCAAACATTTTCATAAATACTTGTATGGTCAGAAATTTCATCTTAGAACTGACCATGGTGCGTTAAGATGGCTACTCCAGCTCAAAAATCCAGAGGGACAAGTAGCACGCTGGATCGAACGGTTGCAGGCGTACGATTTGGACATTGAACATCGAAAGGGTACTGCACATGGGAACGCTGATGCATTATCGAGACGACCCTGTCCAGTTGAATGCAAGCATTGCAGTCGTCAAGAAAATAAGGAGAACATCATCGATGTACGATTACTACAAGTGCTACCTGACGATGAATGGACAGCTGAAGCCATAAGAAAAGATCAATTAGAAGATCCGGATCTTGCACCCATCATCGAGTTCAAGGAAAAGGGTTGCAAACCAGTATGGGGAGAAATTTCTGATAAAACTTCAACTTTGAAGGCGTACTGGGCGCAATGGGGCAGTCTCCAGTTAGAGAATGGATGCCTAAAGAGAATATGGGAAAGCTCAGATGGCAAGATAAACCAATCCCTTACAGTGGTACCAAAAGGGAAAATAGAAGCAGTACTGAAGGAGTATCACGAAGGACCGAGTGGAGGTCACCTTGGGATCAATAAGACTCTTGCAAAAATACGACAACGGTTTTACTGGTCGGGGACTCGGCAATCAATTGTAGAGTGGTGTCAAAAATGCGATAAATGTGCGGCGGTGAAAGGACCCGCACGAAGAAGTCATGGAAAAATGAAGCAATACAATGTAGGTGCTCCATTTGAAAGGATCGCAATGGATGTAGCGGGACCATTTCCAACAACTGATAATCAGAATAAATATGTGCTTGTGATCATGGACTACTTCAGTAAGTGGCCGGAAGTGTGTGCGATTCCCAACCAGGAAGCAACCACAATCGCTGAAGCTGTAATAAATAATTGGATTAGCCGCTATGGAGTTCCTATGGAGATCCACACCGATCAGGGACGGAACTTCGAGTCAGCTGTATTCCAGGAAATTTGTCAAATGCTGGGGATTAACAAAACGAGGACGACAGCTTCACACCCACAGTCAGATGGGATGGTTGAGAGATTCAATGCTACTTTGGAGAAATTTCTAGCAAAAGTGGTCAGTAAGAATCAACGTACCTGGGATCAACACATTCCTTTATTTTTGATGGCATACAGATCAGCAGTTCATGACACCACGACCATGACACCAGCTCAAACTATTTTTGGAAGTGATTTAAGACTTCCTGGTGACCTCAAATTTGGAGCGGTACCATCAACATCATTGTCTGCGCAAGAATACGTCAACCGAATCAGGAAGAACCTTGAGGATATTCACAATCTTGTTCGGCAGAAGATACAACTGACCAGTGATAAAATGAAAGCCCGATATGATATACGATCTAATAATAAAGGTTTCGAAGAAGGACAATTAGTATGGCTACACAACCCACAACGAAAACGAGGGTTATCACCAAAACTGCAAGCTGCATGGGAAGGACCTTACAATATTATAACGAAGTTGAATGACGTGGTTTATAGAATTAAGAAAGGCCATCGAGGCAAAGCGAAAGTAGTACATTTGGAAAGATTGGCCTTATACAAAGGAGAGCTAGATCCTGTTCGGGACGAACAGGCTTAAGTGGAGGGTATTGTTACGATTGCAGAAAAATCTAGACGATTACAGAAAGATCTAAACGATTACGGTCACTTCCAGGAAAATAAAATCAACAAAACACAACAGAAATTGAATGAAATGAATATTGTTGTTGTTGTCTCTTCTTAG
Organism: Diogma glabrata; assembly: GCA_963693315.1. Lineage (NCBI taxonomy): Eukaryota > Metazoa > Arthropoda > Insecta > Diptera > Cylindrotomidae > Diogma > Diogma glabrata. The sequence goes on from OY856186.1 coordinate 219,314,790, forward strand.
AAATAGGGTCAACATAAACGATTTTATGAATCAAATCAACATAACGTAAAATAATCGAATATTCTAATATTTTCTCAAGGTTTCTGGAAAGTGATGTCGAATTATCTAGAAGTATTGCAGAAGGTATATAAGAGAATTACCTATTGTAGTTTTTAATTAGTTTATTTTAAACCTGCGATTGTGAAGTTAAAATTATAAAAGTGATCTTTAAATTAGTTTTCGTGTAAAGTTATTTTGTAAATAAAGTTTAAAGTGTTATTAAGTAGAAATAATTTGTGTATTATTTTGAACGTTGAATTACTGGAAATTTCTACAATAAACCGTTGGAGTTTCTGAAGCTGTTAAAAGAATATTCTAGTTAAGAATATTGTTTGCTGCCTTGTTTTCCTGTTGTTGTGGAACAGTTAAGGTGTTGAATACTTAATAAAACCTGGTGTGTTTGCTTACTAATCAGTGATCGAACTCAGGAAGAGATTGGGAATTACGTTTATCGAATTGAGAGTAAGGCCAATTCGAAGTAAGGTTGGAAAAACGTAACAATATATATATATATATATATATATATATATATATATATATATATATATATATATATATATATATATATATATATATATATATATATATATATATATATATATATATATATATATGTATATATATATATATATATATATATATATATATATATATATATATATATATATATATATATATATATATATATATATATATATATTTATATATATATATATATATATATATATATATATATATATATATATATATATATATATATACATATATATATATATATATATATATATATATATATATATATATATATATATATATATATATATATATATATATATATATATATATATATATATATATATATATATATATATATATATATATATATATATATATATATATATATATATAAACGATATGAGATATAACGAAAACGACCGACACTCTCACGGTCGCATTTGTTGAGGTAGATCAAAAAAATTTTCTGTACTTGTGTGTTCTATTAATATCTTGGACAAGTTCGTGAATCAGCAAAATCCGACACGTGTTTAAGAAACTAGAGGCTTTTTTCTGAAAAAAATTGATTTTTTAAAACCGTTATAACGGCCGTTTGGATACTAATATTTCAAAAAATTTAACAAATTTAGAATTTTTGAAATCTTTTTTATCAATTATATATATATCAATTTGTTTTAAAAATAGACCTCTGCAGTTAGAGGTTCCTGAGTGAGCGGCTCCAACAAAAAAGTTTGCAAAAAAAAATTTTTTTTTGAAATAACCGGCACTCTCACGGTCGCATTTATAAGGCCAGATCAAAAAACCTTTTCTAAAAATGTGCGTTTTATTAATATTTTGGACAAGTTCGTAAATCAGCCCAATCCAACACATGGTTAAGAAACTAGAAGCTTTATACTAGAAAAACTCTGTTTTTTAGATCCGTTATAACGGCCGTTTGGATTCTAATATTTTTAAAAACATCATAAATTTAGAATCCTTGAAACCTTTTTAATCAGTTTTTTTCAAAAAAAAGACCTGAGCAGTTGGAGGTTTCTGAGTGAGCGGCTCCAACAAAAAAGCTTGTAAAACATAAAATGCGTTTGAATCAACCGGCACTCTCACGGTTGCATTTGTGGAGCCAGATCAAAAAATCTTTCTTAAAAATGTGTGTTTTATTAATATCTTGGACAAGTTATTTAATCAGAAAAATCTGACACATGGTTAAGGAACTATAGGCTTTATACTAGAAAAAAAGTGTTTTTTTTAATCCGTTATAACGGCCGTTTGGATACTAATATTTTTAAAATCTTCATAAATTAAGAATCTGTGGAAACATTTTAATGCGTTTCTTATAAATATAAACCTCTGCAGTTAGAGGTTTTTGACTTGTTGTCTTCAACAAAAAAGTTTGCAACAATCCCCAACTACAATTTCCAAAAACCCTATAACAGTCAATGTCAACCTTATAACAGTCAAAAAAATAAAAGATTTGAATAGAAGAAATTAATTTTTTTTTCTTAGAAATAAACTATTTTGATATTTTGCAGCAATTGCACGACATGTGATATAGAGTAGGTTTGTGTCATAAATTGTCACACACATGTTCTGTGGTAGATTTTATATTTGTTTGTTGCAAAATTGGATAGATATAATTTTGCTTGTAGGTAGCTAATTTTCTTTTTAAAATTTGTTCGATATCTGTTAGAACTTATTTTTTTTTGTTTAAACTAATCTGATACATCAGATTCTTCTTTCACACAAAACTGTCTGATCTCGAAATCTACCTATTTCTAGCGGATATACGTGCCGCTTGGACTTTTTCTGTTGTTTTGGCTCTACTTTTGATGATTTACTGAATATTAGACCAATTGGCTACAATCAATTCCTTCAGCAATTCAATCGATTGGAAAATGGATTGCTAATAACACCGACACAAACTCTTTTTTAAAATTGAATAAATTTTTCGGTTTAAAATTGGATACAGAATAAAATGGCAATGTACACCACATACAAAATTATATAATTATATACAGATTACCTGAACTACTAACTTATGTTTTATTTACAACAAAAGATTTAATTAAATTGAAATTTTTTAAAAAATCGCTTACTTTGAAAAATCGCGTTCTATTTGAGATAGCGTTCTATTTGAAACAGCGTTCTATTCGAATAATTATATCACTTTTTAAGAAAATCGAAAAATTGTTCACCCTCGAACACAACGCCTAGGCGTTGTTTTCGGGGAAAGACGGTAGGCCGTTATTGTAATTTTACTGGATGATAACTTCGAACAATAAATGGCTGCCATTCCAGGGACCAGAGAAAAACTAGCAGTGGTCCATACCAGGTTGTACAGTTGCCCCGGCTCAGTGTAACGGACCAATATTGATGAGCAGTATCGCAGCAATGGTCGAGTACTGGCAACGATGACTAGACCAATAAAAAAATATAAAATATTACCATAAATAAATTTAAATAAATTAAATACAAAATAATTAAAATAAAATAAAAATGTCTATTTAAAAAATTTTAAAACTCATACCTTATTAAAATTTTAAAACTCATACCAGTACATATTATCACAGTCTTTCAGCCGAGAAGCGATTACTAAACTTTATGCGAAATTTTTCAAATATATATTTCTAAAATGAATATTAATGGTTGCAGTACTGCCTCAATAACAACAGTTTATTAATGTTAACCATTAACGGGCCATGCCATTGCTTGATCATTTAAAGTAAAGTGTACTGGCAATATTCTAAAAACCGTAGATCGGCCGTTGCATAGTTTCAGTAATGTCCCAATAACAATAGCCAAGTACTCTTTACCATTTATTGGCCAGTGTTTGGCCATTTAAAGGTTCGTTTTTGTAAATCATAGATCGGCCGTTGAATGGTTTTAGTACTGGCCCATTAACAATAATATTGTTATAACCATTAATGGGCCAATGCTTGGCGGTATTTCAGAGTCTGATAAACTCTCCTTAGGCAGCTGCAGATTTTGAGCTAGCGTATGTGCTTAGTTAGGGGTTCAATTCCATACATTTTTTGCGTTACTTTATGATTTTGAGAAAACATTTAAATTAATACCAACAAACTAAACCATGTTCTTAGTAAAATTAACATAGTTAAAATTATTTCATAAATATTTTTGATATATTTTTTTACATGTTTTGGTTTATTATAAGCAGGTCAATTTTCTTTGACTCATTTTGGTATTTTTAAAAATTCTCTATATTTTCATACCAAAATTTCTATACGTCTACCTACATATATTTGTATCCAGTATAATCAGCATATGCGCTTCTGTTGCACAATTTTATCCTATATATAAATAGAAAATTGTTTTAATTTTTGATATAATAACATCAAGAGTTCACACAAAAAACAATAAAGCTAATTAAAAAAGAAATCTATTTTCATATCGTGTTTTGAAATTGCATGTTTCAGGTTTTTAAATTTTTTCACGATGTTTATTGTATGTTCGAATGACTAAATTTGCCCTACCGCTAGTTTGTATGATGGATTGTAAAACTGATTAAATTTACAATGTGTAATTTTGTTGAAACAAAAATATTGTAGACAGACAATATTAAACGAAAACTTTTTTACGAAAATTTCTGTAGATAAAAACCTTAACTCACACTATCATATTATACCAATCTATATCTTTTGACTGAATGATTGATTGGACACGATATTTTATACACTATTCATATTGTTACGTTTTTCTACTTTCCTCGAATTGGTCTAATTCTCTATTCGGCACACGTTATCCCTCAAATATCCTTCTGGATTCGCTCACTGATAATTCAAACATCAGATTCTATTAAGTTTTTAAATTTCTTATTGTTTCACGACAATACAGTAAACATTATGTTTGAACTATAATATATGCAGAAACGCCAACAGTTGATCGTAGAAATTAACAGTATGAACACAGCGTACAAAATATATATTACGCAAAATATTTCTATTAAAAACAACTTAAAACGTTTATATACAGTTACATTAATTTTACTTTTATTTACACGATTTATAATTCACGATACAGCGTTCCGTTTACAATTAATCTATATTTGTATAGATTATCGTTTTTCCCACTTAAACTAATAATACAATCGCATTTCAATTTATACTTTTAACATAATCGCATTCCAATTTTAAATGGCCTTCCTTCTGCAAAAAAGAAGAACTTATATACGATTTAATGAATATCTACATTATTCCAGATCAAACCAAAATTGTTTTACAGAGAAAACTCGAGAATTTCTAAGAATAATTGACGTCGTTATTATTTTTCATGTATTTTATTTAATGATTATGTTATTCCTTTTTTCTAGAATTATGATGACAATGAAACGGTTTATTTCAGTTGTAATGATAATTGAAATGTTGTTTAGGGTAAATTGGGGTTTAATATTGTTTTGTCTTTCGTTGCGATTTTGAAGAATAAATGAAAACCGCTTGTTCTAATAAATCATAAGACAATCATTTAGTTTTTAATTAAAATGCAATATTTAAAATATACTTTTTACTGTTTATTTTTAATTTTTTATTTTCGAATTATCGAATAATAATTTAAGAACTGAGGATGACGTAAGTCGAAATCGATATTCTATAAAATAAAAAATAAAATCAAATTGTTACTATAAGGAAGTTTATATTATTATTAATAAATAAAAATAAACAGTAAAAAGTATATTTTTAAAAATTGCATTTTAATTCAAAAGTGACAAAAGCACACAAACAGTGAATAATATGGAAAACCATAATAACACATATATTTAGTTTTTGTTTTTTATTTTACATATGAAAACCGCTCAAATTCAATTTCGTCCAAAAATAAAATAAATAAATTATACATATTTATGGTACGTCGTAGGCAAACCCAATCAAAACAGAATATTTGCTGGCAAAGAAGAAATGAAATTATTGTTTCTTTTATTTATATACTTAAATTGTAAACATAAGACTATGTGTTTAAATATTTATTTAGCTTTGATTGTTACAAAAATTTAAAACGAAAATTAATTAATTGATCTACGAAACTTAAGTTAGTTGTAGTTTTGTTGACGAGTTATGTAATTACATATAGAAAAACTTGTATACAATCGGCAAAGTAAGTTAGTTTTTTTTAATTTGCCCAGTCATTGGGCATTTTGACTACCAATAAACGAAAGGTTTCACATTCGTGTGTTTGTTCCTCACACATACTAATTGAAATATCGTTGGTGAACTCGGTCTTTGATCGGAAAATAATCAATGGCCGTGTTTTGGTGGAATTAAAATTAGCCAAATTTTTGGTCACCTTAATCGGCGAGTTTTTCTAGGTCCTTGTTTGGGGGGATTTGTTCGTTCATGCATTTTACCTTTTAAAGATAGGGGGAAGAATGACTTCTGCAAAACTATTTATCGGCTTACTGGTGTTTTTCAACAGTTCGTTGATATAAATGAATGAATTGAATCCGAAATGTATCGGATAGACAGAAAATTTTGAATCAACTTAACAACTGCATGATAAAAACCGTACACAACGAGCTTGTTGATCAGGTTGACATGTCAAATTTGACTTTTATACTTTAATTTAATTCGGTTTGATCTCAAGAACAACAAATTCGTTGCAAAAATTTACCTTAAAAGTTAAAACACGTTAAAGCTTTAATTTTCCTCGTTCTACCCCTCAATCGGTTAGTGCAAACAGCTAAATTATCGGGTTCACTCACTGTAGTAGTGGCAAAGTGCAAAGGGACTTCTTTGTTTGTACATCGTACAAATTGAATGCTTTGCCGGAATCAATAGTCTCGAATGATTTCAATCTACAATGGTTAAAAAAAGCGTCCATCAACAGCTCAGAACGCATGTATCTATGTGTTGTGACACATATTGTAATGCTTATCTGTTACACAACACTTTAAAAAAAAGGGTAGAAAAATCGGCACATTTTTAACGAAAACTATTCTGAAGGTCAAATATTCTTAATTCTGTGTTTTGAGCGAACGGGAATGAGTAGAGATAAAACAACTTGGTTGCTCCAGTTGAGTAAGAATTTAAGTAACATTACAATTTTTTATTTAATTTTACATTACACAGTTTATGAAATATCGTGAAAAACGTGCGTTTTTTCTATGAAGTCGCCTTGAACTCAGAACTAACTGCACCTCGGCTTTGAAGATATTAACCGTCTTTTTAGGGTTCCGTTTTTTATACGGAACACTATTGGTGAGACTACGATGTGTTTTTGTATTAAAATCGATTATCTTAGTAAATATAAATCCTATGGACTTGAAATTCAACATGCGTATAAAACTAACCTGTCCCCTGAAGATGACGGGTACAAAAAAAAATAAAGTTGTTTCCGTTTGTTTTACGGGGTTGTTATGTCAGGCCTTTAAGAAAATACTTTTTTTTACCGATTCATGTAGGGTATCATATGAAAGGGCTTGAATTCAGTATCCCTTAAAAATGCATTTTAGAATTTTTCATTGCACAGTTTTTTGAATATAATTCAATAATAGCGTTTTTTTCATGTTTTCTTTCTCTACTTAGCTCCGAACCTAAGTAATAAAAAAACTTTAAAAGTTTTTGAAAATATAGAAAAAGTGGCAACTTTTGAACGAAAAATATAAGAAAGTGTGAAATATGCATATTCTTATTTATTAAAGGGGTGGGAATGAGAAGGGGGAAAACACGAAAATTATAGCGAAGTATCACATAATTGTTTTTCTGTATTTTGAGGGGATGAGATTGGGGAAGGGTGAAAAAATCGTTTTTGGCTCTTACAAGTGGGGTGTCATATGAAAGAGTACTTAATTTAAGAAACATTCTAATTTTTTTTTGAATTTTTCCGAGCACGATTTTTGATTTATTGTCAAAAAGTGCAACAAAAAGATGGTCTCCCCCCTCTGCGTTTCGACCTTGATTGACAGAAAAATTTGAAAAAACACACGTAGATAGGAAATTTGATAAACCTGGAACGAAATCTATAGCAAAGGGTCACATAATTATTTTTCTGTATTTTGAGGGAGTGAGATTGGGGAAGGATGAAAAAAATCATTTTTGATCCTAACGAGTGGGGAAAGAATGAAAGAGCACTTAATAAATACACAGAAACACAGTAATTTTTTTTAGAATTTTACGATGCACAGTTTTTGAATTATTGTCAAAAAAGTGCAACAAAAAGTTGGGCCCCCCTACGTTTCGACGTTGACTAACAGAAAAATTTGAAAAAACACACAGAGATAGGAAATTTGATAAGCCCTGAACGAAAACTATAGGGAAGTGTCACATAATTGTTTTTCTGTATTTTGAGGGGGTGAGATTGGGGAAGGGTGAAAAAAATCATTTTTGATTCTAACGAGTGGGGTGTCATATGAAAGAGCAATTAATTTAAAAAACATTCTAATATTTTTTAGAATTTTGCGGTGCACAGGTTTCTAATTATTGTCAAAATTGTGCAACAAAAAGTTGGTTCCCCCCTCTGCGTTTCGACGTTGATTGACAGAAAAAATTGAAACAACACACAGAGATAGGAAATTTAACAAACCCTAAACGAAAACTATAGCGGGTGTCACATAATTGTTTTTCTGTATTTTGAGTGGGTGAGATTGGGGAAGGGTGAAAAAATTCATGTGGAAGAGCACTTAATTTAAGAAACATTGTAAATTTTTTTAGAATTTTACAGTGCACAGTTTTTGAATTATTATCAATTTTTATTGAATTGTTATGAATTGAATTCATAATGTATATTTTCCAATTTAAACCATTTACAGTTGGTGTAATTGAATCTCTCTTTAGTTACCCTAAACTGCTATTGCTAATATTTAACGAGATATAACATTTTGTGTATAATTTGAATCAATTTTCAAACGACTTTGCCATTGGCATTTACAAGTAAAAAATCATTTTTATGTGCCAATGGTCTACCAATATAAAAAGTCTACAACACAACTTTATTCAAATTATTTCTGTCAGTTTGTTGTTTTACTTTCACGAAACCCTCAGAGAGCGAATTTTATTCGCACTTGACTGACTTTTTTAGTTGTGTAACATAAACTGATGTCAGTTTACTCATGACAAAACAGACAACTATGTACCACTGTCTATTTCTGAAACTGCATGTTATAGTAACAAATGGGGTTTTTCAGTTTAAATCATAGTTTTGTTAGTAGAATTTTTTATTGTTGAAAACGTAAATAACTTCCATTCTCAAAATATATTCAATAAGGAGAAATATTTTCCTTTAAACCAATAGTCCAATACCCAAGTTTTTCTTTTATTTGTTTGTTGTTGATGAATATAATATCATTTTTTATGGAACATCGGTGTTTTTATTGATATTTATTGTTGTTTGTGGTTAAAAATATATTTTTTTTAAAAATCAATAATATTTTATTCACACCCAAAATTTACTTTTTCATCGTTGTTTCAAAATTAAAATATCTATTTTGGATACAACATTTATTTCTTCATAAATATGATTTTTTATTAACGAGTAAACTAATCATATGAGTTAAAAAGTGGTTAATCTTAAAAAAAAAGTTCAGCGACTTTGCTGTTGAAATACACAATAGTCCTCCAAAAATAAACATTCGAGAGTTTGTTTGCGGGCCTATTGTTGCAATTAAGTTTTCTAATTAACCGAAAGCCAGCCAATACTACTGATAAACTGGAAAAGAATTTCATGGGCTGATGTAAATAAACCCATATAAATAAAAATCGATTAAATTAAGTCGTCAAGTGAAACTCAATCAGAAAATGGATTGGATTGTTAAAATAATACAGGTCACCAAGACATCCTAAGAACAATCTACACTCCTTTCTCGATAAATTTTATTAATTAAACTTCTAAAAAGTAAAATACTTTTTTATTCGCCTACATATTAAAGTGTTACTTTATTACCGTGATTTGCGGCTTTAAAGTATCACTTTTCAACTATTTATTTTGTTGTCATAGCTACGTCCAAAAAAGTAAAAAGCATTTGTATTTGTTTAAATTCTATGAATAATAAAATTTTTTATCAAAGCAACCCTCAAATTCAAAATTTCATTATCCAATTAAAATAGTTGTTATCATTTGTTGTCATAGCTACACAATAATTTGGAAAAAATAATAAATATTTTGTCAAAGGTTACTTGTTGCACATACATATTTTTATTTTAAAATTTATAAAAATTTATAATTTTAATTTAGAATAAACAACTTTTCTTAAAATATTTTGCTTGCGGCGAATAAAAAATAGTATACGATGCACGGACGTAAGCTATTTTGGACTTAATGTGGGTGCAAATCTCGGCTACCGCCTCGATTTTCAAACTTCACATCCGTCCAAAATCTTTAGCTTTACGTCCTAGCATCATAATGTACTATATAAATTTTTTTAAAAAATCCTTTAATATTTCCAAATATGTTTTATTATATCAAAACAATTTGTTTTTGTGAGATTAACTTTTTCACTCTTATATAAACTCGAAAGCTTCCAAATATTATAAAGTTTTATTGCAAAATTAAGCTTTTCATATTTGAGCTTGTGCTTTAATTTTATTATGAGATTATTAAATTTTTAGTATGATAGTTAAGATTGTTTACCAAAATATTTTTAATGTGCCTTACATACAGTGGCTATCATTCCTGTATTTTCATGGACAGCTCCTTATTTCATAGTTTGTTCCGGTGATTTATTAAAAGCAAACGCGGCGTACAAATGTTCTGATATTATTTTTTTCTTGTATTTGTCGCATATTACCATAATTGTAAAATAAACAATTCATTAAAATTTTATCGAAGGTTTTTATTATTAAGAAAGCGTTTTTCCCTAGATTTCAAATTTAAGTGCATGGAGCAGTGATTGCAAATACGTGGCACGCGTGTCAGACTTTGTACGTTTAAAAATATTGCTGGCACGGTCGACCGTTTCAAATTTGTAAAATGTATATCTAAATTTCAACTTAAATTCGCCTTTCAAATTCACGAAATAAAAAATTTAAATTTTTTTAAATTACAACATGTATTAATACAACATGTTATTGTAAAAGCATTATGATTAGTGTCGTTTGTTTTCTAGTTAAATATTGATGATTCTGAAATCCAAATAATAAAATTAGTATGTTTGAATGTAAATGGATTAGTGGATGTGATTTGAAGATTTGCGTTTCGGGTTTTTGAATAAAGAATATACGTATTGCGTGTTTATCAACGCCTTCCTAATCGGGACTCATATTTGGCAGTATTTACTACAGTATATAATTATTATAAGCTTGTTTGCAAGCTTTGTTTGTGAAGCTGGTGTTCCACTTAAACATTCATCCTCCAAATTCAATTTCAGCTTGCTGACCATTACACCCCACAACACAGGTGTGGCTTCAACAGTAGTAAACACAAACAAATAATAAATAAGTCTGCTTGTACTTGATTACATATTTAGTCTGTTTTCATAATTTTGTAGCGTTTGTTCCATTATTTTGGCATAATTTTGGAACTACTTTAGTTAATAATCTAGTATTGTTTGTTAAGATTCAATGGAAAAAGATAGACAAGCATAAGCACATAGTAAAAATAATATAGTTCGTTTCGACTACACACGAAAACAGATAAAGAAAGAAAGAATTTATTTTGCAGCATTACAGAAATTTATGGAACATAAAAATAGTGAAAAGCATAAGAAGAGATGTTTTCTAATAACTTTATATGTACTGTTCTATTCTAAGGATAAACCACTCCAAGTAAGTTAGTAAAAACAAATCATCCATTTGCAAAAGAAGAAAATTAGTACCTTTTCCTCATCCTTTTTATATATGTATTTTTATAAAAATACATGAAAAATTGAATAAAACATTCTCAAAATTTATTCACTTTTTACGTTGGAAAGCATCAATTACGAAGCAAAAATTAAATGTTCGAGTATTTGAAAGAAAATATTTATTTCAATATAGGAAGAACGAACGATAAGAACGATATTTTATTATTTTCATACCTGTATTTAGGAGTGTTATACATATTTATTTTATGTTACTCGCTCTGAAAGAACGGAGTAAAGGAGTGATATGAAGAGCGTTTTAAACTCTGATTAATCCCCTAAAAATTACTGATTTCGGGGTATCTTCTCTATTCTGGCGGAGTAGCAGTTTTGCGTGTGTCTTGTTTTTCTTTTTGTTGAATTTTTTTATTTAACACAAAAAATATCAAAACCAACAGTTGGAAACGTTGGTTACTCAGCTAGTGATTGGTTGGTTTGTTTAGTCGGTTAGCACCGATGAGAGATGATAAACTTTTTGTAAGTTGAAATGTTCATATTACTTGGGAACTAACAAAATATTGGCGCCTGATATATCGTTTTTGGCTTTGGTATTTCCACAGCCACGGGGTTTCACAGAATGATAAACCAAATAAGAGCCCCACTAGCATTTTGTTCATGCCTGTTATGATCCGAGCTGGAGCAGGGTGTCGTAAGGTAAATCCTAATAGGGTATTTGCATCCGGCCCCTATCAGAAATCATAACTGATTTACCTAATAAAGCACAACCTATTTGTCCCGATCCGTCCCGGACTGCGATGATCTACCTTATCCCTAATAGTAAATGCCAGACCAGGGCCTGATTAGAATCAAATATAATTTTCCACTTAAGGTATGCCCTATTTGTCCTGATTTGAGCCCTATTTTGTTTGAATAAATTTCATTTGGTTAAAATTCACTAGAGTATTATCCATTTTAGATATACATAGTTTGCGAAATTTCACACATACTTTAGTTATCGCTTCTCTGCGTTATGATATGACTATACGTATAGGTAAGTATAAACATAGTATATTTTTCAATTGAATTTTTTGGACATTAGGAAAATGATATATTTACAATAATTGTGCTAAAATGTAGTAGTGAATCCGGTGCTAAAATGTAGTAGTAATGCGGTTTGGATAGTTTGAAGCGTTACATTACAGATCAGAGCCTGCTCAGTGTGCCCATCTGGTCCCTATCAATAGTAGGGAAAGCCGTATCTGGCCCAGATCTGAGCTCTTACATAATGCTAGTCGGGAAGTTGCACAAATATGTCTGACTGGATACTTTTGGTGTCCACGACACCACTCAATTCTGCCAAAGGATGCAAGAACTGAAGGAACATATAGGTGAGATAGTATTGATGGATATACCGACAATTACCAATAACACAATCCACAAGCAAAAACGTAGGTTTTGTTGAGCGGTCTTCAATTCAGGACAAGCACTACCTTTGTTTGTTAGAATTTGATTTAGGTAACTATGCTAAACTAACCAAGTTCTAAATCTTAAAAGTCTCTGAGCGCTGCTCTTGAAGCGCTCACCAGGGCTGTCCAACTGCCAGGCTTTCTATAACACCATGTTAGGGGCCGAGCGTGTAACTTGAAACCACGACCCTGTGATTAAGAGATTAAGATCGTCATTATTTTTTTTTTTCAACGCTTAAGATACTAGGTAGTTTCTGCGGTGTACTGACTTAGTGCCGACTGTAATAGCGCCGAGAAAAATACTGACATAGCGCCGAGAAAATTTTCTATGGAGTCTCGGCACTAATTCAATTCAAACTGAAATAGCGCAAAGATAAAAATTTTCAATTTGATCACACTGACATAGTGCCGAGAATCAAAAATGTCGGCGTTATGTCAGAAAAATTAAAAATTTAATATCTCGGTACTATTTCAGTTTGAAATGAACTAGTGCCGAGAGTTTAAATCTCGGCGCTATTACAGAAATGGTTTAAATTTAGTTCTCGGCGCTATTTCAATTTAAACTGAATTAGTGCCGTAAGGCAAAAATCATGTTTGAACACGAATTTTGATCACATTGACACATTGATAGGTATCTATAAAACGTATTTAATTTTATTTTCTACATATGCGTATGATAAGCGTAGAACTGAATATTTATTTTCAGCTGCGTATAGAGCTTTAGTGTATATGTCTGTAAAGGCTTGAAACCACATACAACAGAAACAGAATTCCATACAAATTTTACAGAAACCGAATTTTTATCTGTCAAATTTGTATGAAATTCTGTTTCTGTTGTATGTGATTGCCTGGCTTAAGGCCCGCTATATACTTAAGCTAAGCTATGCGAACTATGTTTTTTGCATATAACGTAATCAAATGGATGACTATACACTTGAGCTAAGCTATAAGCTTAGCTCAAGTGTATAGTCATCCATTTGATTACGTTATATACAAAAAACATAGTTCGCATAGCTTAGCTCAAGTGTATAGCGGACCTAATTCCCCCAAAGATATGAAACGAAAAATTCTCAGAATGGTAGCATGCATAGTATGTAAAAATAAGAAAATGATAGAAGAAACAAAAACCAAACGGTGCACACATATATTAAAAAGTGTTGACATTTTTTCTTTTTACGAGTTATTTGGGGAAGATAGAAAGAGATAAACAGTATTTTTAAATGAAACGAACTGAATGAAAATATAAAATAGTTTCGACTATCAAAAATTACGTGTACTTCTTCGCAAACGGCAACGCTCATCGCTATTTTAAATCAGTTCTAGATTAGTTCCTTTTGCATGTACATCAAATAATTATTAGTTTTTTTTTGCGTTATTTATTTTAATTCAAAATGTCGTCAGATGAATCAGAAGACCATCAATTGACGCAAGACGAATTAACGCAAAATGATGAAATACTATATAAAATAATTAGTGGTTTTCGTTCCGATTCAAAGTTGCTGTTCACGTCAACCGATAATCAATTATTTCGAAAGTGCACCAAATATTATAAGGACAAAGGATATTGATATCGTGATATCGTTGCCGTATCACATCGTGTGGCGTACGTGTTTTTCTGGATTTCAAGACTCAGAAGTGTTTTGTGAAAAGTTTACATAGTCATGAATTGAGCAGAAAGCCATGTATGACGAAATCGTAGTGAAAACAATAATAAAAAACGATTGCAAAGCAGTGGGGTTGAGAAGTGCCTCAGAGAATGCTTCACAAACATTCAATTGCCATTCTCTTGAGTAAGTGTTTTTTTTCGATTTCGATTGTTTCCATTTTCCGATCCGATCGTCACAATTTGATGATGCTAAAAAGCTATACCAAATTTTGACGTTTCGTTATGGTGAATATAAATTCCAAAAGACAAAATTTTGACAATTAATAGTTGTAATCTGTCATTATTTCGTCAATTCGCACAAAGCCCTTCTGTCATCATTTCATGATTCTAAAAAGCTATACCAAATTCTGACCCTTTGTTATGGTGAATATAAATTTCAAAAGTCAAAATTATGACAATTAATAATTGGGATCCGTCATTATTTCGTTGTTTCGCACACAGCGATACATAGATGCATTACAGCTTTTTTTATTAAGGAGGAGGCAGATCTTGGTTGGTCCAGGCGGCCAAGATTGTAAATCCGGATTCCGGCCCTGGTTCTGGCATGTGCTTTTATCGTCCTGGCTGGATCAGGGTAAACTAGAACAAGTCCTACATAGCAGGGCATTTCACAGCCGGCACCTAACAGAAATCAAATATGTTTTCTCTGTTTGTCCTGGTTCAGTAAGTTTGTCCTCTGATCCGGTTATCTGATTGGACAGTGTAACACGCCGTATTAGATTGTAATCCGGTCCCAATCAGTTGTGGGGATTCTTTTCATAACATTTTTGGTATTAAGTTTTTCATTATTTTTTTTTATTTCTATAATTACAAAAACAGAGGTTTTTAAGAGATTTGTTTTTTTTTGATGAAAAACGAGTCTGCGTTGGTCAAGCTAAAAAGAATTTAACAAATACCAATTTAAGTTAAACTGCTTATTAAAATAGTATTGAATAAGGACTTATATTTCTTAAAAAATTAATCCTATTTGTTCTAATTCACTATCTTATGAATTAGTGCCAAGAGTCTAATCTCGGCACTAAGTCAAATACTTTATGAATTCAATCTCGGCACTAATTAAAAAAAATTGAATTAATGCCGAGATTTTTTAGAAAATTAAATCTCGGCCCTATGTCAGTTTTAAAATGTCTGCGATATGTCAGTTTAGAAAAATTTACGCTAATTCAAAAATAAATGAATTAGTGCCGAGAATTTTCTCGGCGCTATGTCATCGGCGCTATGACAGTCGGCGCTATTTCATGGAGCCGTTTCTGCAACCGGTTGGAAAAAGTTATTTCATGCAAAAAATCAGCTTTCCTAATTTTGTCACCGTGCAATGTCTTTATTCCCTGTATTGCAAATCAGTTAAACCGTTTTAGAGAAATCGATGAGCATGCATAAAAACCTACGCGTCAAAAATATAACTTCTTTTTTTAAGTTTAAGAAGTAATGATTTTTATTACGTATGTATTATATAATATCAAAAGGAAGAAATAATTTAAATTTAGTTTGCGTAATTTGCAAAAGTTATTTTGTCTACCTTTAAAGCTTAGTTGCTTGTTTACTGTGTTTTATTGTATGAAAACGGTTATAGCTCGAACTAACTAATTACTTAAGCCGGACATTCACATACAACAGAAACAGAAATTGAAAACTATTCAAAATTCAAAACTCTATTATCAAAATTCAAAATAATAATTAATATTATGTGACGGTTTCTGGTCATGTGACAGTTTCTGGAACAGAAACAATTAAATTTTAATTGTTTCTGTTTCAAACATAACAGACTTCAACAATTGTACTAAATTGTCCCTTTCAACGAAGCAAGAGACTTTTTTAATGATTCAAAAAAAATTAATTACGCTTTGCAGGTATTGTCCAAATGCCGAATTACGTAATACTAGTAATTAAAGCAGATTTGTCATCATAATACAAATTTTTAATTTATATAATTGTACTAAATATGTTTTGGTTGAAGTTATCAGACAACTGGAAATTTTAACATTTACTTTCCCTTTCTTTCTTAACTACAAAATCCACTTTCATGTAATTTTTATAATTTTAATAAAAAAAAGCAAACATATATATTTTATGACTCATTTGATATGATGTAAGATAATCATTCATCTGACTAAATATAGGTAAAAGCTATACAGCATAGTTTGTTATTTTTAAATCACCTGTTGGCAATTTAATAGATGTAGCTCACTAGTAAATCTAGGTAATGTTCATTAAAAAATATATATTTATTGGTGTGGAAAATTTGTAACACAATATCCTGTCCTTTCCGTTCGATGCTCTTCATTAAACGCAGTCAACCTTGAAACCCTGGCATATATATTTTACTGTTGCTGTGTAAGAACAAATATTTGTGATTATTTTAAATGAAAACACATTGTTTGGAACACATCCCGACAAACAATTTGATGATTTCAGTCCAAAAATTAACCAAACATGGACTGACGACCGAGTCGGTGATTGTCCGACAACAGTACCATGAAATCCCCGATTTTGGGAACACCTTAGTCAGGTAAAATATTCGAACGAGGACCGATATGGGTATTTTACAATGATTTCAACCCGTGTTGTGATCGGTCTTATATCAGTGTATCTTTCGGATATTTTGTGGGCGGATTCTTCCATAAATACTTGGTCAGTATTGAAGGGATATATCGGTCTTAATTATGGAACTGGTCATGACTAATATCGAGATTATTTTTCAAAATATTCGGTAAATTTAACTCTTATACTAGTGTATCTTTCGGATATTTTGTGGGCGAATTCTTCCGTAAATACTTTGTCAGTATTGAAGAGATATATCGGTCTTAATTATGGAACTGGTCATGACTAATATCGAGATTATTTTTCAAAATATTCGGTAAATTTGCAGCGTTTGCTGCGGACTTCATTATTAGTATATGCCCGGTAAATATAGGTTAATGTAGTTGTGAAATTGTGCAGAAAACGATGAGAAAACTTAAGTATTATAGTCCGAATGACTATACTTAGCCATGTAAAATTAGTTTTAGTCTTAGCCAACATTTAACTTACCTTAATATATCTGCAAGTAAATAACGATATCTTCAGGAATATAGTGAATAATTTTTGGTAAATACATGGTAAGTATTTGTGTCATAATACTGATTAAATTGTATTATTGTATATTGTATTATTAAGTATTGAGAGAAAAACTAGACAAAAAATTTTAATTCATTAAATTTATTTATTACAAAAACTTATACTGATTACAATTATTCTTTATTTTTGAGAAGTTTATTAACTGCGGATCTTTTTAAATATTCCTGCACTGCCTTTTTGATTTCAACTTGGCTTATTTGCTGGTCCCTTGCCATATAGTTTACCACTAGTTCCATCAAGTTTAACAATAAGCTGTGCTCAGCAAAAATGAGTTTAGTTACTTCTGAGAAATAAATATATAAATATGTATTAGTGTATATAATTTTTTAAGAGATAATAAACGTCTTACTTTTTTCTAGCCCTGCCTGGCCCGACCAAGAATATTTACGGAGTAAATGTGGATCAAATAAATGCTCAAAAATATATTTGATAGTTCTATTTAAAGATGGCGCCTTAAATTTGAAAAGTCTTACAACCTATAAAAATGAAATTAGAATTATTATTTCATGATAATATTTCTATTATAACATATTATATCCAGAAATAATATAATATGCTCCCATCATGCGAGTACCTAATAAGAATATAAATCAGAGCTTTAACAAACAAAATTGACAAGAATACTATTAAGATCCCAGGATTGACTTAATAGCAGGTCGCACAATCAACTGATTACCAGAAATCGAGAACGTGATAAGAGATCAAATAGTTAGTACATAAGACGATCCACTCATGAAGTTTAACTTTAAATGCCAAATTTAAGGTTTCGTGGGAGCAATTTTTCACAATTCATATGGTGCAGATATGGGGAAAATAGCTTAATTACATAATATTTTCAAAGGTATACTGAAAGCTAGGGATTCCCCGGAAATTTGGAAAATTTTGCTGATCATAATGCTCAGTTAACGTGGTAAAGATGGAACATCAGTAGACTCGTGTTACCAATCAGTTTACTATCAATTCTGTCAAAACTTCTTGAACCAATGTTTCATAAAAACCAAATAATTCTGCAAGAACAGAGCATTTTACCTATCACCAGTTTTGATTTAAAGAATATCATGGCACCATAGAACAAGTGCATAGGATCGTATCAGAGATCAGAAACTCATTAGAACAAAACAAGTTTTTAGAATTTTAAATAATTATTTTTTAACTAACAAATGAATAATAATAAAAAGAAGAACTGCTCAGCAGCATTATTGTAGACATTGCTCAAGCTTTTGAAAAAATATGGCATGCAGGACTTTTACGTTTAAGCCACACCTGCTAATAAACTATCATGCGTTAAAAATTACCTGCAAAACTGGAAATTTTTGGTGAAATATGATAACGCATAATCCAATTTAAATAAAATATATGCAGGAATTCCGCAGGGCAGTGGAATAGTACCACAGTTATATTTAATTTAAACAGAGGGCCTTCCTTACTCAAATTATGATAATTCTGAACCGTCAACAATTCTGCAGGAACACTTAGAAGAAATAAATAGCTAAGTGGCTTTCCAAATGGAGAATAAAGGCAATCGAGAAATAATCGACACATTACATTCATCCTCCGTAAACAAACCTGTTCTCCTGAAGCTAAATAACATCAATCTACCCAAATGCGAAACCATTAAATACCTAGGTTCACATCTAGACAGAAGATTGACATGGTACTAAAACCCATCTGGACTTATGGAATACAATTGTGGAACTCAGCCTGTGCCTCAAATACAAAAAATTACAACATATACAATACTACAAAGGATTGTAAACGTACTTTGGTACATATGTTAGACGACACACCGCGATCTCAACATCGACACTGTAGCAGATAGCACAGTAAAAATTGTAAGCAGTAATTAATTAACCCAAATTGCAACTAAATATTCAAAAATGTTCTTACCATTTGATCCATGAAATGTTGGTTGATTAACTGGCCCTCGAATAATTTAAGTTGTTCGACTGTTTGAAAAGGTACTACAGGATAGAAAAATTGATTGTCCTTGACTATAGCCGTAGTTTTTGTTTTATTTATAGAGCATACCAATCCAGTCAAACATTCAGGCATTTGATTTTGTTGTTCTTCAACACGCTTAATTTTCTTTTGCAATTTATTTGTTGAATCTTGTAATACTTCCATTTTATTAGTAAGTATCTGCAACATATGTTTAATGGAACTTGATTCGGATTTTTTCTGTTTTTTAACCAGTTTTATAAGATGGCTGCAGTTTTGGCAAGACTCGTCAACAGGATCGTTATTTTTAACGGCTAAAAAAAATTAAAAGTTACATTATTAGTTTATTTCGAAAACTATTTCATATTCATTTTCGTATTTGGAAAACATCAAAATAAAATGAAATTATGTTTATCAATGCGTCAGTCAAAAATATATTTTTTGGCTGAAAACCTGAACATTAAACATTTTACAGTACATATATATTATTAGTTCATTAGTTACCATAATTTATATTACCTTTAATAATCATATCCTCAGCATTCTGACGGGCAGAAAATTCAACTAAAGGTGGAAGTTCACTGGATTTACCATCATTATTTAGCTCTATTATTTTATTTTGGTTAGCTGTAACTACACATTATACATAGTATATATTATTAGGTCATTAGTAATCATCGTTTATATTACCATTAGTTCTCATATCCTCAGTCACCTTAATTGTGGACAATTCAGCTAATGTTCGAGTTTCATTGAATTTACAGTTACTATGCAGCTCCATTATTTTATTCTGGTTACCTGTAACCAAACGTTATGCCATATTTGTTATTAGTTCATTTATTACAATCATTTGTATTAGCATTACTTATGATATCCTTAGCCTGGTTAGGTGCGGAAATTTCCACTGAGGGTGGAATATTATTGCATATACCATCATTATCCAGCTCCTTTATTTCATTCGGGTTCACTGTAACTAAACATTATATTTATTTGTTAAGTCACCAATAGAATTTATGCATTTTACCTGTGTTATGAACTTCGTTATTTGAAAAATCGAGTAGTTCAGGTAGTTCATTGTTAATAATATTCAAATCAAACTCCTCGGTAAAACTGGTTTTAAAGTTTGTTTTTGGCTTTTTTAAATATAAACCTTCTGATTCCGAATTTGTCCATACTTCATAATGTTTTTCTGCTTTTCTGGCGTCTAAATATTTTTCTATGTTTCCCTTTAAAATTCTACATTGATACTGTTGCCATGTGAAATCAACGTTAATTTTTTTTTTTATGGCTTTGTGGTAATTATCTGGCCAGAAGACGATATCTGCCACAATCCACGACGAAAGTACTGAAGCAACTTCTTTTCTCCCATTAATGTTTGTTGTTTCTACAACTGAGTACATGGTAGCTAGAAAGTAAAAGCAAAACTATTAAACAACAAATTAAATGTAAAGCCGTGAAGCATGCTTTAAATCCAAAAACCAATATAGATTTCCTTTTAAAGAAAGTAGCTACAAACAAAATATTAAAAAGCAGGATTAGAAAATAAAGATTAGATAAACAAAAGCAGAAATTTTCTCATCAATTTATAGTAGTATCAGAAGAAACTTATCTGTCTGAATAAACATTTTTAATAAATTTACGAAACATTTCCATTAATTTCTGGATTCTCCATCGCAAACAACTTTTTTTCGACTAGTTCTAAGGGCCACATATTAGATTCACCATCCATACCAGTTTGATAAATGTCAAATCTACTTGATGGAACCGGATTTTTATAAAAGTCAACTGGGTTTTGCATTTCTGTTCCATAAATAAATGGTTCATTGTTTATAATTTCCAAATGTTGAAATTTAATAATTAATTTGTTTTTAGTTAATATC
Organism: Diogma glabrata; assembly: GCA_963693315.1. Lineage (NCBI taxonomy): Eukaryota > Metazoa > Arthropoda > Insecta > Diptera > Cylindrotomidae > Diogma > Diogma glabrata. The sequence continues at coordinate 219,336,126 of OY856186.1, forward strand.
CATCGATTCCTGTTACCATTATCTATTTCAAAATTTTTAAAAATAATCTTCTGGTACATAATTTTTTCATCTGCGTTCCGAATTTTTTTCTTGAAAATAGGGTATTGACCGGAATCAGAAATATCCCCCTTTTTAAATTTATTTCGCTCAAAAATACGGTTGCAAATTTGGGCTAGTGGCTGATTTGGTTTACGAAGAAGGCGTTTAATTACACACATATAGCTTTCAAACTCAAATGCTGAATATTCATTAAGTGGACCAAATTTCTCAACGTCTTCTACTAAATGTGTTAAACAATGAACATTATAAATAATATGATGTCTACCATTAACAAATTCTTTTAACATCGATGCGGCGATATTGGTCCTGTTATGGGCAAAAGTATGGTTGCATAATATTAATATTGCAGTGTGTAACAGCATAAAATGGTTATATTTATCTGACGATAATATATCTTTTAACACAAACGGTCCAGAGTATAATATAAATACTCTAAATTCGGAAGCTTTAAAATATGATAATTCCGAAAGTGGTCTAATTTTTCGTTGGAATCCTGTTGGCTGTGTTTCTGATAGTTTCCTCAGCTTTTCTGATATTTTGTTGATCTCCCAGTTTGATAAAAGTGATTTCGTATCTCCACAAACCCACATTTTCATTTTTTTTTTACGACCCCCAAACAGACCAGGTGCATGTAATCTAACGGGAAATGTTTTATCATATCGATGTTTAACTTTTCAAGGATCGATGTGTAATTATGATGATTCTCCTCTCTTCGGCTTCTGAAAGATTCATTAGTTCGCTTCCTTGCGCTTTCGTTTATTGGATAGGTCATCCGGTTTTTAACATAATCACCCTCTACAGTACATGTTGAGCATCCAAAATATGCACAATGTGATTTTATTCCTAAAATACTCGATCTCGCCGGTGCATCGCAAACAAAAGCCCTTATTTTAATTAAAATTTTTTGATTTTGAAATGTGTATCCCTCAGACATTAAAATTTTTAGCTCTTCAACAAATGGCCTTAATAGGTCATTAAAATTATTTGGTTTGTTGTAACTATGAAATATGCTTATTACAAATATTGGCCTATTTTTGATATTACAAGCCCTAGCCAAAGTAGTCCAAAAGCAACTTTGATCACTTTTCGTAATGGGTACGCCATCAATATTAATGTCGAATATTATTTCTTTTGGAACATAACTTGTTGTGGAGGTTATTTCCTCAATGGCAGGCGAGAATCCAATATAAACAAATTTACCTCCAGCACAATCTATGCAATCTCTGGCTGTTGGAGTTTGTAAAAGTGTTCTGCTATCAATAGGAATATTATTAAATCCATTTTTATTTAAAAATACTAAAAGTTTATTTAAAGCATTGGTTTTAATATTAAACTCACAGGCCCAACTTTGGAGAAACTCAGTAACATTTTCTAGTTTAATCTCATTTTCATTAATATCATCATCGAAATCAGATAATGTTTCTTCGCAATCACGAATTTCTTCTTCGTGATAATCGGAAGGTTTCTTAATATGTATAATGCCTTCATTTGACGTCCCACTTTCATTTTCCAATGTAACACTTGCGCAAGCTTTATTCAAAGTACTAGTATTATTTGAATTGTCATGTTTTTCATTCTTTATTGATGAGAAGCGCCGTTTTATTGATTGCTTCGATAAATTATGTTACTGCTTGTATTTTGGCATAATAATCTGAATTTCGATAATCAAAAAATTGTTTAGAATTAAATATTTTCAAAACCAGACAAACCTTCGTTTTAAAAATTGTACTAACATATTTTGTTTATAACAGAAATACATGAATTACCCTTTTGGCATATAATGTTAAAAAGCCAAATTCTCTAAGTACGAGTAAATTTTAAAAAAAATCCGAAGAATTTAAAAAACGGCATAGCTAAGAGCAACGGCGTTCTCAAGTCAAGAAATGTTTTTATATACAATTATTTTCATATCCCGATAAAACTAAATTATCAAGTAACAACAATGTTCGGGCGTCAGGTAAAACTAAGCCAAATTTTCCGATATTTTCTCTAAGCGATCAAAATATATTGCAAAAACTATACAATTATTTTGACATCCCGATAAACATAACTAAATTACCGAGTAACAACAATTTTCAGGCGTCAGGTAAAACTAAGGCAAATTAACCGATATTTACTCTATGCGATCAAAATAGATTATCAAACGCAACTAATAAAATTAAACAAAATTCACCGAAAAATACCCAAAACACGTGTTAGCTATCTGTTGTATAAACGATTTCACTACTTCTCTATACTTTTAATTTCTTGAATTATAAAAAATGGCAACTCACCTTGGTTTGGAACACTATACAAAATTTTTAAATTAATTTTTATGTTTGCAATTATTTTATTTTATACAATTATTTTCATATCCCGATAAAACTAAATTATCAAGTAACAACAATGTTCGGGCGTCAGGTAAAACTAAGCCAAATTTTCCGATACTTTCTCTAAGCGATCAAAATATATTGCAAAAACTATACAATTATTTTGACATCCCGATAAACATAACTAAATTACCGAGTAACAACAATTTTCAGGCGTCAGGTAAAACTAAGGCAAATTAACCGATATTTACTCTATACGATCAAAATAGATTATCAAACGCAACTAATAAAATTAAACAAAATTCACCGAAAAATACCCAAAACACGTGTTAGCTATCTGTTGTATAAACGATTTCACTACTTCTCTATACTTTTAATTTCTTGAATTATAAAAAATGGCAACTCACCTTGGTTTGGAACACTATACAAAATCTTTAAATTAATTTTTATGTTTGCAAAATGCAAATCAAAACTAGGTATATCACTAAATTATATTTTACACCAGTAATTATGTGCACGGCAACACGTCTTCTTCTACCTTATTATCAAACGCAACTAATTAATAAAAAATATTATTATGTAACTCAACGGCAACAAACACATACACATGTAAATATGTACACAAAATGTTGTCGAAATTATGGTTTTTTGTTTTATTTTATTTAAATCTCTATGTATTGCGAACAACTGCAAAACAAAAATCATTTTGATTTTGTTTTTCTATCTCGTATTGTCTTCGTTAAGGAACTCGTGCATTATTTTTTGAATTTTTTACCTGAGTGTCGGGTAAAATGGGACCGACGTGGCTTGTACGGGTAGAAATTGTTTGTCGGGCACATTGAATAAATATCTAAGGAAGAGTAACTAGACATTTTGAGTGAAGCATCTAAATTTTAGTATTGGTGAAGTTTGATAGTGTTTGCATTCTAGCTGGGTGATACTATCTACAATTTGCATATTTATATTTTCAAAACAAATAAAAGAAATAATAAATGTTACATATAAATTTAAAAGCCTAATATGTTTGGATAAAATATTTCCTTATATTTTCATATATAAATATTTCTAATTGTCCATACAACACATATTTTAATAATGTTGAATTACTGTAAGAACACCTTATATTCGGCTGTGATTACGTTTGAAATATGATTTGACAACGATGGATTAAGAAAAATTACATTTATGTAGGGTAATAAAATATAAAATTAAACTAGAAAATAACAGTTTTTGTAAAGCAAATACTTTATGTTTTTGTTAAAACATCATTCTAAACTCTTTTTATGCGTAGTATTAGTTAAAATATTCTAATCATTGATATGAAATTCGATGATCAAATTTCAGTGTATTTAAGGTTATTTGTACATATTTTAATGCAACACTTCATTTTTATGAATAAACTACTGCACAAATACTAATAATTGTTTTGTAAAACATTAATTTAAACTTTAATTTTTATAAATTTTGTTTAATTTGAATATCTTAAAGTAGAATTTCGGATAAAAGCTATCATTTTATTTTAAAGTACAAAACGAAATATGTCAAATGTCATGGATGAAGAACGCACAGATATACAAATTACATACTTCAAAAACTATTCGTGTAGCCACACGTAATTATTCTTCCTTATATATTTATTCAATGGTCGGGCATATAGTTAATGTTGTTGCTTATAATAAATAGTCTTCAAATTTTAAATGATCTTGAACAGAGATAAAAATTAAAGTAATGCCAACTTCATTTCATTATTATGGAATATTTCTTGATGATGGTACGCTATTACTTACTCGAAGAAACAATCATTCATATAACTCTATCTATATCTGAGCTTTTACCATTGAGTAAGACAGCGCGACACGTGATTAAGGAATATGCTATTAGCTGATTATTGCAACCAGTTTTGGTTTTGTTTCATCAAAATTTTTTAAAAAAGTTACTTTTACCTTTTATTTTAGTTTTGTTTCCTCAATTCTATCATGAGATATTCGGCTATGGCGTATTTCATTGTGTGATAGGATAGGATATATTATTTAGCATTTCATTCTTTAAAAAAGAAATATAAAAACAAAAAAATGCGTCCATCAACACCTTAAAACGCATGTTTCTTGGCCTGTGGGACCTAAGTCTTAAGATTTTTATGTGTTGTTGTGACACATATTGTAATTCTTACTACACAACTTATTTTATTTAAAAAAAAAAATAAAGAATAGTAGATTCTTGTATAAGCTTAGAATGAACGCAATTCTTCACGAGGATGAAGTTTCCCGGAACGAGCGCAGCGAGTGGAGGGAATCATCTGAGTGAAGAATTGCCTTCATCGTAGGCGAATACAAGATGCTATTTTATCCACGACTACAAATATTTCAAATAACTTCATTCAAGTTTTCCTGTAAAAGTTTATATCGCCATATTGAAATAAATCTATGACATTGAAACAAAACAAAACATGTATTGTTCTTGTTTTATCTGGTTTATATTACTATACCAACAAATCAAGTTTTTAATTTGTTAGGGGAATTTTGAATAAATAAAGTGTAATGAAATAAATAAAAAGAATTTGATATATAGAAAGGAATGAATACAATTACAATGAAAGATATACGTATGGAAAGTATATATTCTTTAGTAGTCGTGGATAAAAATATTTTCAAAATATATTTTCCTGGGGCCCTATTCCCGAACACATAAATGTGAATTTGGACAATATTGTGAAGTTTATGTTGCATAACATTAAAAGGTAACGGTATAGATTTTACGGAAAACGAATTTTACAATATTGTCTAAATTTTATTTAGACAATATTATGAAATTCGTTTTCCGGAAAATCGTTACCGTTATCGTTTAATGTTATGCAATACAAACTTCACAATATTGTAAAAATTCACATTTATGTGTTCGGGAATAGGGCCCCTGACCAGGGTTACCAGACGTCCCGATTTCAAACATAGATTCCCGCGTCCCGATTTTCTTCAAAAAGTCCCGCAATGCGAATTAAATTCAACCTACAATGTACACACGAAAATCAAAAATGCTTGAGTGTAAGCAGTGAACAGCTTAGGCTTTTACAAGAAGTGATATGTCTTCAATAACAAATGTTGGGCTTTTAACACTATTAAAATTAACAGGCATGTATAAATTGTTGATACCCTAGGTGCTATTGTAGAAAGTTTTATAGTTTGAGTAACAGACATGGATTTACTAAACATCAAATTAAAAAGTCTTATTTCTGACATGAAAAAAAACCTACCTAGAATTCTTAAGAAATTGGTTGAATTTTTATAAAACTTCTATTTAATTTCTTAAAAATTGTTTGTTTCATTTGCTCGATACCGAATGTTAACCCATTTTTAGAAAGAGTGTTAAGTTTAATGCCCAACGAACGGCAAAAATCGTACGTATATTAGAAAATATAAAAGTCCGTGCCGTGCTTATGGTGAAAAAAAATCGGGATGGGTTGCTGAAGATTTAAAAAGTCTTCTGATAAAATATCCACATGCTATTTTATTTTGTGTATTATATTATTTGAAAACAAATTTCTTTTTAACCTTAAGAGAGGTTTATCGGTTTGGACAACCGAAAAGCGTGCTTTTTATCTTAAATGCGGAAACTCGCAAACGCTTAGGTTCAACAAACCATTTTTATTTCAAAAGGAAACACAAGTTTGATAGGTTTTTACAGCGCCGGCGCTAGCGATTTCGGCGCCTGGTGCAGTTTTCAAAAATGCCGCCCTAAAAAAATCTATTTGTCATAAATAATCCGTTTCCACATCACCCCAAAGGTAGGATATGCAGTGCATTTTTTTTAACGAGGTATCCCACGTAGGTATAGTCCTCAAAAATAAACATTAAAAAAATAAATAAAAGATTAAATATTGTTATCGTTCTAATCCAGCGTACGAATTTCAATAACAAAAAATTAATATTAAAAATATATTTAAAAAATAAATAATCGTACTTACTAATATAGCGTACGAATTTCAATAACAAAAAATTAAAAAAAATTGGATAAATCGCACTAAAATTCAAGCGTGTATTTTTAAATTGTAAAATATATTAGTTAATTAAATTTTATTTTACGCGCTTTGAATCTTGCAAAGTCGTCTATCAAATCACTATAATCCAAGTTGCTCAGAAATTTACTTTCTATAGATATTCTAGCTAAATCTACCCGTCTTTCTTGTTCTATTGTACTACGTAAATAATTTTTAATAATTTTTAATTTAGAAAAGCTACGTTAACCGGAAGATTCTAGACTGGTATTGTCAATAAAATTCTAAGAGCTACAACCAGATTTGGTAATATCTGGTCGAATTTCTTTTCAAATATAAAATCTAATGATTCTATAGGGCTTAAAGTTCCTGAAATTATACTTTGGAATGTTTTAATTTCGTCCCATAAATCTAAATCTACTATATCAGACTTTGAATTGAAAGTTAAATGCTTTTCTAGGGAAAGACAATTATTCAAATGATCAGAAGCATTTAATGAAGCCACAGAAATATTATGCAAAAATTTGAAAATATTATTGTGTTCCGAAATTTGATCAAGCCGTTCGCTAACAGATTGAATCGCCTGATCAAGGATTTGAAAATAAAATTTAACTTCAAATTTTTTTTCAGGATTTGATATAATTTCGTCTCTACCTTCGTACGAAAAAAGTTGAGGTTTTCGACTAGGGCGCCTTGGAGCATCCGGGAAATTTGATGGAACATCTAATTTTATTGCTATTTCTTTAGCTTGCAAGATAAACCCCAGAAATTTTTCCTCATTTCGTAAGTTCGTCAAAAACTCTTTTGTGCCCTCTAACAAATGTACTGCCGTCGTTAAACAAATAGCAGGACTTTGTAAATATTTGCTAAATATATTAATTTTATCAACAATATCAAATAATTATTGAACAAATAAATTCAAATTGAATAATTTTGAGAGATAAACAATTCGCGTTATTTCTTGTTATTCCGTCCTTATCCTTGTCACTTCCTATTTGAACTAAAACGTCTTAAATATTACCTAAACTACACATTAAGGGTTTTAAAGCTTCTATGCGGCTTTCCCATCTTGTCGTACAGAGTGGCTTGAGGGTTAATGTTTTCACATTCTGTTTCAAAATGTCCCATCTTGAAACAGAACTAGAAAAAAAACATATAAACATTGGACAGTATCAAAAAAATTTACAGCTTGAAGTGAATATTGAACTGAATCCAGAAGGACTAGGTTAGCTGATAGTGATGCGCATGGCACAAAAAATGCTCGGGGTTCTATTTGTTTAATTTCAGCTTGTATTCCAATGTTTTTTCCCTTCATATTTGAGCCATTATCATAGCCTTGCCCCCTGCAATCACTAATTGAAAATTTTAGAGAAGTTAGTCGGTCTAAAACTAAATTCGTTAATCCATTACCCGTCGTATCTGTAGCTTTTAAAAAACCTATAAAAAGCTCCTTAATTTCATGTTTGTTTTGATTTCTATGAACAACTCTAACAATAAGTGATAATTGTTCATTGCGGCTCTGATCTGGAGTACAATCAACAATTATCGAAAAATATTTTGCTCCTTTTATCATATCATCGATTTTATTTTGAATAACTTTAGACACGATTGAAATTAGTTCATTCTGAATGCTTTTATACAAATATTTGTTTTGCGTCTCATTATTAGTTATCCGTCGTAGGTGTTCTGAAAGAACATTGTCAAATTCAGCAATTGCTTCTACTAATTTGAGAAAATTACCATTATTTTTGTCGTATAACCTGTCTGACCCACCCCTGAAATCCAAAGATTGCATTGAAAGAAATTTTACAAAAAAAATTTAAGAATTTTTACACAGTGAAAAAAATATTTTTGGTAATAAATTTCGGTAATTAAAATATTTATTTTATTATTTTAAATTTATTTTTATTAATTGGGTTTCGGCGCCCTCCATTTTTAGCGCCCCGTCAAACTGTTCGTACTGTTCCATGGAAGCGCCGGCCCTGGGTTTTTAACAACTAAACGGAGTATGTTTTGCAAATTTTTGAGTTTTAGCTTGAAATTAATTTTATTTGCTAATTAAATTCCATTTTTTAAATTTTAACTTTTTTGTCCCGACTTGGTAAATTAAAAATCTGGTAACCCTGCCCCTGACAACAGAATGAGGTTGATTTATTTGTGAAGTGTTACATACAATATAACCATTGAATAAATATATAAGGAAGAATAATTACGTGTGGCTACACGAATGTTTTTTGAAGTATGTGATTTGTATATCTGGGGTGCGTTTCGAAATTTACTATGGTTAACCGCGGTTAACTTTACTCTACCATATGTCGTTCCATAATTAACCGCAAAATAAAAAATTTACTGGATGACAGATGTACTATCGTTCCAAAACTATAAAAATTAGTTGTCATAGTAAATTGTGACGTCACTACTTTAACTTTGTTACTCAAGTCTAGAGTAGAGTTTGTTGAGGTTCTAATGTCAAAACATATAAATATTTAAAACGACATGTCAACCGATTTATAAAACACAATATAATTTTTTATAATAAAAGAAAATTTTAATTGTTGTGGAAAAAAAAGTTAGAAATTATATTGTTTTGTGAATATATCGTACATTTAATTATTATATACATACTAAGTATTTAATAATTTTTAGTGAAATGTGTTATTTTTATTATTTTTATTTGATACTGAAGACTGAAAAATAAATTATAGAAATAAAAAACATACACTACATTTTTAGTTTTATTTATCGTAATTAGAATATTAGTTTTTATTTATTTTGAATTTTTAGCGATCTTTTATAATTTAACTTTGACAGCTTTACTATGGTAATTTGAATTTAATATTTGACGTCACTATTTTGACTATGACATTAGTGACATTATTACCTTATGGTTAACCGTGGTTAATTTCGAAACGCACCCCTGTGCGTTCTTCATCCATGCCATTTGACACATTCCGTTTTGTATTTTAAAATAAAATCATAGTTTTTATCCGAAATTTTACATTAAGATATTCAAGTTAAACTAAATTTATAATAATTAAAGTTTAAATTAATGTTTTACAAAACAATAATTTGTATTTGTGTAGTAATTTATTCATAAAAATGAAGAATCTTAAATACAATGAAATTTGTTTTTATTTTTTATTTATTTATTCATTCATGTAATCGATACAGCACGACAACAGGGTAGTTTGATGCAGTTAAATAAACTGCATTGTATGGAAAAGCAAGCTATAATTATAGGCATATAAAACTTACATCACGTTTTAGCAAAAAATCAACAAAAAGAAAAAACTTCTTCACAAAAGAAATTCAACAAACTTAACATTATAAAATTATATAACAGTAATATCAATATCAATACCATTTATACAAAGAAAAAAAAGTAAAAACAATTAAATATAAATAAATAATCAATAACACACACCAACAATTAGTGATCATTCAGATAGCTCATACACTCTGCCTTAAACCTATCCCCTCGTGCTATATTCCTCGTATTAGTTGGAATAGAGTTCCATAATCTAGCACCTCTTCTTAGAAATGAACTTTCCATATAATTTGAATTAGCTCTTTGTAAAATGAAGTTTGGTGTTCTGGACGATTGTGCAAAGATCAGTTTATTATACAGATACTTAGGTTGATGGTTATTAATAATTTTATGCAGCAAAGTTAGTATTCTAATGTCAAGATAGTTTTCCAAGGAGCAACCAAAAATTTTATTATAATATGGTGTCAACCTATCCCTTCGTTTTAGGCCAGATATATATCTTAGGCATGAATTAAAAACCTTCTTTATTTTAGCCATTAAGCTAAAATAAAGAATTTGTTCATCGAATTTCAAATCAAAGATTATAATATTTTGACTATGTTATTTTCTAGTTTAATTTTATATTTTATTACCCTACATAAATGCAATTTTTCAAAATCCATCGTTGTCAAAACATAGGTCAAACGCTGTTCCAGCAGAATGTAAGGTGTTCTTAAAGTAATTCAATACTATTAAAATTTGCGTTATACAATTAAAAATATATTTTTCTACTACCCAACATAAAAAATCTACTTTCGATGTTTGTTCATTGCATCGAAAACTTCTTTTTCGTCACCGGTGATAAAAAAACCTGTACGAATTACTTTCGTACCTAGTGACGAAAGTAATTTTTTAAAAGCCATCTATTTTCTAATTTCTTAACTAGAATAAACCATCCTAAAATACCCGTTAAGACAATCAATTGATTGATTGAATTGAATGAAATAATTTTGTTAGCGTTAATTTGTCTCTGTTTGGAGGAAGACGTTAATTTATTTTTGAATTATTTACGGACAATTTACATTAAAATTGTAAAAATAATAATAGTTAAATATATAATATTCATATATTATTTTTAAATAGTATGATAAAAAACAGTTGGTGTTAAGATATTTTTAAAAAATATTATTTCACCTATTTATTTAACAAAAATGAAAATAAAATATTTATTTTACTTAAAATTATTTAGGTTGTGTTAAAATATATCAAGAATTTACGTAACGTCATTCCCATTCAAAAACTAAATCAAAACTGATATTTTTATTTTAGAAATCTGAAATCGGAATTTGATTTTGTTTATGACAAAGTACAAACCGTCTTTAGTTATAGGCCTACTAGACGCGAAATTAAAAAAACCATAAACCTACAAAGATGTGTTATTTAATGATTTTAAGAACTTTATAGAGTAAATAGAATAATAATATAGGGCTTTGTAGCGTAAATAGAATAAAAATATAACATCATGAATAACTATATGTATGGATATGCAAAACATTCACGAAAAAAACAATAAGGCTTGTAATTAAAGACAGCTTTGTTTATAACATAAAAATTGGATAATTTATTCATATTTAGTCATCTATTTTTTAATAGCAGAAATATAAATACACATATACAATTTTAATTTGTAACAGTGTATGTTTTAAAATGTGAATTGTATGTAATTATACATGAAAATGTTTAATAATTAATAATAATTTTTAAAAAAGTAGTAGAAAAAGTACAGTCGCCGAAAATCATATTTTGAATCTCGCGACCATTACCAACCTCGGCTATCGCCTCGGCTGGTAAACTGTCCTCTCGTTTCAAAATATGTTGTTTTCGGCATCGTTGAAGAATATACTATTATTATTTGGAAATATAAGGAAATATTTTATTCTAACATATTAGGCTTTTAAATTTATATGTAACATTTATTATTTCTTTTATTTGTTTTGAAAATATAAATATGCAAATTGTAAGCAGTGCCACCCAGCTGGAATGCAAATACTATCAAACTTCACCAATACTAAAAATTAGATGCTTCACTCAAAAAGTCTAGTTACTCTTCCTTAGATATTTATTCAATGAATATAACAGAAGAATTGCAATTGGTTGAACTATATATTTAATTTTCATATAAAATATAAACATAACGTGCGGTTGTCTGAACTACACCGTTCTGTACCTGTATAGCTGTTGAATCAATTTCGAGGTTCAATTCACCATAGATTAGATATTTTTATCAGTTTACAAAATAACATTTTCAATTTTAATGAAATTACAGTTATCATATTTTAGTGGTTTAAAATAGCCATCATGGCTGAACTGAAATAAGATATAGACTAAATTGAAAAAGAAACAAATAATGAAAAACAAACAGAACGATAATGATTTTTACTTGATGAGAAATAGGAGACGTTTATTAAAATCAATATTTACGGGAACATTATCCAATTTAGTATGGCTTAAAATTTTAAAAGAGTTTGTCTTGGACTTATTTTTCGAACATTTCGTCATTTTAGGACAACTTCGAGGGTTTAACCCAAACTGAAAACTCCCAAAGAAGACGAAGTGTACATCGAGTTATAAAAGTATCAAAACAAATTTGTTTCTTTTGCACACAAAGTGTTTTTCATTCATTTAAAAAATCTATATAATACAACAATACAAAACATTTGGAAAACAAAGCCTGTAACTTTCGTAATTAAACAATTAAACACTAATTTAGAATAAAGTCTAAATAAAGGCAATTTTTGAAAATAGCTCAGTTACGTAAACCAAAATTCAAAGTCAAGTCCATTTGATTTATTTTTTTTTACTCAACATTTACCATAAAATCAACATTACCAAAGAAATCAATAATATGGTATTTATTATTTTATTTCTGAATTTGTCTTTTCCGTTTTTTTGCTTTTCTGAATGATTATAAATTTGACATTATTAGAATGATAGTTCAATAAAATATAACATATATCAGAGATAAAAGGGTCAACTGATTGTTATTTGTTTAATATGTTGATAGACGATTGTCAGTAGGGGATTGATATATCGTTGCTGGATTGTTTATGTCTTAAGGATTGAAACCACATAAAACAGAAACAGAATTCCATACAAATTTTACAGAAACAGAATTTTTTTCTGTCAAATTTGTATGAAATTCTGTTTCTGTTGTATGTGAATGCCCGGCTTTAAGCGGGCTCAATTTAAATTTATCGATTTTTTCGTAAAAAAGTTGTTGAGAATAACCTAAAGATAATAAATTCTAAATACAGTATAATTTAAGAATATATTTTTTTTATATTTTATAGGAAGGAGTATGCAACAGAAAAACAAAGCATATTGATGTGATGTATAATTCCAATATTGATTGTGTTACAAAACTCATGGACTAAAACCTCTCTTCTATTTAGTAAGTTCATCATTTTTATTTGTTATGAAGATATATTTGTTTTTGGAAGTTTGTAAGCAGTTAAGATCAAGCAACTTTGGGAATCATTTGATTTTGTTCAATTCGAATTTGTTTTCGGGTTTCTCTGAATAAACCTTTTAGTTCTCCGCATGGAGGGATCAGTTTTTGTTGATTTGTAATTTTTTTTTAGTTTTTGTTCTACGCGGGCGAACTTAAACAGAACTTGATCCGACTATCTCAATCAGTGCCTGATAGGGCAAAAGCATTACACTTATGATCAGGGTCCAATCGAACTAGGGCAAAACTGATCAGGCCCTTTTTGAACCATTTCTTCACAAATTTCTGCTCAGGTTGTTTTTCGTGGGAATTCGCCTTCCCAAACATTACAGCAGATAGCCCATATATTGACGAATAAAGGACTCATACATCAGCAATCATTTGATCGGGATTGAAAACTGTTAGCATATAATGAAGTATAAATACAATATATGTAAAACGTATAAAATATGTTCTCACTTTCAATGTTAGATTTTCATTTTTCTTATTTCGATTCCAAACCTCCTGAAGATTTCAATCCCAAACCCTATGAACAAATCGGGTTGTTTATGTTTTTGTTTGAACAGGATTCGTATTCGTAAATTCATCAGCAATCATCTCTTCTATTCGAACGGTATTTACTAATTCGTGTTTTCAACCTTTTATCTTCTGACCAATAAAATGGTATTCGGTTAAAGCCTACCCACACCGGATCAGATAGCCCAACTAAAACCGCACCAGAACCGGATTAGTTCAAATATTGCATTCACTACTAGATTTTAGTATAATTTTTGTAAATGCGTCATTTTCAAAATGTCATCCAAAAAATCATTTCTAAAAATATTCTAAGTTTATACTTACCTATACGCAGAGAAACGATATCTAAAGTATATGTGAAATTTCACAAACTATGTATATCTAAACTGAATAATACTTTAGTGAATTTTAACTAAATGAAATTTATTCAAATAAAATAGGCCTCACGTCAGGACAAATAGGGCATACCTTAAGTGGAAAATCATATATTATTCTGATCCGGATTTGATCCAGCATTTACTACTATGGATGAGATAGGTCGTCGCAGTTCGGGTCGGATCAGGACAAATAGGATATGCCCTATTAGTGAAATCAGATATGCTTTCTGAAACAGGCCGGCTGCAAATGCCCTATTGTACTTACCTTATTACACCCTGATTCGGCCTGGTCATAATAATGCCTTAATAAAATGATAGCTGGAAAATTGTAACGATTATGGAGTGCGATGTAATAAAACTATCGTCATTGAAAATATTATTTCTGAAAAATTAGTTCTATTAAGACAAAATAAAACGTTTAACTAAATAAATATCCACAAAAACAAAATAACCCGTAATTAGAAATTAAGCAGTTTATCTAATACTTAAAAAATAAAATAAGAACTACAAATTCTGTGATAGAGTAGGTAAACAAACAATGTGAAGTGTTAGCAATTGTGTTGTTAGTTTTTTTCGTTTTTTTTTTCTTTATCTCCATCTTAGGAACATTGGGCGTCTACTAGACTGGACCATCTAACTCTATTTGGGACCATCGCTTTTAGCTCTCCCCATGTCTTGCCAATTTGTTTCGCTTCAGCTAGCACCGTTTTCTTCCAAATCATTGCCGATCGTCCCACCCTTTTTTTGCCTTGTGGCTACCACTCAAGGCACATCCTTGGCTGTTTTTCTCAGTGTATGTCCTATCCATCTCCACTTTCTCTTTCTTATATCGAACTCAATGTCTGTCTTTACTACTGGTTGTATTAGGCTAGAAGTATCTAATCAGTTATCTTAAGCATTTGTTCACAAACACCTGTAATTGGCATGTAATCTTCTGTGTATGCTTCCATTTTTCACAACCGTACAACTGTACTGACTTTACACAAGCATTGAACATTCATAGCTTTGTTTTTCTAAAAGAAAGAGATTTTCCAATGCATTCATACTAAAACTTGTTTCCTCTTCCTATAAATTTTTGCATTATACATATTTGTGTAACTTTGTTTTGTTTTTTGAGTCATTAGCTTATAAATTAAATTTCCAATTTACCAAATAGTCTACACTATACGTTATATAAACCAAATTTGCTTTACCTAACAACATATAAGTTACATCATAAATTTATAGCTATCATAAACGATGGAATACTTTAAATAATTTAATGACTTGAAATTATAATTTTGTTTGTTGGAACTTGAAAGTTGAACAGAAATTTTATACTTATTTATGTTGCAGATTAAACAATGTCTTAGAACAATTTTTACTTGTTTTCGGATGTAGACAAATTTAATGTTGTCACGTTGTTTTCAAAAGCAATTATGCAAAAATTGATTGCTGCATATCAAACTGAACTTTATCAAGATACAATTATCTCTACACAAAAGTGTTTAACATAAGGTAACCAGGGTTTCGTTCGGAAACACCAAATCGCTTGCTTATTTTCTAAAATAGGCAACTGTCATTCCAAGGGGCGTGGCTACCAGTTCTTCAAGAAGAACAAGAATTGGCATTTTGTTTCCGAACGACCAATTGCCTAAATATATATATGAAGTATTAAAAATTAATAATTTTGTATTAAAACTTATCACAATAATTATAATAATTTAACAACAGGAAAAACAAACTAAACACAACACAAAACATGTTTGGTTTGTGTGAAAAAATTATTATTTGCAGATTTTAAATTATGAAAAATAAGAACAAATGATTTAAATTTTGAATTTTTATTTGATTAATTTTTGTATTAAAAAATAGATGCAGATTAAAAAAACAATTTTCATATTTCTAGTAAATAAATGAGACACACAAGATAAAATATGAAATTTATGTTTTTAATATAATATTGTATTTGTTTTGATTAAAATCAAACAAAATCCGCAAATGTCACTTTTAGATCTCGCAGTTCTTATTTTGGATCTCAAAAACAGCGAGTTATAAAGGCGATCGAATCGCCTATTTTGGAATAGAAATGGAGTTTCCGAACAACTTTATCTGTCAAATCGCTTGCTTAAATAGGCAAGAAATAGTTTGAGGACGACCATTTCCAGCCACAAACGTCAAAATAGGAAAATAAGCAAGCGATTTGGTGTTTACGAACGAACCCCAGGCGAGACACTTCCGATTTTTAACATTTTGTTCCGCTTCCCAGAAAATTTTCGATTTTTGTAAAGAAAGCACAGCAAGCTGGGGAACAAAAATCATAATATAGAACAAATGGTTAGAAACATTTCATTTTCAAAAACCATGTTCCATACAACAATAAACAAAAAATTGTGAAATACACGCTATCCTTACCAGAAACTAATGCTGCAATTGGACCCGTTTTTTCTACGGTAAATAAAGTATGCACTTCACAAAAATCACAATGCAGTGTTGAGACTTTGAAAGCCAGTATAATTTAACACATTGTTGGAAAAAAATTTGTGACCTTTTAAATAACGACAGCAATCTACTCCAAAAAATTAGCTTAAATGAGAAATATGCCAAAGAGTAGTAAATATAATATTGATGAAATTCGTGATCTATTCGACCGCTGTTAAGCCCATCATTTTTTATCGACGTCATACTAGGAATATAAGTAGACTGTCCAATAATAAATAACTGTGTTTTTGAATCAATTTTAAAGTGTTTAGTTTGGGAACTGAGGGGTCAAAAACGAATTTCAAGAGAACGGCTCACCTAAAATCGAGGGTTTTATATGTGTTGGAAAGAACTGACATATCGAAAAAAAATACACAGAAAAATAAAGCTTTTAAACATGGCTCTGATGTCACAGATAAAGCATTTGTTGAATTTTTTTCCACAATATGAAAGTTTTAATCTTACTCTAAAAAATTTCAAAATATAAAAAAAATGTATGCTGTCACGGGACACCAGGCAGATGTGAAACATAAAAGTTTATTGTATAATTTATATTTTTAAACACTCTTGACACTGATGTTCTCAGGCCATTGATGTCTTCGTAAGCAATTAAACAAGTATAAGCGCGTAACGTACACAAGCTGCCTTTATTGTGAGTGAAAGACCGAGAACTCAGAGCACGTGCTAGTCGAATGCGGAAGGTTTGCAAACACACGAAGATTTATTGAGCAGCATATGGAAGGATCAATCACTCCACATAGCCTCGTGCAATTTATGCTAAGCTCAAAACACAACTCATCAAAATTATGATTAAATGACTTAGATGAGACGAACGAAGAGCACTGAGCAGCCATGCTCAACACTATGCAGCAAAACCACGACAACATAACTATTAAATTTAGTTTGGATCGGTGAATTTGTTGTTAAAGAATAAGTAGCCCTTTTTTACATCAGATAGGAAATTTTAGTTGCACCAATAAAATACATTTATTGGTGCAACTAAAATTTCCTATTACAAACATTATTTAATTATTTCATAAAATTCAATTTACCAAGTATGCTTACTTTTTAGTTTTTTCACTCGATTTACAATTTTTATTTATTTTAGATTAACAAGATTAATAAGAATTATTATAAATTTAAATTTTTAACAAGAGTATATTTTTACATGTGTTCTGTTCTTCTTTTTATAATCTAAGAAAAAACAAAATGCATGTTTTTTCTTTTATATGTTTTTATAATTTTTTTCAATGCTACTACGATTAGCTTTAAAGTATTTTTATTTAAAATTGATCATGTTGAAGTAATGAATTATAGATTTAAATGTAAATTGACAACACTGTTTTTCTTTTTAAATGTATACTAACTTCATGTTATTCTTTTCATTGTTGTACATTGGAAGCCATTAAAGAATTGATTACATTTAACTTGCTCCGTGTTTATTTTATTATAAATTATTGCTAAGAAGTATAATTAAAGTAATTATACGTTTTACTCGCTCAACAGGTTATGGGCACAGCGTGTAAAGTAATAAAGTAGTGAATTTTTTGATAAAATCAAATAAATTGCAATCGCGTATTTTAAGTCAGGGGCTGAAATCTCACAGCTCTGAGATATCAAGACTTCGGTCTGGGTTAAGAATTTTGATTTAGTTTTCGGCAAAAACTTTTATGAGGACATGGTTTTTAGTTTGGGGCAGCGATGTATATCAAACATAACTCTTTGTTAAAGTACAAGTATTTTTTTATCTCTGCTTAAAAATTTATTACAAAACTAACACGAAACATCAATACGTTGCCGGAAAATTATAATCCAAATTCCAAAAATATTGTTAAACTAAATAAAATCAAACTTTTTTCAAAATTCCAAAAATATTCAAAAAATTAGAATAAAATCAAATATTTAGACTTTTTCTAAATTCCAATAATAATCCAAAAATTCTTAAAAATTTAAACTTTTCCAAAATTCTAAAAATATTGCAAAAATTATTACAAAATCAAAAATTAAAACTTTTTTCAAAATTCTAAAAATATTGCAAAAATTATAACAAAATCAAAAATTGAAACTTTTTTCAAAATTCCAAAAATATTCCAAAAATTAGAATGAAATCAAATATTTAAACTTTTTCTAAATTACAATAATAATCCAAAAATTCTTAAAAATTCAAACTTTTTCCAAAATTCTAAAAATATTGCAAAAATTATTACAAAATCAAAAATTGAAATTTTTTTTGACAAACTTATAATGCCATAATTCTCTATAATAATAATAAAATTTCAAACAAACAATTTTACTTTTTTCCAAAAAATTGGGTAAAAAACTAAATAAAAATCTTTCTTTTGACACACTTGACAACATTTTTTTGCCAAACTTATAATGCCATAATTCTCAATAACAATAATAAAATTTCATTTCAAACAAACAATTAATTTTATTTTTTTCCAAAAAATTGGGTAAAAAAATAAATAAAAATCTTTCTTTTGACACACTTTACAACATTTTTTTGACAAACTTATAATGCAATAATCTAGTTTTTGATCTCACATACTAATCCCTACCATCAAGATTTCTTCAAATTTAATGTTCCTACTCGTAATCACTTAAAATGAACGTTTTTTAAGCCAAAAATATGAATATTTGCTATTTTTGACACACCTAATGATTTTTTTGACACACTTTCGGTACAGTTATCGAACACAGCGTCCTTTCGGACCTGTCCCTTGAGTATACCTATTTTTAGAAAAAAAAAATTCGAAATCCCTCATGCGGTTTTCTCTGCAGCGTAGGTAATGACGGCGGCCGGCCGACCGGCCGGCAGACAGACATACATTTTTATTTTGCTTTTTTAGAATCAGTAGGTCCTAAAACGTCGAGAAATGCCAAAAAAGTGGGGGTAAGAATTTCACTTTTGGCTCATGAATGTAATACTTAGGTCTTTCAGACCGAAGTAATTAACTGGACGTGATAATTATAACAATTGGGAGTTTGCAATGAAGGCTTATCTTCAACATGAGGGATTATGGTCGCATGTTGAAAATGAAATTGCAGAATCAGTTGCAGCAGCTGATAAAGTTGTTCAGGAAGAAAAAAATGTACGTGCGAAGGCAAAATTAATTATGTGTGTTCATTCGAATATTTATGTGCTCATTCGAAATTTAACTACAGCGAAGCAAGTATGGAATAAATTAAAACAAGTATTCCAAGATGATGGATTATATCGACGTGTAACATTGATGAGAAAATTAATTACAACAAAACTTGAAGATTGGCTAAAAAAAATTGGCTAAGCAAACTTAATTTGAATTTGAACCAGAATGTATTGGATATTGGATGATGCAACAGTTCTGGAACCAGTACCTCGATTCTGGTTCTGTGAGAAACAATGAAGTGGAATGGAATTATTATTTGTCTCGAATTTTGATTTCTCGCAAAATAATTCCATTTCACTAGTTGGTATTCTCGTTCTCTTTTCGAGATATCGTTTTTAGTACAAGTTCTAAGCTAGTACAAATTTTTGAAAATGGAATTAAGCTGTCAGTTTATTTACTTGTTTTTGTATTTCATGTATTTGTGTTTCATGTATTGTATGTTTGATGAAACTGTTGTTGAAGAAATCCTTATAACGATTAGAAAAATAGAGTATATAGATATTATTTAAATTTTTAATGTCTATGGAACATGGAATGTTGATGGAACTATGACGATGGGACATTCAACCATTTTAATTTTTAATGATAAACCTTGCAAAACCATAAACGAACTGTTACAGAATATTGTACTTCTTGAACTTGACAGGCTATTTAATTGATAGTAGACAACATTTATTGATATATACATTTACTATAATTATTTAATTATGTATTTAAAAGATAACTATAATTTTAATTTAAACTAATTATTCTGCTACTGACATAATGCAAGTAAATGACTAATTTATATAAACTTAAAAGCAAAAATGTGTTTCGGGAAACATGTGCAAAAATCGCCACAAATCAACTAAAATTTAGTTTTGATTTATCGTAATCTTTTTTCGGCATTCTTTTCGCTATTATATACTCTTTCTATTTTCTCTGCTTCTATACAAAATTTCAAAGCACATAATCTCATTTCATATACAAATTTGTTGACGAGATAATTTGACAGTTCATCCCACAAATGCGGAATTTATTTTCTCATTCGACTTCACCGGAATGCAAAAATCTCATTTAGTACGAAATCGCATTCCACGAAATAATTCCATACAACCAGAATCTAGCTACAGTACAGTAGAAACCACCTATATTCTTTATAATGCAATAAGAACCCATGCTGATTTAATGTCTATCCTATTATTGCCAGCACTAGAAAGAAAATTGAAGATGTATGAACCTCTGAAGGCATCTAGAATATCATTATTGCACATATAGTTTATTATGTCATCAATTTTATTTATGAGACCATTCCAATTTAATTGCATTACTTTCACATCGCTTGGGGTTTCCGGATGTGTGTTCATTCGCATTGTGTTCTGTTGTGAGATCCTGCTTGACTGTTGACCTGATGTCTGGCAACAAGGCGCTATATAGTTTTTGGTCCATTGCTTATGTGTGGCAAGGCATGAGCAGTTCTTGAGATGACACCATTCCTTACAACTGTTACACTGTAAGGATGTAGTGTTTGCTCTTAAAATGTTTTTAAATATTGTACAGTGCCATGTTTTAGATGGTCCAGGATTTCTTTCAATACCAGCCATGACGAGAATAGTTTGAAGCAGTGAGGCCAGTGAGCTTTTTTATCCAAAAAATGGAGCGACGGAGTTGCACATTTCGTCGAAATTGTTGCGATGGTCCTTGGTCGGAACTGTGTTCCGAGTACTTCTGGGATGTAGACCCGACCATCTTGAGAAGCTCAACACTCAACATCTGCAATGACAACGTGCTTATTCCCACGGTCAAGAATCCGAGACTATTGGGGGTCACATTCGATCCACTACTTAGATTCAATGCTCATGCTCAACAGGTGAACGCAAGATTGAAAAAAAGAAACAATGCTCTGAAAGCACTGGCTGGCAGTTAATGGGGGAAAGATAAAGAAACAATTATAACAACATACAAAGCAATAGGAAGACCTATTTTGAATTATGCTGCACCCATATGGAGACCTCAAGTCACTGACACCCACTGGAATAAGTTACAAGTAACACAAAACGCAGCGTTGCGAACAGCAACCGGATGTCATTTGATGGCTCACCGAGATCACCTGCACCAAGAATGTAACATATTGCCGGTCCGTCAACACAATGAAATGCTCACCAAACAATATCTATGGGCCTGTCACAAAGAGCAACATCCCTACAACGACACCCTGTCCATAGCCACACCACTTAGAGACATAAAGCGTACTGCGAAATGCTTCTTAAGTGATGTCAGAAACAGCGAAATAACAGATAACATTGACGAGCTTACATATAAAACGGGCTTAAAAACGTACACACGAAGGTTATTGAGGACACATTAAAGAACTACGCTCCAAATCGAGTTCTCCAGAGTAAGCCGCCACAGGTCGCTGCGGAAGAGGTCAAACTACCCCGCAGCACCAGATCCACTCTAGCGCAGTTAAGATCCGGTTGGTCACGCATCTTAAATAACTATATGAACCGAATTGACCACAACATTGTTGACAAGTGTCCCATATGTGAGGGCACGCCACATGATACAGACCACCTATTTAATTGTCCAGGAAAACCAACCAACTTGACGAAGGAAGATTTGTGGTACCGCCCAAGAGCAGTAGCAGAGTTCCTGAATCTGGACATGGAGCCAGAGGAGTAGCACCGCACCGTCGCTACAACAACAACAACAACATCAGTAATCCTTGGTATCAGGAAGCACAGCAAATGTTAAAATGCAATAAAAGCAAGAACTCAATATAAAAGTTTGAATAAACACAGCAGCTATCTTATTTATCTTGAACAGCACCACAAAGCAAGGCGCCAACTTTACAATATCAATAATCCGTGGTATCAGGAAGCACAGCAAATATTAAAATGCAACAACAGCAAGAATTCAATGTAAAAGTTTGAATAAACACAGCAGCTATCAATAAATCAGCAAAAATCAATATATGGTATATCGACAGCACACACGTTGATGCAACAGTACAAATAATTTGAGGTTATACACACTACACTGGAAATCAACAATCAATATATCAAGAAGCAGCACTGCACAGATTATGATGCAATTAAAGCAAAAAATCCAGATGCCCCAATACAACCAGCAATTTCGATAAAAATATTTAAAGTAAAAAAAAATAATTTAATTAAAATAATCCTAACGAGTCAAAAACACGTCTACTCTTTTAATCTAACGTTTTTCGGAGAAAAACGAAATTGAACCTTTAGTGTTTTTTCCTTTTTTAGATGAAGAAGCAAAGCATATCGTTTTTATTCGTTTCCATACCGTAAGTTGCAAAATAAAAATACTTTGAAAAAACCGCTTTTAAGGATGTATAGATAGTCAAATCGCGTAGTACATCTAATAAAATTTCAAACAAATTATTATGTAAAAATTTCAATACAGGAATGCTTTTTATCAATTACAACAATTTTCTATGATAGAATATTTCCAAAATATTATATAATTTCATAGTACTAAAAAATATGTGTCCCTAATACTAAGTTTACACCAGGATCTAATACGTACATACTATACTTATTAGGTCGATTATGGTCGATGTAAACAGTTATCAAAAAAGTACGTACCAAATATTTGGTAGGATGATTTGCTACGTATCAAATTAGGTACGTAGCAAATATGTATTATTATATAAATTAGGTATGCCATTTAAAATAAAAATAAATCAACTTATTTTATAAATATATATTTATGTTTTATGTGATTTTTTTGCTGAAATTAAAAGTAAAATAAATTTTAGCATTAATATAATAAATATTTTCAGTTTTTTATAAAAAATATATATGGAAATTATTTTTTCCTAACCAAAAAATTAACAATGAAAAGGACGCGCTAAAAATTAATATGTCATACCTAATTAATAAGAGTTTACATCACCGTATCAAATTTAAAAAGTATGATGGTGAAAATGGCTAGCAAATTTGATACGTAGCAAATTAGATACTGGTGTAAACTTAGTATAATTCGACTACCGCTACTATATGTAAAAGTAAATCTGGCAACGTCGCAGTCAGTCAAATATATTTATTATTTTAATTTAAAATTATTTTGTTTTATTGTTGCGTGTCCTGTAGGAATAAATAAATATATTTATTATTTTATTTTAAAATCTGATTGTCACGATATCTTATTATGAACAAGAACGATGAAAAAAGACTTCTCTTTGACCGACACACACAACTTTGCCAGATTTTTTTTACTGCAAATGGCGGTTAGCTTTCCTTTGTACGCAGCAGATTTTATAAATTTTTTGATTGAATATTTACGTCTGATTGCCGGTGACACCGCTATTTTTTGGGCTCAAAAAATCATAAATCGCACAGAGCAACTGAACGAAGTTTTTTTTCGGATGTCTTTGCAAGAACATTCTGAATTTTTAATTTTTCTAACAAATTTTGATACTTCCGCCGAATATAACATAGAGTGAATGATAACTTTAAAATTGATTATTTCGCGAAAATTGTCGGTGATATCTAAATTTTTTGATTACAATCGATGCAGGAACGTTTATTCTGTAATATATTTTAAAATCCGACGTAAATCTTTGATTTCATAAATGTTATATACACCCTTAAAAAAATCTTTTAAAATAGAAAATGCTTATAAAAATAAAATAAAAAAGCGTAATTCTTTATGAAAATGTTAAGGGATGGTTGAATATTCATTCCCTTGGTTTACCAGAAATCAATACGTCTACAGAGAGTGTATTCTCCATTGTTAATAAGCATAAAACTTAATAAAAAATTATAGACATTTATGTTGTGAAACATCATAAATGTTTTATTTTTTAATTTTTGTTGGCTCCTCATCATAAAATCGACATAATTTGACCGTCCCATGATCTTGCAATAGAAATTTCAAATTGGCTAATATTTTCGGAATTTTTTCATTTTGCCACACATTTTTGTGATTAGACTGGTCAGTTTATCCTATAATTGTAAATAAAAAACACATGCGAAAAATTTTCGACACCGAATTATTGAATTTTGGATTTATTGTATTACACGAACGAAATGTATATTTTTGTATTATTTCAAAACCCCCGATATATCCGAGGGTTTTGATTATTTCCACGAACACATAAAATCAAAAATGTTCATATATAATATCACGAGTCGTCAAATAATAGTCGATTATTTTTCATAATCATTATTACGAATGTCATTTGAGGTCCCGAGTGCGCGTAGCGCACGAGGGAAATTTTTAACCTCAAATGGCATGAGTGGTAATGTTGAAAAATAATCGACTAATAATTTGGTGACGAGTTGTATTTAGCAGACAATTTAACGAACAGAAATAGTAACACTATTTCATACAACATAATCATACATAATAAAATATTATTTCATCTTAGTAGGCGCATTAATGTTATAAATTTGTAATTTATTTTTGACAAATAAACAAACATGCAATCATTTATGAATGAAAACGGACAATTTTACTATTTGCAAATTGCATTTTCACATAATTTTGCATGTGAATTTTTGTTTTAAATTAATATTTTAAGTAGGCCGAAAATATTCGCTGGACGCTGTTCCTTCCCACCAGAGAAAAATAATCGAAACAATTCGTTTTGATTTGTTAAAAAATAGTAAATGAAGCGTTTTTATTGGACCTTATCGAAACTTTATTTAGTGAGTTGAATTGTCAAAATAATTTTCATTCTTATAAAATTTGTTTTTGGAGAAATTATGAGTCGATCGCATGGTTGCCGTTTGACTCCAATTGGAGTTTTTTGACTCCTTTTTGACCGCGAGAAGCCCAAACTCCTTTTTCGGTCCAAAAACTCCTTTTTGATTGAAATCCAAATTTGAATGAATTTTAAATCAAAATTTGTTGTTTGAAATCCAAAAATCCCAATTTTTCTTTGAAGAATCTTCTCAATTTCTCTAAGATATCTTCGCCAAAATCAATATAAACAACATAAATACACAATACAGTATACCCCAATTCTGAGAAACGATAGTAAAATTCGATGATTCGAAAATTTGATCTGTTGTTTTTTTTTTTTGGTCTAACAATAAATTCTGAAATCAAAACAACAACATGAATTTTATGAAACCCTGAAAAGCCGAAAAAAGCCCAATTTTTTTTTTTTAAAACTCCATTTATTTTTTCTCAAATGGCAATGCTGATCGTATTTGCAAATAGCACCCGGGTACAATATATCAAACGTAACCGTAATAATCTAAAAAATTAAATAAAACAATTTTTTGCAAATCATATTTAATAAAAGAACATATAAGTACGTTGATATAAATTTTAGTATAATTTTTTAACCTTTTCCCGTAAATTTTCTAATCCTTCCTTAAGATATTTTTTCTCCTCTTTATATTGCTTTGTCATTAAATTTTTAAGTGATCCCTCAAACAAATCAACAAACTCTGATACCTATAAGGAGAAAAATGTAAATTATTCTTTCAATTTGAAAAAGGATGAATTTTTTTAAAACTTACAGTCATCTCTTGTTCGCGTTTCCCTAACTTTACAATTGCACATTGTGGGGCATGTTTTTGATGTTCAAACCATGGCTCATCCGTCTCTTCCCACCCATCTAAAACTTTACCACAAACAAAACATGTAACAGTATCGTCATCTTCTGAAATTCCACTCCAGTAAAAACCTGCTTCAGCCATCTATAAACAAAATTTCTGACTGTAGTTTTTTGCATAAACTATTTATTAATATTAACCTTTAGTTTATTACACGTTTTATTTTCATCAAAAACCCATGTTTTAAAAGAAGCAACACGATCTTTTTCGATACAATACAGTAATGATAGTTTTTCCATTGCTAATTTTTCGTAACACAAATATTTAAAATCACACAAATAAAAACATGAAATAATGACGGTTTACATTTGACAGATGGTTAAATTCAACCTTGTGTCATGAAGCACTGTATTATTTATGAGTGGAGAGAATTGTAACTAAAAACACACAATCTCTTAGGCGTTAATTTTTTTTTTATTAAATTTTTACCATTTTCGTTAACTAATTTCATTTTTCGATTTACAGATATGAAATGGAAGACTACAAATTTTTATTTAAAGTTGTATTAGTAGGTAATGCAGGAGTAGGTAAAACATGTTTGGTTCGTCGATTTACTCAAGGATTATTTCCACCCGGTCAAGGAGCTACAATAGGAGTTGATTTTATGATTAAAACCGTTGAGGTTGACAATGAAAGAATAAAGGTAACAGAATAATAGCCTCTAGTTTTTATACGATATTACTAAGTTATATGTTTTCTTAGCTTCAAATTTGGGATACAGCTGGGCAAGAACGATTTCGTTCAATAACTCAAAGTTACTATAGATCAGCACATGCATTAATTTTAGTTTATGATATTAGTTGTCAGCCAACATTTGATTGTCTGCCCGATTGGCTGCGTGAAATACAAGAGTACGCAAACTCGAAAGTTTTAAAAATATTAGTTGGTAATAAAATTGATCGAGACGACCGTGAAGTGCCAACAGCAATTGGTGAAGAATTTGCTAAACAACATGGAATGTATTTTTTAGAAACATCAGCGAAACAAGCTGATAATGTAGAACGATTATTTTATGAAATTGGTGCAGAGCTAATTGAGGTTAGAATTTTTTTTTTGTTTTAAATTTAATGTTTTAAAGGATTTTACTTTAATTTCAGCAAGCAAGAAGTAAAGAAGTTCCTCGAAGTGAGACTGGTGGGTTAGCAAATTTAGGAACTAAAACAAATTACTTTAGTCAAAATAATTGTTGTGGTAGTAGTAATTAATTATAACACTAAGATATATTATCATTAATTAATTTAATAAAAACAAATTGTGATTTTGTTATTTGCTTTACGTAATTTTTGTTTGTTTAATTTGTAAACATATTTATGTTTTGTTATTGTTTTTTTTTAATTTATCTCATATTGATAGTTGCATAATCAAGTAAATCAAGTAAATGTTTTATAAACATTTATAAATTCCTTAAATTATTATAACTGTTTTCAAGCAATCGTTTTTGAAGAAAGTAAATTATTATATTTGTATATTAATATTAGTTTTTTGTTATTCAAGAGAAAATTGATTGAATAGAACGATAATAAATGGAGGACTTTCTTCTTCAAAACCAACAATTAATATTGTACAGCTTTCCAAAAGCTTTTTTGCGACTAATTTAAACATTTATTCGATTTATAGTTGATAAACTTTGCAAAATGCATAACTATTTACCTTCCTTAAACAAGTTTTAAAATATTTCATACATCACCGTGGCCAAAGTTTTACACTATATTTTCGTTTTATCGTTTACAAGAACTTGCCAAATATAAAACTGTTGCCATTGATTTTTATAAAATAGATTTTAATAAAAAACAGGAAGAGGGAAAGTAAGCTATTAATTAAGTAATGAAACATTTTTATAATAACTTATATTTTATGTGCAATAAAATTGATTATCAATAATGTAGATAATATTATATATCATTTCTTGATCTTAAAGTTCGTGCAACGAAAATAAAAACCACTAAACACAACAATTTGTCTTATTTAATTTGGTCACTATACGCTTTAGTTCCGATATTCACCACTATTGTTAAATTGTCATCGCTGTTTCTCTAAAATCAACGAAATATAATAACAATTTTTCAAATAAATTACCGTTATATAGATTTTGTTATCACGATAGAAAATAACTATCGTAATGATTTAAAGTTTAAACTAAAGGTAGGTTACATTAAGTTGTTTCGAAATAATTCTTTTGGAAAAATTATCTATTTTTTCTTGAACAAAAGATTACTTGAAGTTTTCGTTTTTCTAAAATTGTTAAATTGTGTTATTACTCTAAATTGCCTTATCTTATTAATTTATATTACTATACTATATATTACTATTACTATAGATTTTATTTTATATGAAAATCTACCTATTGCAATATTCGTATCTCCAAATTTTGATACTAAATGACAGCAAAGACGGAATTGAAAAAATATATCTATAACGGCAGTAAGCGGCATTCTCACGGTTGTATTTGTTAAGCTAGACCAAAAATACCCAACAGAAATTAGTGGTGAATTATTTAGTTAACCAACAGGTTGTTGTACTGGGAAACGTATTTTTCTATACATATTTTCTATTCAACAGAATTTTCGTTCTAGTTGAAACTAAATTTATGCAAATTGTAACAAGTGAAGCTGAAATTATCGCCACAGTTTAAATTATCGCCAATTATCGTTATAGCGACCGTTTGGCCAAAATATTTCAATAAAATTTATTTTTTTTTCAATATTTCTATAATTTTTTAAAAAGCTAGGCTTCTAAAGGTTCTGCTCCAACAAAACACAAGATTAAATTTTTTCAGCCATCAATGTCTCGCTAATGTTAAAAATAAAATGATTTTAATGAATTGCAAATAAACGAATAGAAAAAAGTCCAAGCGGCAGGATATCCGCCGGAAGTGTCATGCTCTTCTATGTTTTGCGTCACTATTTCCTGATATCTATTCATTGTTACCGGATGTTTCAACGCTTCGACTTTCTAGCGCACGGTATTTTGCTTGTCTATTGAATGTAGATGACAACTTGTACTTGTAATTAAAGATGACAAGCATATGATTGATGTAAATATCAGCAACTCTGTATAGTGTATGATCGAACTCACCCTTGCAGAGTGTCTCTTAGAGATCGTGACATCGTCGATTTGATTTTCCGTCACTTGATTTCCGCATGGCTTTGTGGATTTTCTTGGGAGTTGTGAGTGCAGATGCTGCTAGAAATAACTAAATAATACATCATACTCAGCTCTGCGCGAAAGCAGTTATTGTTACTAGTAAGATGCAAGTTGTTTATACCGATATGTATTTTAAATAGTTCTGCACTTCTATCCATTTGAGCATTGAAGTCAGCTATTAAGATTTTCATATCGCGCCGCGGGATGTCATTGATGGCTTCTTAGAGTTCTAGGAAGAACAGGTTTTTAATATCATCTACTTTATCTTCGGTAGTAACATGAGCATTGACGATCGTTAACTCATTTCGATATTCCATGGATTTTCGTTATTTATCTTGTAATGCCTCCAAATCCTGGGTGTGACTATCAATATCTACTGGTCGTTTTAGACTTAGCACGTTTCATTTTTCCATTTTTAAATCGTAGTCCGAACACAATTTCCGAGGTCGTTCTTGTAATGATGCCTAGAAAAAACTTTTTACACAGATGCTCGCTGGAAACCGCCCGTAACACAGAAAACTCACGCTTGAGTTGCATACCAATGACTCGGCATGATGTACTGTATATACTCTGCCCTCAACTACACCAACCTAATTCTGTCAACGTTACTCAGGTAGTACAGCGTGGACGTAAAATTTCGAATTCTCGTTACCCATAAATTGTAACTAGTTTGGGTGGCAGAAAAGTACAAATAAAAATTTGGGTAAAACAAAAGAATTACAGTTTAAATTGTTTCTATTTAATTTATTTTTCATTTTTACTTAGTTTCAATAAACTGTAAATCATTGGTTTTTAATTGTTTACATTAACAAATCTTACATATTTACAAATTTATTAGTTTTTCACGAAATAAAACCAAACAGAAATGCAATTACTATCATTCAAGTACGATTACATCATTTGATTTGTTTGATGACTTTTTATTTTGATCTGAAATAGCAGGATTAGATTAAAAAGTTGTCAATAATATTAAAATATAAAAATTAGATATATTATCTACATTGATAGTGTATCCAGATCCTGTTAACTATCTATATTGCATGTTTTCTACAAAAATAGAATAAATTATCTATTTTGTAAATTAAAGTAACGTAATTTGTTTTAAAACAATGAAGTATGTATACAGATTTGACATTCAATCTAAATAATGTCACTACTTAAATTTAGAATCAAATAAAATTGGGTCTATTACCCATTACAAGTATATCGATGGTCTAGCGCACAGATGTGGTAAGTGACATTTTTTGAGAAAATGAGTTAAGTACTCTATAAAATTCTCCATTTCATTTTTCATATAATGTACAAATTTTGTATGTGCATCTTTAATATTTTATCCAATAGATGGCATTATTGTACTGTACTGTACTGCACATGTTTTGTGGTAAGTACTTATGGTTTGTATAAAACTAAATATTATTCATGTAACTCTTAAGTTCTAACATGTAAAAAGACATACGGACTTATTGAACGACCTGTTAATTAAAATACAGACTAGATAACTACTATAAAACTCTATCGAATTCAACCACATAATATTTTACATTTCCAATTTTTATTGAAGTGTAAACTTTCAAATGCCTGTACTGAAAAATTTGCTAAATGTCACTTACCACATCTGTGCGCTAGACCATCGATATAGCGAGTAGAATAACCTCTCTAAATATTCTGAGCAACATATTTTAAAAACCAACTACTTTATTTATTACCAATCAAAAACAGAATTACCTTGCTTTTTACCATCATTTTGTTTTACTGATGCGCTCATCTGTTGATGTGCGTTTGCCTTTTGCTTTTGTTCTGCTAATTTTTGCTGAAGGGTTTTTGTTTGTGGTGGAATTGATATTGGTGGGGTCATATTTTGACGAGGAATATTAGAAGCTAGAATAGGTGATTTTGTAGGTGAGTTATTTAAAATTGGAGAATGAGTTTTCATGTAACCACTATTTCCAATCGGTGGAGTTTTACTAACGTTTTGTGCAGATATTCCGATGTTTGGAATATTACTTTTAACTGAAGTAGATTGCTGTGGTTTTTTGTATTGTTGCTGTTGATTTTTAATACTGTTTCCAGCGTGTTGTGAGGGCATATTTAGACCACTGTTTAAATTTAATACGTCAGCATATGTTGAAAACATTTGTAACTGGCGGTTATATTCCTGCATATCTATGCCAGCCAAAGGATATTGTGCCGATAATTTTGCCAATTGCTCTTTAACAAGCTGCTCTTTTGTTAAATTACGATTATAAGGAGCTGACATATTAGTGTTTGAACTTGGTTTTTTGCTCGTATTTTGTTTATACTTTGCATATTCTTTTTGTTTTGAAATTTCTTGTGTTTTAATTTGATTCATTTTTTTCATAACATCGTTTTTATCGTTGAACGTAATTGTTGATGGCGTTATCGATAATGATTTTGGAAGATCATGTAAAATATTTAAACTTTTAGCTTGATTAATAAAGTTTTGAGTTTTATTTAATGTTTTCATATCTTGCAATAGTTTTTCTTTTTTAAAAACATTTGATGATTGTGACGATGTTTTTGATTGTTGTTTAACTAAAATAAAGATTTAGAATTGTATACATTAATATGATCATATAATAATGTTAATTTACCACGGTTATAATCTGATTGTATAGTTTTTACGCCACTATGATCTTTCATACTTGAAGTTGTTATTGTTAATTGATTTCCCAAGTTATTTTGATCTAATTAAAAAAAAAATACAATTTTAATTCAAGAAGGTAATATTGATATATGTATATGTATATAGAACTATTTT
Source organism: Diogma glabrata (assembly GCA_963693315.1). Taxonomy (NCBI): domain Eukaryota; kingdom Metazoa; phylum Arthropoda; class Insecta; order Diptera; family Cylindrotomidae; genus Diogma; species Diogma glabrata. The sequence continues at coordinate 219,368,241 of OY856186.1, forward strand.
TGAAAATAAATGAATAATTTATAGTATTATATTTTAATTACAAACACCGTTTTATCCGTGAAATAAAGTACGGTGTTTGTAATCAAAATTACATAACTTAAATTAAGCCATTCTAGCTCAGTGGTTGATGTCGTCGAAGCCAAACCCTTGTAACACAAGGTTACAGGATCGATTCCCACAGGAAACTACATTTGTAGTAATTTTTTTATTGCTGTCGACTCGTTAATTAATCATTTTAAATGAATACCAAGATAAAAACGATCAACATGATATTAGGGGGTATTGATCAACATGATATACAAATATAGAATCAGGTGGTTGAATTCAATTCTAAACATGTTGATTGACTACATATTAAAAGAGACAAAGACAGATCTATAAAAAAAAGCGGCACGAATATCCGCTAGAAATAGGTAGATTTCGGAACCAGACAGCTTTGTGTACAAATAGAATTGGATGTGTCAGATTAGTTTAAATAAAAAATTTAAGTAGAAAGAAACAGAATAATCCAAAAAATTTATCAAACCAAACTAAATATTATTAATGGAAACTTAATACATTAATGCGATTTCGGAACAGTTTTGTTTAATTTGATTAAAACTTCTTTTAATAACGTATTAAATCAACCAAAGAGCAGATAAACGTTATCACAACGTCACACTTACAGTACCACACTTACTTTATAATCAAAAATTATCAAACCACCTCAAATAATACAAATATCTATCAATTTAGGAAAACTTTTGTAAATGCGTAATAAATATGCATATATTTATTTCCACTAAACCACTTCCAAATATACCGAATTTTCGAAGAAAATATTCCTTAATTTAAAACAATAATGACTCAGCTTTATTTTAATTTTTTTTTAAATTTTTGCGAAAAAAAATAAAAACTCAAAAAAAGAAACAAAAGAAAATTTATTTAATATTTCTATGGGATATTTTTATATTTTTATGGAATTTGTTGAAATCGTATGGCGTGATAGTACCATGAAGATTAGTATAACGCTAATTCCATTGAAACCTCTTGGGCTAGAAAGCTGCAAATCTCTGAGGTTATAGTTGAAAAGTTTATCTAAAAGCTAGTATGAGTTTAAACAACATAAACTCAAAAATGAGGAAGGCATGACCGTTGGCGTTTGTTTTCGTTTTAACAGCCCCGGTGTCTCAACCTCTTAACTTGAACTACTTTTTTTTTAAATTTTAGAAAGATTTATGTTGTATCTACGTGTGCAAAAGTTTTCAAATGTGAGATTGACCATTTTCAGCAAGATCGAGGACAACAAAGTTTATTAAATTTTTAAAACAGCTGATTTTTCGGGAACCTGGAACGCCAAGGTTGTCATTTGGAAATAAATGATAGAAATATGTTTATATATTCAATATTGATAAATTTTATTAAAATATTATATGATTCAAACGGAAGTTATAACGCCCTACATTTTTCGACTTTTTTGGCTCTAGCCACGTAACCTGTACCCGGATATGGCCCGTTCGCGAACTTATCCTTAGTTTTTGGATAAAAAAAACTATTACGTGATTGTATTGATTTATCCAAGAGAGTTTTTGCCGCAACGTATCCAGAAAAAATTTCGGTATAAGTCAAGAAATGCGATCGTGAGAGTGCCGGTAAATTCCGTTATAGCTAATATCGTTATATATATATGAGTAAATCTCTAGAACTTTTAAAATTTCTGTCCTGCCAGAATTTTGTATATAGTCACTCATTTTTCCTCAATCTTAAATATTATATTTGCTTATTGCATGTTAATGTAGGTGACAAATAAAAGTTTGAGTGTTAAAAATGTTATTTTAAAAAACTAGAGGACATAAAAGTGAAAAAAAGTAGCAAAAACTCTAAAATTGAGGTGCTTTTTCGAAATTGCGTTTCTTTATCAGGCTATAACTTTTGAAACATCACTCCAAATGACTTGAAATTTATTACAGAGATCTTGAATTTTCCATGTTCTTTCAAAAACATATATGTTTTTTTATGTGCTCCTTAAGGGAAAATAATGGCGGCTTGAGTCGGTGTCTTCCATTTTCTATCGATTTCAAATTTATTTATATTTTGTTTTTTTGCGCTTGGAATATTCCTCAAATCGTAAAAACAATATTTTTCCATTAAAGTACGCACAAAAACGAAAAAATCTATGCACAGCAATTTTATGTGCCCCTCTTATTGGGCTCGGGCTCGCAATAGAAGCACAAAAAGTAAGAGATGCTGCGAAAACTTTTTTAAAAATCTAGGTTTTTAACTAGCACTTCTTTAATTTTAGTTGAAAACCATCCAAAATCATTGTTCTCTCTCTCTCTCTGGCGTTTACATCCCATGGAGGGATTTTGCCGTCTGTGCAATCAGCTTCCAATCGTCTCGTTCCATGAGCAGTTGACCCCAGTTTCGACATCCTATATCACGAAGGTCTTGGATGATGTCATCACGCCAGCGTTGTCTAGGTCTTCCTCTTCGACGAACACCAGCTGGTTGTTCTTGGGACGCTTTTTTAATCATTCTATCTAATGGTGCCCTTTCTACATGACCAAACCATCTAATCCGGTTAGATTTAATGAATCCGATTACATCGCAGCCTCCAAGAAGCTGTCTGATTTCATGATTCATTCGGATTCTATACTGATTTTCAGCAACTTTACATGAACCATAAATTGTTCGTATGACTTTCCTCTCGAATGTTGATAAAATTCTACAATCGGAGGAAGTCAGTGTCCAGCTTTCGCTTCCAAAGGTAAGCACAGGTCGAATTAATGCTTTGTAAAGTGTGAGTTTGCACGACTGCGAAAGATGTTTAGATCGCAAAAGTTTTGAGTATGCGTAGAAAACTCTGTATGCGGCTGAGACACGAGCTTTAATATCTGCCTGCATGTCATTTGACGATGTTATTACAGACCCGAGGTATTTGAAGTTTTCTACACGTTCCACTTCATAGTCGCCAGTATTCAGATTGCCGGGAGGTATATTCCTGGATGTTGTTAAAACTTTAGTCTTGCCGGAGTTAATGCATAATCCAAGTCGTTTAGCATTTCTTTCAAGCTGAGAGAGACTATCCTTGATATCGCTTGTTCTACGTCCGAGAAGCACAATATCATCTGCATAGCCAAGAATTTGACTAGATTTGTTAAATATACAGTTTTGTGTCTCAATGCGGCTTTTTCTTATCGCGTACTCAAGCGCCAAATTAAATAGTAAGGGTGCGAGTGCATCACCTTGTCGAACACCTGATGTTATATCAAAAGAGTCAGAAACTGACCCTTCGATTACTATTCTACAGTTTGATCCCGATGTTGTGAGTTTGCACAGAGAAACAAGTTTCTCTGGAATACCAAGGCATATGAGTGCAGACCAGAGGTTGTCGCGGATGATGCTATCATATGCTTGCTTGAAATCAACGTAGAGCTGGGAATGCTGATGTTGTACTCCCAACATTTTTCCAGAATCATCCTTAAGGTAAAACATTGATCTGTGGTTGAACGGTTGGGACGAAAACCACACTGATAGTCGCCGATGATAGATTCGGCAAACGGGATGAGCCGAGCGAGTACGACATTAGCTAATATTTTATATGCAGTGTTCAACAGTGCGATTCCACGATAATTTGCACACTTTAGGCGGTCACCTTTTTTATGTAGCGGAACAATGAGAGCTGTTTTCCATTCAGCAGGTAGTTCTTCTTGGTCCCAGATTGCAAGAATCAGATCATATATACGTGAGACCAGAGCTGCTCCTCCATTCTTAAGTAGTTCTGCAGGGATTCCATCGATACCTGGTGATTTGCCATTTTTTAATTTTTTGATGGCAGCTTCCACTTCTTCTATTGTTGGGTAAGGGACAAAATCTCCTCACTTGACGGAGCAATTGCTCGAATAGGATGAACTTCGTTCGTCCTATTCAGTAGGTCTTGAAAGTGGGATCGCCATACTTCCAGCACATCACGTTCACTTGTTGTAAGCTCGTTGTTTCCATTTTTGATGGCTGTAGATCTTGGGTGGAAATCTTTGGTCAGATTCCGCGCATTGGCAAAACACTCTTTCGAATTTCCATTAGCCGCATGTTGGTTGATGTTTTCGATACAGCTCTTCATGTGTTCGCGTTTCTTTTTCCGTAGGAGTTTTGCTGAGGCTTTTCTGGCGCATAGATAATTAGTTTGGGAGCTTCGGGTGTTTCTTGTTAACCATTTTTCTCGCAGTTTTTGTTTGTGCTCAATGCTTTCGCGGCACTCGTCATCAAACCATTCGTTACGTGATTTCGGTGGTCGTTGATTGAAGCGTTTGCCATTCTTCTTGTATGTTTAATGGCATCTCAGATGGGATGTCATGCTCTTCTATGTTTTGCGTTACAATTTCCTGATATCTATTCAGTGTTTCCAGGTGTTTAAATGCTTCGACATTCCAGCGCACGGTCTTTTTTGCTTGCCTATTAAATGTAGATGATAATTTGCACTTATACTTAAAGATGACAAGCATATGATCGGTGTCCATATCAGCACCTCTGTATGATCGAACGTCAGTTACACTTGTAGAGTGTCTCTTAGAAATCATGACGTGATCGATTTGATTTTCAGTTCTTCCATCATTTGATTTCCACGTTGCTTTGTGGATTCTCTTATGAGGAAAGAAAGTGCTAGAAATTACTAGATCATACATCATAGCCAGTTCAGCTGTGCGAAAGCCGTTATTGTTACTAGCATGATGCAAGCTGTTAGGGCCGACATGTGTTTTAAGTTCTGCACTTCTACCAATTTGCGCATTGAAGTCACCTACCACGATTTTTATATCGTGCCGCGGGATGTTATTGATGACTTCTTCGAGTTCTAGAAAGAACAGGTCTTTAATGTCATCTGCTTTGTCTTCAGTAGGTGCATGAACATTGATGATCGTTACATTAAATTTTTGCGTGCGGATTCTCATTGTGCATATCCGCATATTAATTGGGCGAAAGTCGATAACATGTTGATTCACGCGACGATGTGTGAGAAAGCCAACTCCAAATTCTCCTCCGTTTTCATGACCGCAATAATAGAGAGTGTATCCCTTGGCTGTTTCGTGGATTCCACTCCCTGGCCATCTTAGTTCTTGTAACGCCACTATATCCAGTGTATAGCTATTGATTTGGTTTGTAAGTTTCAGTAGATCTCCTGGTCTTCTAAGGCTTAGCACGTTCCAGGTTCCCATTTTTAAATCGTAGTCCGGGTACAGTTTCCGAGGTTGTTCTAATAGTGAATCCGAGATAATCCGAGGCCTGTGCACAGAATTCATGACAAGTTTTTACGGAAATGGGGTGTTAGCCCTTCGCCCAACCCAAATTTTCGTGAATGGGTTCGTTCTGCATCTTAAGGTCACCAGAAACAACCTTTTTACATGTTTATATAGCGAGCCGCTTGATCCAAGACAGACGACCGCTCCAAGCCGCCCCTAACATGGAGAACAGACGCTTGAGTTGCATTGGTTTTGTGGCGCCAATGACTCGCCATGGTGCAGAATCATTGAGTATAAGCAGTATTTACTCTGCCCCTCTCAACTACACCAACCTAATTCTGTTAGCATTACCCAGGTAGCACGGTGTGGACGTAGAATTTCGGATTTCACTACCCAAAAAATCATTGTTCCTCGTAGTATTTAATGTGTAAAAGATAATGGTACCTCGTTAACTGGATTCGACACTTCTAGACATAAAAAAAATGCCCAAATTTTTAAATTTTCTATGTCTTATTAAAAGTTTTTTTATTTTTCGGCTATAACTTTTGGAACATAACTCCAAATGACTTGAAATTTTACATATCACTTTTTGACATGCTCTTTTAAAAACATATATGCTTTTTCATGTGCTTGGAAAAGGGAAAATAGTGGTGGCGCGTCAAATCGTGGTCTCTACATTTTTGTTGATGAACATATTTTATTTTTCGTTTTTTGAGCATGGAACATTCCTCAAATCGTAAAAACAATATTTTTACGTTAAAGTACGCACAAAAACGAAAAAATCTATGTACTGCAATTTTATGTGCCCACAAGGCTTTAAAGAAGGGATTAGAAACACAAAAAGTAAGACATGCTGCGACAACTTTTTTAAAAATCTAGGTTCGGCTATAACTTTTGGAACATCACTACAAATGACTTGAAATTTTGCGGATATTCATTTTTTGACATGCTCTTTCAAAAACATATATGCTTTTTCATGTAACGGTAATTTTTGGATTTCGATTTTTGCCGCGTACGTCTTTAAGAGTTCGTATCTCCTCATAGACGTGGTATGAAGGTCTGAAATTTTATATGCATTTAGATGAAAGTGTTGCAAAATACATAATAAAATTTCAAGCGTTAACTAGAACTGCAAGACTGTCATGTCACCGATTTTTCACGACAAAATGAAATTTAATACGTATTTAATACGATTTTGCCAGCAAATGCCAAATAACTTTTGGAACATACAATAAAAAATGAGGAACAAAGTTTTATTCATTTTTAGAGTTGATGAGGAGACTATACCCAAAATTTCATGGGTGTGCCCCACAATTGAGAGATTTTCATTTTTATCCTCAAAATTTAAAAGTTCTAGAGATTTGCTCATATATATATAATTTTTTTTTGGTTTTTCCATCTCCGCTTATCATACATAGTCGTTTGGCACCAAAATTTTTCGAAATTCCGAGATTAAGCACATTGCAATAGATAGATTTTTATATGAAATCTACCTAAAATCATCAGTAAACTCCCAAGTCCCAATACACCATTTGATTCATCATAACAAAACGAAAACTATTTAAATCATCATTTTGTATATTATGGTGATTTTGGAATTCTTTTGTATATGATTTTAAACACTCGTCTCATATATTAACATGGGGGTTTCATTTACCATGTTTTTTACATAAAAACAGTTTCTTTATCTGCAAATATTTCTGCACTTGAAAAAAAAATTGTAATGACAACCTCATGTGGAAGTTCTGTTCATGAAAATGTTAACGTGCAGTTGTCCCAATCACGGTGAAATTGTTTCCAAGTATTTTTTCTTTATATGAACAATAAACTGCCAACTTCCACATGAGGTTGTCATTACAATTTTTTTTTTCAGAAAGAGGTTTATTTAAAATATAAACTGTTACAATATAATAGTAGTTGAATAAAATTAATAACTACATATGGAAAGAACATATTTCATGTAAAGAAATTGGTTTGGCCCTTATATCATGAATTTTTGCTATCAAAATTGAAGTATTTGAAATTAATTGAATTATATTTAATTTTCATATAAACATAACGTACGGTTGTCTCGAAGACATCATTCTGTTGTTGAATCAATTACGGAGTTCGATTCCCCATACCTGCCCCCGCGGTTAGCTTGAGACAGCTGCATTTCGATTGGGAATCGAACATTTGTTTTTCATTGTGTATTTAGAAAAAAAAATACGGAATTTTGAATACAATGATTTGAATGGAAATTAAATTGCATACACATGTAATTTTAAAAGCATTATATTTATGAAAAAAACATTTGTAGAGAATTTATTTTCCAAGAATTTGATCATAAAAATCATTATATTTTTTCTTAATACACAAGCATTTGCAAGTTGAGCAATGAGAACCCCATGGATGCCAGTTCTGTAATTAGTCTCTGTTATCTATTTTATGTCGACGTCTGAGATCATAAAACACACGAAATAACAGAAAAAAACAATTGTACGAAACATGATATAGTCTAAAAGGCAATACAAGTTTTATTCTTTTTGGATAGAAATATTGTCACTAGATTTTATTTGTATGTATATGTATTTCTGTATATACGAAAAATATTTTTAATATGATGATTGATGAGTTTTGATTCACAAGGCTGAAATTTTTAAAGTATCAGGGATTTTTGCGAGGAATTAAACTTAAGTGATTAAGGAAATCATTTCAATTTTTCAATTCGAAAGTATATTTGGATTGTTCTCAGAGAAAACTCCACTACACTTTTTAATGGTTCGGAGAAGGATTCGAACGTTTATCATGTATTTGAAAATACTTTTTGGATGAACAGGGTTTCGAAGAAATTAAATGGGTTGTTAACGAGTCTGCTTACTTTTCTTGTTACACCATTACAACAGAAGTTGTCTATCCCTTCATGTTTCTACAGTGTGATTTTTATCCTTGTAAGCTTTCGCCAATTGTGTTACTTCTTAATGAAACCTAATCCAAAATTTATAACCGCAGTTAGCATGGTATCTTCGCCTATCCATATACGATAGTCAATTAAAATCGACATACCTAACTTTTGATAAAAACAACTTAAAATTTGAATTATTTCAGTTGAAATTCAGTTGATTTTTCAAAGAGTTGAACTTTCACTACATGTAGTAGATTTTTATTTTGTCAAGGAAATAACACGATTCCACATGATTCAAATAATAAAGCAGAGAAAAAAATATTGGCAACGCGGATTGCAACACAGTTCAAGAAACAAAGTGTTCTGGAAATATAGTTAACTGATATCTATTAAACTATCTATTAATTGAGATTTTAGCTTAAATTCTACAGTTGCCATAGATTTGTCTTAGTTATAATTTTAGAGTCATTATCAAAAAGTGCAAACAACATAAATTTTTTCACCGAAAGTGGCAAACCAAAAGGTGGTATTCAGAATATTGTGACTTGTTAGAACACCTTATATAAGCTTCATGAAAATCAGTTTTCAGTAAACAGTGCCTACCTCTAATATCGGTCAAAAACTAATCAGTTCCTAAAAATCTACACTTTGAATCAAATTTCCATGATTCATAAACGAAAATTATAAATAAATTGAGAACTAATTGTGAACAAAAAAGAGAAATAATTTTATTTTACCAGAAATAATAAACGGGCATTTGGAATAAAGAACTGTTAAAAATCATTCTAAAAGCTTAGTGATGTACCAAAATTCAACAGAATTATTTCAAGAATTGAAGTTTTTGAAGTTTCAAATAAACAGATACTCGCAGGCTTCCACATTCTTCGTTCAATATAGCAAATAAACTAATCGGGCTCTTGCTATTTAAATATAAATATCTATCCCTTCTATCAAATTTTCATCAAATTGGATTCATTAACGAAGGTTGTAGTATTCCAACAAACATAAAACGCGTTGTAGAAACAAATAAGCTGTAAAAAAAAATAAAGAAGTTTAAACAAGACAAAAAATATTGGCGACGTTGATAGATAGGCTGACTTCAGCCCAGATCTGATAAATAGCTTTCCGGAAATATAGTGAGTTCAAATTGGTTATTGAAGTTTAAAACAAAAGCCAACAAAATTTTGTTGTACCTACAAAAAATTTAAAAAATGGTGTGTGACAAACTGAAATTTGGGATGCAGAACTGTTAGAAATCATACAAAAGCGTATATACTTATTTTGATCGAAATTTTAAACTTTTTAATTCTGTACCATACACATTTTCATCTGTTACCAAAGTTCTATCAACATTGATTCAATAAAGAGGCTATAGTGTCCCATTAAGACATATATTTTGTTGTACGAACCGTAAAAGTTAAAGAAATTGTTAACCGAAAGTTAGGATGCAGAGCCCGTTATGATCCTAGTCTAAAGCATATATACAAATTAACACTGTTTGCCGTTGGCACTTGGCGTAAGTTTTCAAATACAAATAACATAATGTCAATCTCTTGTTACTTTACGCAAATAACTTATTTAATAAGAAGTTTTTTATTAAGTTCTCTTAATAAAAAACCACTACAAAATTAGAAAGATTATTTAATAAGTTTAATAGAAAATTAAAGAAAACAAAGTTTTTTATAATTTTACTGTTACTCTATATATATTTCAGCTTATTAGGCCATCTTCTGGAGTAATGAGATTGAGATAAGATATATATATATGTATAGAGTAACAGTAAAATTATAAAAAACTTTGTTTTCTTTAATTTTCTATTAAACATATTAAATAAGTTATTTGCGTAAAGTAACAAGAGATTGACATTATGTTATATATACAACGTTTTATCAAAATAGATGAACAGGAATTGATGTTACTAAAATTTCAAATCAACACATGCTTTGGGGGTGCCCCACCTTTTAGACCAATATCGCTCAAAATCTTATCAGTACCACGTTTTCAAAACGCCATCATTTGTCAAAGACTCTGAACAAAGACTCTGAAAAATTGAACAATGAACGAAGGTTGTAGCTATGAATAAATTTTAAAAATCAAGTGAGAAAACTCAGCAGTTGTATGGTGGACTGCCCCCATTATGTTTAAAGTAGGCTAAGTGCTAATTAGATCTTCCTCTTTCTAATTTGAAAACTTTAAAAGAAGTTTTATGAAAATTGTTTTATAATTGTAGGCTTAGTGTGGATAAAGACGTTGAAAAATGTTTACCGGAAGTTGCAATGCAGAACGACTGAAAAACATAGCAAATGCTTATGTATCCAGTTTCCTCAAATGCGATAAACAGATATTGAAGTTTCAAAAAGGTTTAGAAACCACTTTGTCCAATATCGTCACCCGATCTTTATTATAGATATACACATTTTTTTCGAAGTCATCAAAAATGATTCAAGTCTGTATCCAACAAACAAACATACAAAACAATGAAAAAATCATTAATTGTATGGTGGACCTATGGTCCACCTTTTGATCCAATGTACTTAAAGAGCTAGCAAAGTTTTTCTATGATCGAAATCTTCGATCAAGGTTTCATGAAAATCGCAAAATCGAAATGTAGGTGTATATATTTTGATAATATTCGTCTCGTTAAAAAATAATTTTAAGTTCTGTTAATTACTAAATAACTAGCAGAAACATATTCCAAAAGTGCATAGATTTTTGTGTTGATAAGAAATATAAATAATAAAATATACTTGAAACATCTATACATAATCTTCATCACATACAATAAAAATATTTGGGAGTTTTATAAATATCACAAATTTTAAATTTTAGATCACTGACATGCAGAAATAGGATTGAAAATAAAAGGAACAAGCAAACAAAAGATTAAATCAATAGCAAAACAAAAAAAAAATTGAAATTCAACGAAATAATAAAATAAAAGTAATGAACGAAACAATATTTCGAACTTACTTTTTGATGTTATTGTATTCGCTGTGCTTTGAATTGAAGGCTGTTGCAAGGATGATATTGAATTCATTGAAAAACCACCTAAGCGTGAGGCTATATTTGAAAGTCCACCAAAACAAGCTGTACTCTGAATTGGAGGCTGTTGTAAGGGTGACACCGAATTCATTGAGAAACCACCTAAACGTGAGCCTGATGATCCCAATTGTGTATAATAATCTGCCATTAAAGATGACATCAAATTTGGATCAGTGAACTAAAATTTAAAATCCCAGTATTATATAAAAGAAAACATAGGATATGGATAGTTCGTGTGTGTACTTGTGGCATTGATGAATTTAATTGATTTGGATACATTGCTAACATGGTTGCAATCATTGAAGAATCGGTTAATGGATTGGAATATCTTAATGATGGTGACGTACTTGAAATACCTGTACTTTTACTACTACTCTGACGATTACGCTGTTTGTTTGTAATAGAATTACTCGCAGTTGAAGTAGCAGTCGGCGATGATGTTATCGTTGTTGGAGAAATGATCGGTGATAAAATTGGTGTTGCTGCTAAGCTCGATACAGCTATTGTTTTGGTAACGGTATTAACTGTAGTGACATTATTTGAACAAATTGTTGTTGTCGGTGGTGTTGAAGATGTTCTGAATGGAGTTTTACTTATATTTTGGAGACCTAAAGCAAAATCAGATATATACCCCACAGCACCACTTGAGGGAGCAGTTGGATTTACAATTCCTTGTTTTTCTAAATTTTTTCTGAAATTTATTTCGTGATGACATAGCTTAACCGCTAATTCTAATCCATTGCCCGTTTCTGGTAGCTTTATTCTGTCCTTTGTATAAGCTTTGTATGTTTCAATTATTAAAGAATTAAAAAATCCTTCTTTTTGTTGCATATTTTTAATGCATTTTCGATGCGTCTTATATATTTCAATCAATAAATTCAAATTCTCATTCGGATTTTTCCCGTCAACATGCTTTTTAAGTAAAGATCGAAATATTTGTTTTGAAAATGATATCGCTTGGAGAAATAAATCTTTTCGCTCAGAATCCTTTAGATAACGTCTATAAATTAATTTAAATTAGTTTCTATAAATGAATAATAATCTTAGGAATAATATGCGTACTTGTCGGGCTCTGGCGTTCGTTGTAGTTGTTGTGCTAAATCTAAAAGAATACTATATTCATGAGACTCTTTTAATATTTCCATTAAAATTATAACACATTTTGATAAATGCGATGAAAAACTTCCAGGTCGATCAATTTCTGAAGAGGGAATTCTCCATATACCCTTTAAAAATACATAATAAGTAAAGAAATCTAATGTAAAAAAAATAAACTCACGTTGAAAAAGTTATTAATTTTTCTATCCACAAACAGCCCCTGCACTGTATTCCCTATTGTTGTTTTATATGTTCCCAAAAGTAATTGTTTCGCTTTTTCAAAATCTCTTGTTTTCAGTGGACCATTCAAATAAAAATTAACGAGACGATAAATTGATTTATAATGCTCGGGAAATCTCGTAATACATTCTTCAAAATTTTTAACACAAATTTTGTAGATACTTTCAAGTTCAGATTCTGTATAAGGTGTATCATCACTTAATTGTTTTTGATTAGATTCTTCATCGCTTGAGCTATCACTATCGGAGTCGGAACTTGACGAATCACTACCACTCGATTCCGAGCTACTCGAAGACGATGTTGAACTTGAATTACCAGTTGATGTGTTAGTTGTTGTAGTGGCTGAACTTTCCTAGAAATTATATTAAAGTTTCAATAAGTTTCACTATAAGTTTAAAGTCATAAAGAATGGGAGTTTCCTGAAATATGGAAAATGTTTCGTCAACTGCATCACTAGTCAGTTTAAAAAAGGGTTGTAAAGCTGAAACAACAAATTACAGACCAATTTCAATTTTATCGGTTGTTGCTAAATTTTTTGAGAAATACATTCATTTTAAGAGGTCTTTAGAATTACATACATAATGAAAGACTATACGGGTTTCGGAAATTTAGAAGAAGAGAGATTTACTTTTTTTATAACTCATATCTGCAACAAGTCGCTTGAGAACCATGATACAAGCTTCGGTGTTATTTTTTTTAATATAATATTGTTGTGTTATAGGATTACATGTGTCAAAACACATTAAAACCTTTTACGACCAAGGTTGCCACAACAACATCCGGTCTAACTTCTAAGTTCTTGATGCAGGCGAATTTTAATAATAAAAGGTAAAAGAGCAAATCTTTTAAAAATTTACAGGAACAAAGCTAAAATTTGGTTGCCAATATTCCAGCTAAGGCCCAGATATAGAGTTATATGAAGACCCGTTTCTTCAATCAAGCAACAGCTTGTCATCTTAGATTATAAAATACACAGGATAAGTAATATTGTTTTAAGTTGAAGTTTTTTTTAAGCGTAGTGTGCGAATTTAACGTGATAGTATTTGTATTAAAAAGACACAGTAGCCTAGAAATTTAAATATCATTAAGGTTTTCCGTATCTTGACCAAACATGCCTACGAAATAACATACTTATGTACATGTTTTGTATTTTACATATTTGCCGATCGGAAAATGCTCAAACTTATTTACTTTTATTTTATTTTTCTCAAAAGTATTTCGATTTAAATAAAACTGATATTAAAACTGAAAATTTGATCCTAACTAAAATTTTATCATGTACGTACGCTTTGGTTTTGTTTTCATTTAAACTAAATTTAAAGTGAAATGGATATTGTTTGCTGGTTTACTGTTTCTGGTTTTGTTTTAATTTAGAATGAAATTAAAAAAAAATATATATTGTTTTGCAGTTATTTCTTTCTGGCAATAGAAGAATAATAATATATTTTTTTTCTATAAATGGAAAGAGATAAAAATGCTGCATGGATCCTGTATTTTTGTGTTTATTTTACAGGAGCCTTTTCTTTTGATAGCTTCAATTTTTTTGAAAGTTTTATAGCATACATTAGGGCGGCCCTTAAAAAAAAATTTTAATTTTTTGTACGGCACCCTCCGATTTCGTGTCAATACCCATAAAAATATTATTTGCAAAATTTGAAATCAATCGATCAATTCTAAGGCGTGCCCCCGGCCACTTAAAGTTGAGAGGCTTTGTTCTGAACCTTAAAAAAAAATTTTAATTTTTGTTCGACACCCTCCCATTTCGTGTCAATACACATAAAAATATTATTTGCAAAATTTGAAATCAATTGTTCAATTCTAAGGGGCGCCCCCGGCCACTTAAAGTTCAGAGGTTTGGTTCTGAGCCCAAAAAAAAATTTAGTTTTTTGTACGACACCTTTCCATTTCGTGTCAATACCCATAAAAATATTATTTGCAAAATTTGAAATCAATCGTTCAATTCTAAGGCGTGCTCCCGGCCACTTAAATTGCCACTAAAACTTCAAGTGTCCAGAACACGGCTTCAGAACGATTTCAAATTTTACAAATAATATTTTTATGTGTATTGACACGAAATGGGGGGTGCCGCAAAAGGTACAATGAAAAAAAAATTCTAGCGCAACCTAAGGGCCACCCTAGTGTACATACACAAAATATATAAAATATTGCTTATCCTGTATATTTTATAATCTAAGCTTGTCATCATCAAACAATATTCCAAAACTAAATTTAAGGATGCGACCGTTGACTGATTACAGTTAATCCGCAGGAACCTTAAGAATCACCTAGTGACTTCTCACTGCAATTGTCAGTGGTATGTTATGTCTCAAGTTTACTCGTATGTCAATAGCAGGGTTTAGAGTACGCAGGTTTATCACACATGTAGAATCAACTAAACAAATCCCGCTATACGGACAAACAATTTTTTTTTATTTTCATAAAAAGCAGTTACAATTTTATTTTATTCGAACCCTTATTTCACTCCTCCTAAAAATATTATTCATAAATTTAAATGTTTATAATTTCACCATCTCTCTCCCTCATAGGAGTGATATTTTTAGTTTTTCGATTTCGCTCCAAAAGATTTTTTATTCTATTTATTTTATATATCTTTTCTTTCATACATTTGAAAAAGAAGAAAATTAGTACCTTTTCGTCATCCTTTTTATATATTTTTATAAAAATAAATGAAAAATTGAATAAAACATTCTCAAAAATTATTCACTTTTTACGTTGGAAAACATCAATTACGAAGCAAAAATCAAATGTTCGAGTATTTGAAAGAAAATATTTATTTCAATATAGGTGCAAGAGTGCTCTGGATAGAGCCTTTGATTTGAATGAGCTACAAACTGTTGTTAATAGGGCAAAATAGAACAAGGCACCAGGAATAGACCGTATCCCATTTGAATTCTTCAAAGCTGCTCCCAAGGAATTTTACAATGAGATTTTGTTAGTATTTAACGAAATTTTTGAATCTGGAAGTATGCCGAAATTGTTTAATAAATCTATAACTGTGCCAATTTTCAAGAAAGGAGATATACATCAGCCTCTAAACTATCGCGGACTTTCACTTTCTGATACGTTATACAAATTATTTACTGGAATTATACTGAATAGAATAAATTTGTGGGTAGAGGAATGTAACTTATTAAGTGAATTCCAAGCAGAATTCCGGAAAAAAACTATTCCACAGTTGACAACATTTTTAATTTAGCGAGTATTACTCATATTTATTTGGCAAAAAGGAAGAAGCTGTATGCTTTTTTTGTTGATTTAAAATCAGCATTTGACAAAATTAGAAGTGCACTATTTTACAAATTGTCATGTCTTGGTATGTCAACGAAAATTCTCAATGCTCGATTAGCCCTATATTGTTTGCGTTATTTATAGAGGACCTACATGAAGAATTGCCTGGAGGTATTAACATCAAAGATCTACTAGTACGCATACTGCTCTACGCTGATGATATTGTTTTGTTTACTGAAACCCCAGAAGAACTACAAAATATGATTAATAAATTATTTAACTACTGCAAAAAATGAAATCTTGTTGTCAACTTGGAAAAATCCAAAGTAGTTATTTTTCGCAATGGAGGTCGAAAAGCAGCAAATGAAGAATGGTGGTTTGATGACATAAATCTAGACCTGGTTAATGAATATAAGTATTTAGGGGTTAACATCACATGCAAAATGTCGTTCAATAAACACCTAGATGAAAAACTGGTGTGCGCAAAAAATTGCACCATCTGGTAAATTTAAAATCTTTGAGGCTGCATCAAGATCAATTATGTGTTATGCTGGACAAGTATGGGGATTCAAAGAATATGAAGCCGTGGAGAAGCTACAACGGTATTTTTTAAAGAAAATATTTTACCTACCAACTAACACACCAAATTACATGTTGAACATCGAAACTGGTCTGAATCGTCTGTATTTATATACATTGAAGCTTCATTTTGAGTACATAGATAAAATACTAAAATATCCAAGTAACCGACTACCGAGAATATTGGCAGAAGAAACTATAGAACAGAACATTTTTTGGGCCAAAGAGTATACCAAGATATCTTTACTAAAGCGGGCGTTGCTTATAACCATTCTGAAATAAACATTGATTGGAAAGCCGAGCAGGAACGAGTCCTACGAAACCTTAAACTCATTCATTGGGATGAGCACGTAACAGCAGCGAAATTATCTCAATCCATGATGAGTACTGTAATTTACAATATGTTAACGTGCCAAATTATTTCAACGATATAAATTCAATTGAAATGATTCGACAAATATTCAAAACACGTGGTGGGTTACTCGATGTTAATGGAAGAGCTTTCAAAAGTAATACAGTTAGACTTTGCTCGATTTGTAATCTGGATGAGACAGAAAATACTTTCCATTTTATAGCTATATATCCAGTTTTCAAAGCCAGAAGAAAAGCATGTCTAGGTAAAGAAATCTTATCTCGTGAAGAATGTATGGAATTCTTAAATGGGAAAAACTACGAGCTCCTATTTAATTATCTACCACCAATAAATCCTATCATATAATAAAATATGACATATGCCAATATTTCATGATAGAGGATGTAAGAAATAATAAACAGGTGAAAACGAAATTTTTTAAAAATTTAAAAAGTATGGAGGGATCCGCATAACATATGGAGGGATCCGCATGGAGGGATCAGTTTTTATTGTTTTGAAAATTTTTTTATTTTTGATCTACGGGTGTGACAATCCCGCGTACTCCAGTCCCTGAGATATCACATACCACTGGCAATAGCAGTGAGAAATCACTAGCCAAGGTGACATCTTAGGGGTGGTGGCGGATGAACTGTATTCAGTCAACGGTAGCACCCTCAATCTTAGCTGTGAAAAAATCCTTGATGATGAGACGCTATTGCTTCCTTGAAGAAACGAGCCTTCATATAACTATGTGTGGGCTTTAATCCTCAAGAAAGACAGTGCGTCAGAGGATCAAGGAATATGCAACCGGCTGGATTATTGGCAACTACATTTTTGTTTTGTTTCAGCAAATTTTTGTCAAAATTTGCTATTTGCTTTTTAATTTACTTTTATTTTCTCTATTCTATCATAAAATATTGGCCTATGTCATATTTTGTCAGTGATAGGATTTTTTGTTTAGTTATCCATTCTTTAACTAAAAATATAAAAAGAACAAAAAAAAGAAAGATTTACGAATCAACACCTTTGAACGTATGTTGTTGTGGGACCTTGGTCTTAAAAGGGGTTTATTTGTTATTGTGACACATATTGTAATTCCTACTACACAACACATTTTATAAAAAAAAAAAAAATATTTATCCATATTATTCCCACGAGTTAAGACGCAACAAAGGTCACCAACAGCCCTTCGTCTATACCAGTTAGAAGTCTATATACAACTGGGGGCAACAGATGCCTAGAGGTTGGTACTTTTCATGATTTGACCCTACATGAGTCCTCTCTAGTGTGCACCCACCAGAGGGTGCTAATAAGGGAACCCCTTCCCGCGACCCGGGCGGCTAAGCCAAGGTCCCCGTCCCCGCTAGGCATGACAACAGGTTTACGGTTTGCAATAGCAGGCTAGAGCCCACTATAGCTCAGTTACCTCGGGTTCGCCCCCTCGGGTTCGCCCTCTTACCCCTGAGGCAACTTTACTATTTTTACGGCGGCAGCACAGAAATTTTCATATTTTTACGGCGGCAGTAAAGTAAATTTCATATTTTACGGCGGCAGTAAAGTAACATAACATGAGATTATGAATTTGTTCAAAACAGCATTCATTTCAATAAAAATTAATTTCAGAAACATTTGACGTGTTAATCTCATATTTATAAAAAAAATTTAAACGTTTGCCGAAAAAATAGTGTATTTAATTCGGAGCTAAAGTGACTTTTTGTGTTTCGTCTATAATAGTTGACTTCCCTACGGTCGGCTGCCAAACTATAGACTCAACACAAAAAGTAGCACTTTAGCTCCTAATCAAATAATATACTATTATAGTACTGTCTAGAAATTTAATGGAAAAATCCACAAAATAATGTAAAAACATTTTCGAAAAATAGGAGTCTAATGAAAGTTGAGCATTCAACTTAAGTACATAGAGTGATAATGAAGTTTCATCTTCGAAATATCATCGCATTGGTGGCGAAGTGGATAGCGTGTCTGCCAAAGGATTTGAACACACTCTGGCACAGATGAGGTTATGAGTTCGAATCCTAACCGAAACACGTAAAAGAGAAAAACAGATTTTTTTCGTGAGATAATTCCAATCATACCTTTGAATTGAAAAAATTCAACTTACTTCCTTAGTTACTTGAGTTTAATTGCTCACAAAAATCCCGAATACTATTATATATTTAGTATCGTAAAAAAATTGGATCTCCTACGCCAGATGAAAACATTTTCCGTTCGTGAAGTTGTCCCACTCGACGCCACTCGACGAAAAATTAGTGTTTTCATCTCTTATAACAAAATACTGTTACGTTTTTCTAACCTTTCTTCGAATTGGCCTAACTCACAATTCGATAAACGCAATCCCCAATCTCTTCCTGAGTTTGATCACTGATTAGTAAGCACAAACACCAGGTTTTATTAAGTATTCAACACCTTAATTGTTCTCCACAACAACAGGAAAACAATACAGCAAACAATATTCCTAACTAGAATATTCTTTCAACAGCTTCAGAAACTCCAACGGTTTATTGTAGAAATCTCCAGTAACACAACGTTTAAAATAATACACAAAATATTTCTTCTCAATAAAACTTAAAACTTTATTCACAAAAACTAATTTAAATATCACTTTTACAATTTTCACTTCACTATCGCAGGTTTAAAATAAAACTAATTCTTAATCTACAACAGACAATTTCTTATATACTGTTTTGCTTAATTTCTAGAAAACTCTAGGTCACTTTTTAGAAACCTTGAGAAAATAGTAGAATATTCGATTATTTTACGTTACGTTCATTTAATTCATAAAATCATTTTTTTATGTTGACCTTAATTCTAAGAATACATATGTACAACAACAACAATATTCATTTCATTCATTTGTTTTTGCGTTTTGTTGTGATTTGATTTTCTTGGAAGTAACCGTAATCGTCTAGATTTTTCTGTAATCGTAACATTACCCTCTACTTAAGCCTGTTCGTCCCGAACAGGATCTAAATCTCTCCTCCAATTGTTGAATCCAAACATTTTTTTTTCTATTTCCCAGGCTGTTTAGAATTACTTCCGGTTCCTTTCTAAGTCCTTGGCCATTACTTTGTTCTTTATCAGCCCGCCGTGATGAGTATGGATTCTCATTATCTTTAAAGTGCTCCTTATCTCTTCCCTTTGAGTGTTTCACACCGCCATGTCCCTGAATCATTCTCATTTTCAGCTGCGATTCGTCCCTGTTTGAAGCTATTTGAACCACTTCATTTACATTGCTCACTTCGTAATGGACCGGAACTTGTTTCCTTTTTAACTTTCTGCGTTTGTTCAAACGTTTGCGTCGGTTGACGTTTCTCTCCCTCATCTGTTTGGATGATGGTTCTGGATTTTCCTCTGCACTGCATAGTTTCGCATCGCTGCCAATATCTGTTGACTCTGCCTCATTCACAAGTAGTGGCATCTCAACATTATTAATCTTTAGGATTCCACATCCAAAATCGAAGACTAATCCCTTCGCCTTCATGAAGTCCATCCCTAAAATGATTTCATCCATAATGTCTGCCACTAGCACCTCTTGTTGATAGCAGTTATTTCCCAATTTTATTTCAGCCATTCTTTTGCCTTCTATTTCAGCGCATTCTCCAGTTGCTGTTTGGAGTTTCAATCCATCTGATGGTTCCAAAACACCGTCAATTAAACCTTTGCGAACGAATGTTCGAGCTGAGCCTGTATCCAGTGTCATGAAGCAACCTTTACCTTCAAGTTGTCCGTTGATACCCAAGTTTTCACCATTTACCGCAATTCTTGAAATTGGAATGTAGGCAACATTCTCCTCACTTCTTGGTTTTCAAGTTGCACCTTCAACGGACTTCGGACTTTGATCCTGGTTTCTGATTCTCGGAAACCATCAATGAAGGCCTCGATCTTCATCTTCTCCATGAAATATGGTGGAGCGTTTGCGTGTGCCAAATGAACAAGGCGTTTCACTGCTGAGGAATAGTACTGCAAGCTTTCTCCACTCCGCTGCAAGCGACCTTTTAACTCGATTCTGTATAACTCCTTTTTATGGTCGCTGCCATATTTACGCTCCAACGCATTCATCACCTCTGCATAACTTTTGCGGTCGTTTTCTGGTACTGCCTGTAATGCTTCAGCTGCTTCCCCTTTAAGTGCAACTATCAATGCAGCAAGACGATTTTCGGCGTTCCAAATATTTTGATCTGCTGCAGTTTCAAACTAGAATTTAAAGATTCCGAACGATGTTGTTCCATCGTATGATGGTGGTTTTAATTTTATGTTTGCTACTTGTTGTACCACCTGGAAAGTAACTTTAGTCGTCTCAACATCCTTTCGAAATCATCAACTTTGGAAAGTACCTTTTTGTTTTCGTCAAGCACTTTTTGTTCTAATTCTTGGATATCGTTTTGAATCTTCTCGACTTATCCATCGAATGCCGTTGACATTTTTAGAAATTTCTCATCCATAATTTGTTTGACTTCATCGCGACTCATAGCAATGTTTGTGTTTATTGCTTCTAACTGTTGATTGATGATACTGATTTCTTCTTTATTTGCAACCAATTGTTGATTGATGTTGCAGCTGATTTCTTCCTTGGTAGCAGCCATATTTGTATTTACAATACCCAGTTTTTGATTCAACTCGTTTTTGTAGCAGCTATACTTGAGTTTACGACATCCAATTTCTGGTTCATATTGGCATTTTCTGTTGACTGATGTTCAAACTCATCTGTTGCATCATAGCCGTTAACTGCGTAAAATCACAATTTCCAGATGGCAATGAAGTTATTGTTTCCGCAACAAAGCTTTTCTCCTCATCAGCTGTTATTAAATCAGTATTTCTTGTAACTATTCCAAACTGGTAACTTTCCACTTCTGTTCCATTGGCTTCCATAGCTTCTCGAAGCCCTAACATCAATTCATTTTTGTTGCCGGTTTTTGACAAACCTCGTTGTTCTAGTTCCTTCTTCAACTCAGGAACTTTTAATTCACTTAAGAAAACCATTTTAAACAGCTAACTAATCCGCCGATGTCACCAGTGTTACGTTTTTCTAACCTTCCTTCGAATTGGCCTAACTCACAATTCGATAAACGCAATCCCCAATCTCTTCCTGAGTTCGATCCCTGATTAGTAAGCACAAACACCAGGTTTTATTAAGTATTCAACACCTTGATTGTTCTCCACAACAACAGGAAAACAATACAGCAAACAATATTCCTAACTAGAATATTCTTTCAACAGCTTCAGAAACTCCAACGGTTTATTCTAGAAATCTCCAGTAGTTGTGTTACTGTTAGTTGTGTTTAAAATAATACACAAAAAATTTTTTCTCAATAAAACTTAAAACTTTATTCACAAAAACTAATTTAAATATCACTTTTACAATTTTCACTTCACTATAGCAGGTAATAAAATAAAACTAATTCTTAATCTACAACAGACAATTTCTTATATACTGTTTTGCTTAATTTCTAGAAAACTCTAGGTCACTTTTTAGAAACCTTGAGAAAATAGTAGAATATTCGATTATTTTACGTTACGTTCATTTAATTCATAAAATCATTTATTTATGTTGACCTTAATTCTAAGAATACATATGTACAACAACAACAACAATATTCATTTCATTCATTTGTTTTTGCGTTTTGTTGTGATTTGATTTTCTTGGAAGTGACCGTAATCGTCTAGATTTTTCTGTAATCGTAACAATACTATTACTATTGCCTTGATTAATGAATGCATAAGACAACAGAAAACAAAGCTAAATTTTTAAAACGAAATTTTTGAAATTTCACATTTATTGGCAGCTTGAATTTTTTGAAAATTTATCAATTTATCATGGTGTGTATTGTTGGTAGTGCAAATGCCTGCAATCTGTTGAAGTCTCGACATATACTTAATAAACATATGTTTATTACTACTATGTGATCGAGTCAGTAGAAGATTGAGAAATTATGTGTACCAAATTGAAGAATTCCAGGCCAGTTCTGGAGGCAAAGTTTGTTGTTTTGGTGACAATGACGGAATTTTAAGTTGTTAGAATTGTGTTATTGGATCAACCGAAGGTTCCAGAACAAAACAAGGAATTACAGCAAATGGGATTGTTAACGGAAGAAAACAAACACCAACTGCTTCGATTAGGAAATTGCGAAAAAATTATAGAATGTTACCACTTGGGGCTAGATTAGTTGGTGAGGGAATAATTTCAGCAAAGAAAAAAAGAGTTATGCATTGGACACAACAAATCGATTAACCCTCAAGATGTAATTTAACACAGTTGATGACCGCATAATGCAACCAATGAGCTAACAAATAGATCAACAACGTGACAACATGAGTTGAATAAATACAAACAGATTAAAGACCTGAAATAGTGGCCCAAGATGGGTTTGATGTTATTTCAAACGAAGATGTTGTGTTACAGAGACCTCAATAATGCTCTAGGGATGTTCGTCAAGATATTTTAAGATAAACGATCAACAATAAGTCGGGCGAAGAGCAAAACCTAATTGCGCTGGAGGACTTTTAGAGAAACCTACAAGAAAACTTGATGCAACGCGGTCTAGGTCTTCAAAGTAACAAAGCAACTGGTATATGATTTATCCAAAATTTGTGAAGGTTTATTGTGAACTCTATCAAATTGCTCAAGCAGTTTGGAGGTACAATATCATGTATAGCTGGAACATAGTTGCGCTGATGCTATGCCGTATTTCAAATCGTTAAATTTGACTATCAATTGCCTAATTAATTTTAAATTTCTTCTAAGTATTAATTTCGCAGTCATAAACAAATATGGAACTGTGTCCCTTCAAATCTTAAGACAATATTTGTATTATGAATAGAAATAATCAAATGTTTTTAAAAATTTCAGTTACTGCTTTTGGTTTCAGTATTTTTAAAGAAAAGAAAAATAATTTAAAATCTAAAATATAAGTTTTTTTTTAATATTTAATATTCGGTCTGAAAGAAGCATTACATTCATGAGCCAAAAGTGAAATTCTTACCCCCACTTTTTTGGCATTTCTCGACGTTTAGGACCTACAGATTCTAAAAAAAGCATAAAAAAATGTAGGTCTGTCTGCCGGCCGTCCGTCCGTCATTACTTACGCTGCAGTGAAAACAGTGGAGAGATTTCAAAAATTTTTTTTCTAATAATAGGTATACTCAATGGACAGGTCCGAAAGGATGCTGTGTTCGATAACTGTACCGGAAGTGTGTCAAAAAATCATTAAGTGTGTCAAAAACAGCAAATTTTCATAATTTTGGCTTAAAAAACGTTCATTTTAAGTGATTACGAGTAGGAACATTGAATTTGGAGAAATCTTGATGGTAGGGATTGGTATGTGAGATCAAAAACTAGATTATTGCATTATAAGTTTGTCAAAAAAATTTTGTCAAGTGTGTCAAAAGGATTTTTATTTATTTTTTTACCCAATTTTTTGGAAAAAAATTAAATTAATTGTTTGTTTGAATTTTATTATTATTATTAAGAATTATGGCATTATCAGTTTGTCAAAAAAATGTTGTCAAGTGTGTCAAAAGAAAGATTTTTATTTAGTTTTTTACCCAATTTTTTGGAAAAAAATAAAATTAATAATTTGTATGACATGAAATTTTATTATTATTATAGAGAATTATGGCATTATAAGTTTGTCAAAAAAATAATGTCAAGTGTGTCAAAAAATGATTTCATTTATTTTTTAGCCAATTTTTTTGGAAAAAAAAATGTAGCTGTTTTTATAACGTAAATGTAATTGAAAATGAAATTGGACATGGAAAGTTTTGAATTTGTTATAGTTTTTGAAATATTTTTGGAACTTTGAAAAAGTTTGTATTTTTGATTTTGTAATAATTTTTGCAATATTTTTAGAATTTTGGAAAAAGTTTTAATTTTTGATTTTGTAAGGATTTTTGGAATATTTTTAGAATTTTGAAAAATTTTAAATTTTTGATTTTGTTATAATTTTTGGAATTTTGAAAAAGTTTCAATTTTTAGAATTAGAATTTTGGAATATTTAGAATTTTTAGAATTTTGGAAAAGTTTGAATTTTTAAGAATTTTTGGAATATTATTGGAATTTAGAAAAAGTTTAAATATTTGATTTTATTCTAATTTTTGGAATATTTTTGGAATTTGGAAAAAAGTTTGATTTTATTTAATTTTTACAATATTTTTGGAATTTTGAAAGAAATATGAATTTGTGATTTTGTAATATTTGCTCGAAACGCTAAATGGAGAGGTTTTTGAGTAGTTTGCTGAGTGAATCATCTTTTCACTAAATTATGTTAATTTATGATCTGTTATAATTTTCCGGCATCGTATTGATGTTTCGTGTTAGTTTTGTAATAAATTTTTAAACAGAGATAAAAAAATACTTGTACTTTAACAAAGAGTAATGTTTGATATACATCGCTGCCCAAAACTAAAAACCATGTCCTCATAAAAGTTTTTTGCCGAAAACTATATCAAAATCCTTAACCCAGACCGAAGTTTTGATATCTCAGAGCTGTGAGATTTCAGCCCCTACATATTTTTTATACATACATTCAGGATTTAATGAGCTAAAATTAAGAAAATAACTTGAAATGATTTGTTATCAGTATCACAAATTTACTTTGTATTTTGTTTGTTTGTTATGAATAATATGGTAAGTAAAATAATATTTTATTATTTAATAAGATTACAATTTAAACTGTAAGCGAAGTGTATGCTAGTAAAAAAGTTAAGATAATTATATTCATAAAAAATGTATAAACGAATTATTCTATCATAAAAAGAACAGAATAATAGAATACATTGATCTAACTTATTATAGTAACTTAACTATAGTAATATAATAGTATATACTAATATAGTATAAAAAAATGAAATCAAATCATTGTTAAAATTGTCATTAGAAGTTAAAGTTTTAGTATTTTAGTATATACATATTATAAAATAAAACATTAAAAGATAACTTATATGAAATTTTTGTAAAAGAGCAAATTTTGTTAATAAATAAATATAAAGATTAAAGTAAAAAATCTAGGTGGAATTTTTTAAATGAAAATTGAAATCTTTACGATAGACAAGAAAATGTGTTATTCTCAACAAACCCTACACACAACAGTGGCGCAGCTGGTAGGATTATATATAATCCTTATAAAGTTAAATGTCGCGTGGAGGGATTAGTTTTTGTTGATTTGTAAACTTTTTTAACTTTTGATGTACGAGTGTGACAAACCCGCGAACCCCAGCCCCTGCTATTGACATATAAGTTAACGTGAGATATCACATACCATTTCCAATAGCTATGGAATATTCCTTGATGATGCCACGTTTGTTTTTGCTCGAAGGAATAAGACTTCACATAACTTTATGTATATAACTATCATAACCGTTTCTGCAAATTTTTAAAACAAATCTGTTTTTTACCTCTTATTTTCTTGTTATTTTCTCATGAAATTTTGGTGTATGTCATGATGTTTTTGTGATAGAATATATGGTTTAGTTACGTATTTATTAAAAAAATAACCCCTTTAGTTATCCATTCTTTAAAAAAAATTGCAATAACCTACTACACTTTGATCTTCTAATATGCATCAGCCATCAACCAACCTAATGGATTAATTACAAAGGCAAAAAAATTTGTGGATGGCACCAAAAAAGTTTGGCATAATTGACTTAACAGTTTACATGCCAGTCCCTGAAATTAAACATGACCTTCTTAAAAAAACAGACAAATATGTTATAAAAAGCAAATATTCATAAAATATCGTCGCTTTTATCAAAGAACTGGGACGTTACGGAACCAACGCCTTTAAACTATATTTTTCTCATCCTACAATCAAACAAATTTTTATAAGCTTCCAAGAACCAAAACGCGACCAATTAATAAAATCAACATTGCAAACAGATCTAGTGAGTTACTCTAGAGATATTAAACATAATTTATGAATTAACTGGGGCTTCTTTTCACACTCCAGAAATAAATAACCATACTCAAACCCCTTTAAATGAAATTAAAAATTTGCTCTTCAAAACAGTACAAGACCAGTCATTCACCAATCCAGTCTTTAAATTATAAACTGCCACTTTAAACGATACAACCACACTATAATCCACACCTATTATCACAGCACAAGATAAATTCACCTTCAAAATTCACTAACTAACCCAAAAAATGAATAGGGGACTACTTTAACAATTTTTTGCAAACAAATTACAGAAATTTTCGGTTGTAATACGAGTCATTGAAATATTTTCGAAAATTTTTTGATTTTTCGAATTGATTTATCTAGAGAGATTGCTGATCAAACCGCACAATAAAAAATTGGGAAAACGCGAACAAAATGCGATTAATTTTAAATATTTAAATCATATAACAAACGATGTTAGTTAAAGTAATGCTCCCTTTTAATATAGCAACTAATAATCAAATAATAATCCAATATTAAACCTAAATACTCGTAAGCCAAATCAAACTTCAAAGAGATGGCGTTCCTCTGCACGATATATGAGATCTATCATACATTCTGTTAACTAAAATCAATCCTGAAGCTAAATTAATTGTTCTCCAAACTTTGAAGACTATCAATGTGGTTTTCGACAAGATTAATGTTTTATTGTGTATTTTTCTCGATAGATAGATAGATAGATAGAAGGGGATAGAAGGTAGCGCGAAGCGGAACTTGTCCTGGCACGCAGACTCTTCGGTTCATAGCGCCGTGTCCGAGTTTGGCCTCATAACAACTATTCCACATACATTTCTGTCTGGTTAATGAAATCCAAGAACGACTGTATTGGCGACAGTTTTATGGTGCTGGCTTTTATAGTATCAGAGCCAAAAATCCTAGCTCTGGCATTAGGGAAGGCCGAACATCCACACAAAAAGTACTCGAGTCCTTCTCCTCTTCAAGACAACATCCACAGAGAGGACTATCTATAAGTCTCATCGTTAAAACATGTTTATTTAGTTGTCCATGTCCTGTTAGGATACCGATCACAGAGCTGAGAGTTTTCGTCTTCAAGCTTAAAAGAAAATTAACATTTTTATCTGAAATGCTAAAAAACATCTTACTTTGTCTGCCTCTTGATGACGCATCCCACAGATCATTCATCTTAAGGTCTGCATCATCCTTTAATAATGACAAGGCAAACTTTTTGGATAACCCTAGGGCGGGTTTTTTTCGATAATTTTTCTCGATAATGATGAACTTAAAAATATGTAAAACGATTGACATACCGTGTAAGCGTATATGTAAAATGTCAATCCAAATCTTTCAATTCTGTGAGTACGAGTTATTAAAGTTTTTTAAAGTTAATTCTAGAGTTATTGTTGTTGTAGCGACGTGTTTGGTGCTAATCCCCCGGCTCCATGTCAAACAGATATTGTTTGGTTAGCATTTCATTATGTTCATGACATAGCATTTCATTATGTTAATGACGGGAATTCCGCATTGAGGAACTCCTTGTCTGAGCACTCTTATTTTGGACTTGCAGTTACGAAACTCAACATATGTTTGGCGACCTCTGAGGTAATTGCACAACCAGCGCTTCATTAAACCTGGCAGATTAGTATTGAAGATATCATCCAATAGAGCAGCGTGCGACACTGTGTCGAATGCTTTTGAGAAATCAAGTGCAACTAAAATTGTTCTAGCGCATGGTTGTTTTTGATTCAGACCATCACTGATCTGGTTTTGTATTCTGTGTAGCGCGGTGGTTGTACTGTGTGCTCGCCGGAAGCGAGCTGTTGGTGTGGCGCCAAATTGCAGGATCTTGTGAGCTAGGGAAGCAGAAGTGCTTCGATGAGTTTTGCGACCGATGAAAGGATGTATATTGGTCTGTAAGACTACCTTTTTTTCAGGTTTTTCTGGTTCCAAAATGGGGCTGATTCTGGCCGTTTTCCAGATATTTGTTATCTGAAGAACATTTAAAGATGTATTAAGTGTAGTAGTGAGGAAGTTCAAACCTTTGGGTCCGATGTGTTTGAGCATGATGGCTGAGATGCCGTCGGGTTTTTAGCTTTTGATGGCTTAATTTTCCTTATTGCATTCTCCACCTCTTCTTCGAAAAATATAATATCCTCCAAGTTGTCAGTGTTAAGTTTGCGCATGTGTCTCAACACTGATCTGGTCTCTTTCTCGTGTTTACGCTGCTTTTCTGTAAACTGAATGTTAAATTTGTTTGCGCATTTCCTGTGGCTTTCAATGGGGATATCGTCGAAGGAGATCATGCAATTATTTTGTGGTTGTCGAGGATGAGTTAGGCCCTTAATGATCTTCCAAAGACTTTTACTAGTACCCAGGTTTGATTTACTCGCTAACTAACTTGTTAATTTGCTTGTTCAGGTCCGGAATTCTGGAGTCGGCTGGATCTGCTTTATGGATGTCATCTCTTTGATTAGAAAGCACACACGCTTCATGTGGAAAGTTTGGTTTCAGTTTTTGAATTCTGCCAGCTGGTATGGCTTATTAAAAATTTCTCTGAATTGTTTTTCCCCAGAGAGGGCGTCAAGTGGTAAAAATAGCTTACTGAATTCAATTTCGGTAAAATTTGTAAAGTTTTCCCAGTCAGCTTTGTTAAAATTAATATATGTCTTCTTTTCGGAATTGATTTGATTTATGGAACGGCTTAAGGTGATGATCATCGGCACGTGGTCTGATCCCAATGCAATTTTTGTTCTCCATTCTGCAATTGGCATTAGTGACATACTAGCAAGGGAGATATCTGGAGAACAGTATGAGTTGTTTGTTACCATTGTTGGTTGTGGTTCGTTGTTGACTCCAAAATTGGAGCCGTCAATTTGATCAGCAATGTGTTCACCTCGTGAATCAGTGTTTAGGTGTGAGTGCCATAGATCATGATGAGCGTTCACATCGCCGAGAATCAGACAGTCTTTTGTATAAAATAAATGTCCTATGGACGGTTCATAACCTGTTTCATAGGTTATGTGTTGCCGGATTTTATTATAATGCTCAGTTGTTCTAGGTGTTTATCAGTTCCCGGTACTGCAGGTAATGTGGTTGTACGGTAGATAACGGTTTTGTGAATGATAAAGGCAAGGCCACCACCTTTGTCCTTCCCTCTATCCAGCCTTATAATTTTGTAATCACAGTAATTATCACTAAGCTTTGATCTAACATTTAATTTGGTTTCTTGAAGAACCGTGACTAGAATATTGTCATTGCACGCACATATAATTTATAATATCATCTATAGCTTTTCAAGATGGACGGGTCTACGCCCCAGAATTACTCGGAACCCAATTCCGACCAAGGACCATCACAACAATTTCGACGAAATGTGCAAATGCGTCCCTCCATTTTTTGGGTTAGGAAGCAGCTGTCACTTGCCTCACTGATTCAAATACTCCTCGTCATGGCTGGTATTGAAAGAAATCCGGGACCAACTAAAACATGGCATTGTTCAATGTGTAAAAACATAACATCCAGCCTGTAAAGAATGGTGTCACCTCAAGAACTGCTGAGGTTTGGCCACACAAACAATGGACCAAACACTACATAGCGCCATGCTGTCAATTATCTAGTCAACATACCAAAACGAGCTCGCAGAAAAACACAATGGGAATGAGCACGCATCCGGAAACTCTGAGTGATGTCAAAATTATGCAATTGAATTGCAACGGTCTCACCAATAAGATAGATAATTCTAGAGTAGCTTTGAGCGGTCCCATCCAATTTTTACTGTTAAATCTGGCTTTGGTATTTGTTGCGCTTAATATGTGTATCATCTAAAGAAACTACCAACTAACAATAATGTTTTGTCAATAATCGCATTATACATAATAGCGTTTGCTAATTATATTGGCCTTAGTAGGCGAAGAGCACAATTTGTAAGTAACTTAAGATTTACGGTATCGAAATTTGTGCGGAATAAAATTATTTGAAAACCAAGCTGATTGTATCTTAAAAATATGATGAGCAGCCGTAAAAAGAACATGCGTAGCCTTAAAAGATACAAAGCTCACAAAAGCTAAAAAAAATTTTAAAAAAAGCTAGACTGAAACTATGTCACAAACGCGGACCCGAACTGACATATCAATAATTAACATTAACGTAAAATTTTGCATTTTATTTTTGTTTTAACAAACTTTGAAATAACTTCAGGACGTTCTGATCAGCGAAAATCGACTGTAGCCGCGATTTCAGATTAATTTGGTTTGTACATGTTCTAAGAGTTTAAGGGAACAATGATAAAAATGAAAATACACGTTAGTAAGTCGACAAGAGTTCCAGTAAAAGATGGACAACTAACCTAACGCAATGAGCTTAGACGGATTGGCTTTTTGAAAACTATGCAGACGCTACAGATCGTACCCATCGGGAGTAGCTGGTAAGCCCAGTAAATGTATTACATTGCGCATAACAGCATTTAAAAAATATTTAACCATCCATTTGAAAACATAGCCATACGATTTAACCATCCATTCGAAAACATAACCAATTTTGCCTCAGGGGTCACTGGTCTGATTAGACCGTGATACGGGACTTGGCGGACCCAAAGTACCTGAGCTATAGTGGGCTCTAGCCTGCTATTGCAAACCGTAAACCTGTTGTCATGTCTAGCGGGAACGGGGACCTTGGCTTAGCCGCCCGGATCGCGAGAAGATGCTCCTTTATTAGCACCCCCTGGTGGGTACACACAAGAGAGGACTCATGTAGGGTGAAACCATGAAAAGTACCAAGCCTCTTGGCACCTGTCGCCCCCCGTTGTATATAGACTTCTAACAGGTATAGACGAAGGCCTGTTGGTGAGCTTTATTGCGTCTTAACTAGTGGGAACAATATGAATAAATATTTTAGTAACTTTTTAAATTTTTTAAAAATTTGTTTTCACCTGTTTATTATTTCTTACATCCTCTATCATGAAATATTGGCCTATGTCATATTTTATTATATGATAGGATTTATTGTTTAGTTACCCATTTTTAGAACAAATTATATTTTGATCAAATGACTATTACATTTGATAAAAAATTTAAAATACACATCCAAAATATTTGTGGATTGAATGCCAACCGTGACGCCGTGCAAAATCATCTCGAGCACGACCAATCGCATATTCTTTTTCTTACATAAACACAAGTTTCTGAAAACTATCATATCCCTATGACGTAACCGTAAATCTCAAATATAGGCTTGAATCAGCTTTTAAAATTCATCAAGGTGTATGTGCATACATTCATGAGAGTGTTGCATATAAACGCTTTCCAAATTATGAACTACATAGTGATGGCTACAGCATAGTAGTATTAAAGGTTTGTCTACCTGAAATTTCTTTTTTCACAATAGCTCTATACCAGTCCCCAAACAAACATAATCCCAAATTTTTTAATCTCTTGGCTAATGTTGTCGTCGAAATTAGAGCACAATTTCAAAATTGTGAGGTTATCGTTACCGGTGACTTCAACGTCCACAACAAATCGTAATTAGAATTTTCCAAAATGACCGACGACGACAACAATGGAGAGCAGGCAGAAATATTTGCTGCATCGCACGACCTGACGCAGATTGTAAAAGCCCAACTTTCACTCCTCGTAATGGCGGTGATAAAAGTTGTCTTCTAGACCTCTATCTCACATCTATGCCAGATATTACGAGTGTTGATGTCGATAAGGGTAGTATTGGAAATTCTGACCATTATCTAATCACATCAGTTATCAAAACTGATTTGCTACAAACTAGAGTTCCCAAACCCCGTAAAATATTTCACATTTCAAAAATGGACACCAATGGTTTCCGACGTTTTTTTCAAGGTTTCCCTTTTGATCGTCATTGTTTTTATACTGACGACGTAAATGTTTCTACTCAAAACATTGCTGAAACCATTCTATTCGGTATTAACAAATTCGTCCCCTTTTCATTAATGAAACCCCAACAAAAATATTTGTTTTCGGAGGCAGCCAAATTGGCTCTTAGAAACAAACGTAGATTATTTAATATTTGGATTCATAAAAAGAACTCTGTTAATCGATCCCAATATTTAAAGGCTGATAAAATATCAAACCAGATAATTGAAAACGAAAAAGCAGAGATTGACAGAGCGAAAGCAGCAAAACTTTTGAGTATGTCAATTTCTGACAAAAGTTTTTACAGTGCCATTAATTCTTTAAATTCTGGTACTAAATCTTCTATCCCTCCTATCATTGATGGTGACTCAATCGTTACTGCCTCTGCAAGGAAAGCTACATTGTTCGCGGAACGCTTTGCTTCAAATTCGACAGTTTTAGGAACTCCTAAAGAAATACCCCAAATCCAGTTTTCAGGAGTTAATATGAAACAATTACATTTCAGACCTAAAATTGTCGAAAAACTTTTAAGGGGGTTAAACAACAACAAAGCCTCTGGTCTGGACAACATTCCTCCTGTTATTCTAAAAACATTTTCAAAACAACTTACACCAAACTCTCACCAAAATATTCTACAAATCCTATAAATCAGGTATTTTTCCATCCTGCTGGCCAATGTCCAGCCTCTCCCAAAAAAAGGAACGAAATGTGATATTTCAAATTTTAGACCAATAGCCTTACTACTCCCAGTCATGTCTAAAATATACGAGCACTATATTAATTCACACATATCCAAATTTTTGGAAGACAACCATTTGATATCTGACAGCCAATACGGTTTTAGAAACAAAAGATCAACAACCGATCTATTGAACTATGTGGCACATCTTTGGAATAGCATACTTGAGAAAGGTGGTGAAACGTACGTGATCGCATTAGACATCTCAAAAGCATTTGATCGAATCTGGCATGCCAACTTGATCAACAAGCGTACGGCGTACGGTTTTCATCCCGCAGTCGTGAAGTTGATTCAAAATTTTCTGTCTAACCGATACATCTCGGTATCTATAGATGGCTTTTCTTCTGAGTGTAAATTAATAACCGCTGGTGTACCCCCAGGCTCAGTTTTATCTCCCACTTTATTTTTAGTTTATATCAACGAACTGTTGCAAATAACCAGTAACCCAATAAATAGTTTTGCAGATGATAGTACACTGCACAAGTCATTCGTTCCCCTATCTTCAAAGGGTAAAATGCATGAACGAATAAATCCCTCCCGGAGAGACGCTGCCATAAATGTAAACGAGGACCTAAAAAAAGTCGCAGATTGGGGTGACAAAAATTTGGTCAATTTTAATTCCACCAAAACACAGCTATTGATTGTTTCCAGATCAAAGCCCGAGTTTCACAACGATATTTCAATTAATATGTGTGACGAACAAATAGACGAATGTGAAAGCATTCGTTTATTGGGAGTCACAATTTCCAATGACTTACTTTGGAACGATCATATAATGGCCATGGCAAAGAGCGCGTCAAGAAAACTCGGCCTCCTCAATAGATGTAAAAAATATTTTACTTCGCATCAATTACTCCACATTTATAAGTCCTATATTCGTCCCTGTATGGAGTATTGTTGTCAAGTTTGGAGCGCTGCATCTGTTACCATCCTAGCTCTTTTGGACTCTGTTCAAAAGCGTGCTATACGAATTGTTGGTGATCGAAATTTAACATTAAATCTTGATTCCCTACAACATCTTCGCACTGTTGCTGATCTCGTTGTTTTTTATAAATATCGTCACCAGCAGTGCTCGGATGAAATCAGGTCCATAATGCGTCAGACATATGTTTTTCCCCGTTTAGCTCGTCAATCGGTTTGTTCAAACAGTCAAACTGTGCAGATTACTCACTGTCATAGTAATAAAATGCAAAGGGATTTCTTTGTGCATACATCGTACAAATGGAATGCTTTGCCCGAATCAATAGTTTTGAGTGCCTTCAATCCACAAAGATTTAAATAAAGCGTCCACCAACACCTCTAGACGCATGTTGTTGTGGGACCTAGGTCTTAAAAGGTATCTATGTGTTGTGACACATTTTGTAATTCCTACATAACACTTTTTAATATAAAAAAAAAATACGACATTTATTTCCTGAAACTTTTTCTTTATTTATTTGCCGGGAAAATGCAAATTAATTTAAATGTCTTACCTGTGATCCTCTTCTATTTGGACTAGACGGCTTACCAACATTTTCATCCGTTTTTTTTTCTTTATCAAAATTAATTTTTGCTTCTGCTATCTTTTCGCCATCTGTCTTTAAATGTTTATTACTATCATCATTCTTTATTTCAATATCTTGAATTTCACTTCCTTTATCAGCAATCGTCTTATCTCCTTTGTCTATTTTAATTTTATTTTCACTTTCAACTACTGTTGTTTGGCTATCAAGTTTAATCGTTTTTATTTCCGTAATTTCATCATTATTGGGATTCAATTTTCTTTTTAATGCATTTATACTTGTATCTTAAATTAAGAAAAAAATTAAATACACCATACATAGAAGCCTTGATACTAATTTATGTTACCATCTATTTTTGCTTGGTTTAAAGCAAAAGGACTTGTTGCTAAATCCTTTAAAGTACGATGAAATAATTTTCCAATATCACGTTGGACAACATTATGTTGTTCTAAGTATTTCATTATCGTAGCTGATATTCTGTAAAATATTTCTAATGCTTCGATGGAAAGATTTTGTGGATTATTGTGATTGATTTTAAATGGATATGTTGCTTTATTTTCATATAAATATTTAGCAGACTAAAAAAATGTATGGTTATCAAATATTTTCTGAACAAAAAAATTAATATTTACCAGGACATAATGCGACAAAAATTCTGCAGGGGTATTTTTTTTCTTTTCCGATATTTTGCCAAGCATATAATGATACAACCACTTCTCATCGTGCTGACTTTCTTCTGGGTTATTCGAATCACAAACTATCTCGCGATTAACTGTCTCAAAACAGTTATTAGCTATATTTATACATTCTTCTTTTTTCTCTTCAACAAAAGCAAATCTTTCCATAGATAATTTATGACTATTTTGTTTCAAATTTCGAGAACAAAATGCGTGCATTGAATAAGCAAATGTACCATATTCAATCCAAACTGTTTGATTTTTATTAAATTTGATACATTGTTCAAAACATTTAAGTGTCTCTTCGCATTGGGTGAATACTTCGTTTGCACTATAAAAAAATAGTCATTGTAAGAATATATACAATTAATAATACTATATTCTTACTTGAACGGATTACATGAATTTAATTTTGTTTCTAAGTTTGTTGCTTTTGATAAAGCCAGACCAGCCCACGAATCAAATCTAGTTGGGTGTAATGTTAAATCTAATATATAAAATTTTATTGTTTTTGTGAATTCTCGATTTTTAAAATAATAATCCGCCAATAAAAAATATATACAAGATATCCTAGATGGAAGTATAGACAGTTCTTCTGGCAAATCACTTCTTACTCCGTTTATAAAATTACGAATTTCATCGGAATATGAAGTTGGATCATATTCATTTGGAATCAAAAGTAAAATCTTATTCAATAATTGTTCCATTTCTGCAGTGATAGATTCATATCTGAAAATGTCAGAGATATTTAAAAATTCATAATTCAAATATTGAACCTAAAAATGGACATACTTATATGCATTAAATTCTGGTAAATTATCTGGTCGGTATATATCGAAAAGTTGAATAGCTCGCTCCCACGTTAGATCAACATTAGTGGCATCATGTTCTTCAATATGCCTTACTCTAGCTCTTTTAGCAGGGTAGCCATACAAGCAATACGTTATTTGTTCAATATATTCTGTAATTATTTCACAAGCTGGCTCTAAGACTGGGGATCGCAATTGTGGTGCTACTATATTTAAAATATACTGCAGTAATTTTCCATCATCCTTTGAGCACCATGATCTCCTGATGATTCAAAAAATAAAATTATATTAATGCGAAAAAACAACCGTTTATTAAAACATTACCTTCCAAGAAAATCATGAGCTGTAAAAAATAACGTTATTGTATTAGGAATGTTATCTTCTATTTCACCATTTTCAGTTGGACTCGTATTTGTCATTTTCTTTTTTTTAACGTAATTTTTATCTTCCTCTCTAACATAATGGAAAAATTCCATGAAACTAATCTCTTATTCTAAAGAAATTCAAACCTACAAACCTTTGTAAAATATGATATAAAATTATCCATGGTATATTTAAATTAATTTTATGCAATTGTGTATTATTCTTCTCATATGGTGTGTCTAACTGATTAACGACAATTTTTGTCAAATTTTGTATTAATCGTGATAATTGTTTTTCATTCAACCAACGCACTAAAAAAAGATTAAAGCATATAATATATATAACTAAAGTATATAAATTATATTACATATATGATTTGTTTCATCATTAATAATAGCTTCCATATAGATTAATATGAA
The DNA here is from genome assembly GCA_963693315.1 of Diogma glabrata. Lineage (NCBI taxonomy): Eukaryota > Metazoa > Arthropoda > Insecta > Diptera > Cylindrotomidae > Diogma > Diogma glabrata. The sequence continues at coordinate 219,405,197 of OY856186.1, forward strand.
ATTCACAGATTCAGCCCATTCTGTCTGAATATGAGTATCGATTGGAGCCGCAAAATATTGATCTAAAGAATATTTTAAACATTTTTCAGCCCAAATTAGACATTCCTATAAAAAAAAGTTAAGATTAACTATGTAAATATACAAATTCTAGAAAAAATATTAACTTCTGGTTTCCCCAACTGCCATAACGATTCTAAAAGAACTTCGAATTGAATTTGAATTTTTAAAGACGTATTTTCAGATGTTTTTATTTCAGTTGAATTAATCAAACTGTCTTTTAAGATTAATTCTAACTGTTCATATTTTTGATCATCATACAAAGTTTTTACATTACTTAAACTTTGTTTTCTAAGATAAAAAAAATTATTGATAGCTTTATTATTGTTGGTCGATTTATTCAATACCTTTTCAATGCTGCTTTTAACTTTTTTAAAAGATGTAAATTGAAATGATTATTATGTTGTTGATTTGGTAGAATCATTTCAAACACAAAATCAAGATCCTTTATATTATCCTCTATCTAAAATAACATTACTATTAAAAAATTTCAACAATATATAATACTTAATAATTACATTCGAAATGCATGCAATTGCTTGAACTGAATCATTATCCAATATAGAAATATTGTAATGAACCCATATCAATCGTGTTATGGTTAAACGATTTTCTTCGGTACCAACGCTGTGAGAAAACCCACTATAGGCCATTAAATGTAACATTTTCATGCGAAATTCCGACGATATTTTACTGAAAAGTATAACGGTGGTAATATTTAAAAATTGTTTTAATATCTTTAAGTTAAGTTACCTTTTCGTATTATCTTCCATAACACGTTCATATTCTAATTCCAAATAAAATAACATCATTCGATATGCAGACGAAAATTCTTCAAATTCTAATATATTCCAATTTTGAATATCATAATGCTTTAAATATAATTCATATATTTCCAAATACACACTGCAAATTTCTTTAGGAATTAACTGATTCCAAAACAAAGAAATTTTATTCAACCATAATTCAATTGGGATAAATAAATCAAATCTTCGTTCCTACAATATACAGAATGGTAAAACATTGATTCTAAGGACAAGTTTGTTTATTTTACTTTTAGTTTATCGATTAAAATTTCAAATTCTTTTTCTGTTTTTTTTTGAAAATTTTCTAACGAAACTTCCGTTTCTCGAACTTGTTGCTCCGACATTTTTGGTTGTGTATTTGTTTCTAAATGTAAAAGTAGTTCGTCGTCTTCAAACGGTGAAATGGTGTTATCAAAATTTTCTCTAAAAAGAATAAAAAATATTCTTTTAAAACCATAAATCATGGTGTCTCAAACTTACTCAAAATTAACTGCAAAAATTTTTCTTAAAAATCCATTGATAGTAGTATCCACTAAATCTGTTGATTCAGATTTTTCACATTTCTTCCTTCTTCTCGTTTTATGCCATCCCCATTGCTCTAAAATACTTAGTTCACTTCCACGTCTTCTTGCTTTTGGTTTTTGTTCTGTAATAATTTCATTTTTATCTTCGCCCACAGAATCCGAAACCGACAAGATATTTTCAACTGATGGAGAAACGAATTCATTTTCTGATATTTCACTTGTTTCCTTTTCATCTTTTTTTCCTAATTCTTAAGAAATATGTAAGAAAATGTATTCAAAGAATTTGTGTTTAGTATAATAAAATTAGTTTTTGAAACATTCTTAGTATGAATTATTCCTAGGTGTCCATTAATAAATTAAGTTTATTTGATTAATTATAAGAAAGACGCTGAATGGAGAGGCTTTCTGAGCGAATCTTCAATTCTTTTTTTTTTCATGTTAACATAATAACATAATTTATGACATATTACACTGTGCGACAAATGGTAGCAGGTAGGGGTCAGTGATCCGCTGTGGTTCTGACTACCGGGAAAAGTTATATCGGTAAAAGAAAAGTTATACGTGTCCCGGCGTTTGCTGAGTCACGTCTAGGAATCGAGATATATCGGTTTCTAGTTAGCAAGTATCATATACTGGAAATTGTCACGTTTGGTGGTCTTTTTTTGACATAACTCAAGAACGACTGGTTCGATTTTGCTGAAACAAATTTAGAAAAATTAAGAATTACAATTCCTTTAATCTACTGATATACTATTTCATTACACAATCAACAGTTTCGCAGTAATAAATAAATTTATGAAGAAAAAAAACAATTTTTTGCCTAAAAAATAAAAATATTGTATTTTAAAAAATCATGAAAAATTCAAAACGGGGAAAGTGTCAAGTCTTATTGCTTTGACGTAAACTCACATAACCTGAGCACAAAATTAGACATGGATCATGAAAATCGATGAACGCGTTTCGCTTTTATTCACAATTAAGTAAAGGTATCTCATTTTGACAAGAATATTGATTTTTCATAGAAATTTTTTTTTTAATATTTTTACTGGAATAAACTCCCAAACTTATTGTTTTAAATGTATTTGGACATGTCTATGTGTATTAATTTTTTTTTTTTTAACAATTAAATTCCAACACAAATCAAAATTGAATTTAGTTTTTTCCCACTCTACTAACTTTCGAGAGGGGCGGCAACCTATTTACAGTTTACAATTCTTTCTTCATAAATTTATTTTCGTTTGTTTGCCCCCTTTATGTCATTCAACAAGTGTCTACGAACGCGAAAAGTACGGTTTTTTAAAAGTAACGAAAGTATAAAATCGAAATGAGTGCAAGTTGTCCAGAAAATCTCAATTTATTTTGTTACGATTGTGGCCAAAGAGCTCTTTCAACAAATAGTGGAACATTCACTGAGCAAGTGGAGCATGCTTCTAAATTTTATTTTGATTCCAAAATAAATCGCGGCGTTTCGTGGGCCCCAGACAAAATTTGTAAAACATGCTGCATTGCTCTTACCATGTGGATCCAAGTGAAACGCCGTTCACTTTCTTTTGGTGTACCAATGATTTGGACTGATCCAGGAGAGCACAATTCCGACAACTGTCGTGCTTGTGCAAACCAAATACGTGGAGTAAATCGTAAAGGCCTCAAACAAAGAGTTTACTTCTCTGTTAGAAGTGCACAAATACCTCTTCCGCATTCGGATCACATACCAATTTCGCTGCTTCCAAGTCCTGACAGAGAAACTTATTTTTCAACTGCAACAATGGATCAATTGGCTTTTACCTATGAACCAATACCAGAAGCCGGCCCATCGAACAAAATAATTCCAATATCACAAGTAAGAATGGACAAGATAATTTGGAGCCTAATGTCAAAGTCACCGGATATCGAAGACGACAGTTGCTATTCAAACGTTACTTCAAACTCAACGAAGGGAACACATTTGATTATTGCCACGATATAAAGGGACTGATGGAGGCGATGGGCATTAATTACATCGCAGATGATTGGCGAATGTTCATCGATTCTTCGAAATCAAGTTTGAAAGTCGTTTTGCTACAAAAACATAATAAAAAACCAAGCCCATTCCGATTGGCTACAGCACAGATATGAGTGAAACATACGATTCCATGAAAATAATTTTGGATAAAGCTTGCTACACTGATCACATGTGGCGGATCAGTTGTGATCTGAAAGTCGCGGCAATGCTAAGAGGTCTCCAAGGAGGCTATACGAAACGCATGTGTTTCTAGTGTCTATGGGATACCGGATTTAAAGGAAACCAATACGAAACACATGACTGGCTTGCTAGAGATTCAACGGAGAAAGGACACAATTGCGTAAATGATCCACTCGTGCCAATGGAGAACGTCCTCATGCTCCCTCTCCATATCAAACTGGGAATCGTCAAAAATTTCATCAAGGCCATTGTGAATCAACCGAAAATTCTCGATTGTTTGAAAAATATTTTCCCACGAATCAGCGAAGCAAAATTGAAGGAAGGTATTCTGGATGGGCCTGATATAAGGAAGCTCATGAAATCAAAAGAATTTAAAGACGCTTTAATGATTACCTTGCGTGGAGGGCAGTGAAGAAAGTCATACGATATTTTTGGGAAGTAAGCGAGCACACAATTACCCCGCTCTTGTGACCAAGATGTTGCAGTACTTCCAAAAAATTGGAAACATGTGAACATGTCTCTCAAAATTCACTTCTTGCATCGCCATCTCGGATACTTCAGCAAGCAGCTAGCCTCAGAGTCGGATGAACATGGCGAGCGCTTCCAACAAGTGGCCATGCCCATGGAAACGCGATATAAAGGCAAAAGGCTGGACTCGCTGGTGGCTGAAATGTGTTGGTGGTCGCAAAAGACGTATGATCCCGACAATGAAGATGAAGAAGAAGATACAAGGGGAGTTTCCTCCGAGGATAAGTCACCAAATTGAAGTTAACTGACTGATTAAAAACAATTGATTTTTTCCAGATGAAGACAGATCCTCATCCGACACAGACTCCGAACAAAAATTCTATAAATTCTTCTATGAAAAATCAATATTCTTGTCAAAATGAGATACCTCTACTTAATTGTCAATAAAAGCGAAACGCGTTCGTCGATTTTCATGATCCATGTCTCATTTTGTGCACAGGTTATGTGACTTTACGTCAAAGTAATAAGAGATTTTTTAAAATGAATTTTTTTTATTTTTTAGGCAAAAAATTATTTTTTTTCTTCATAAATTTATTTATAATTGCGAAACTGTTGATTGTGTAAAAAAATAGTATATCAGTAAATTAAAGTAGATAGAATTGTAATACTTAACTTTTATAAATTTGTTTCAGCAACATCAGAATAGTCGTTCTTGAGTTATGTCAAAAAAAAGACCCCCAAACGTGACAATTTCCCCTATATGATACTTACTAACTTCAAATCGATATATCTCGATTCCTAGATGTGACCCAGCGAAACGCCGGGACACGTATAACTTTTTTTGACCGATATAACTTTTCCCGGTTGTCAGAACCCCAGCGGATTTGGGCTGTCGCACAGTGTTATAATTTACCGACAACATATTATAACTTTGTTTTGATTATATGTCTCTGCTAAACCTAACAGTCTTATTCCAGCCTTATTGCTGGAAAGCAAAACCCAGCTTAACGCTTGGGATATGTTTCTGAAACGTGAACCGTTAATCGAACCACTCTTAATGGGGGATTATTTTTCAAAGATATAATATATTTTTCATAAAATGTGTTGTGTATTAGGAATTACAATATGTGTCACAACAACACAAACACCTTTTAAGACCAATGTCCAACAACAACATGGGTTCTGAGCTGTTGATGTTCGCAAATCTTTTTTATATTTTTTGGTAAAGAATGAACAACTAAACAATAAATCCTATCACATATAAAATATAACCTAGACCAATATTTCATGATGGGATAGAGAAAGCAATAGCGAACCATCAAGGAATATTCCACAGCTAAGACTGCGGTTGCTACCGTTGACTGACTTTATCCGCCAGCACCTCTAAGATATCACCTTGGCTAATGATATCTCACTGCTATTGCCAGTGGTATGTGATATTTCAAGTTAACTCACATGTCAATAGTAAGTACTGGAGTACGCAGGGATGTCACATCCGTAGATCAAAAATAAAAAAAATTAAAATATCAATAAAAACTGATCCCTCCATGCGGGAGATGAATGTAACAAAAACTTTTATGAGGAGCGCCAGAACCATCCTAACTGATTATATATGCGTCAGGAAACCTCCGCAAAACTCCTAAGAAAAATGAAATCCCAACATATGAAGTAGTGTATCGAAAAAGTCACTACATATGGAAATCGTTTTTTGGTATTTTACCTATTTATAGTTTTACTAACTACACATCAAATATCACGGTAACGGTAAACTGGGCAATGGTAAGCGAGGTTTTATTTTACTGTATATTAAAGTCTTAACACTGACTGAAGTCTTGAAACCTCGGTGCCTGAGGTTTCAGCCCGTTCATATTTAGTACATATTTGTTAAGCAATGGGATTGATTGGTAGTACAATCGTTCCAATGTGCAGGTGGTGTGAACCAGACTTGAACCGGTTTACAGAGTGATGTCTATGGTTTCTAGCAGTAAAAGGTCACAAAATTGTAATTCAGAATTGCACTGATCTATTATTTAGATTATTTACTTCCGCATATGAACTAATTACAAAATGCGTGAGAAAGTAATGCAATTGTATGGAAAGAAACTTATGCTGGTGGAATATCTAAAAGTTGTAAGCACTACTACGCACTTTTTGAGTTTGACATTTATTTGAGTTTGTCAGTACTCAGTATCCAATTCTAATAAATTGTTAATTTAAAATAGTTAATAAAATAGCATTATACCATCAATGGAATCCCTTCTACTGCCCGGTTCCGTAAGATCAGATTCATCAGAATGTACGATTTTCATAATCACATCTTTTTCTGCAGTCTCGTCATCACATTTAACATCTTCATTAAGTATCTCAATATTAAGAAAATCATTAAAATCAAACGTAGAACATAAATTCTAAAAAATGGCAAAATTGTTTTTAAGAAAAACTTTTCCATAAATTGATTTGATTTACATTATTGTTATCTTCCAAGTGTTTGTATAGTTTTATAATAAACTTTCCCAGAGTCAACCAATTCATGCCATCCATTTTAAATTCTCTGTAATCAATATTTAATGGTTTGAAATCTTCTATAGTTTCATCTAACGAAAACGGTGGAAAGTTAGATTCTTTTGTTGAAACATTTGCATCGGCTTTAAATGAACCTTTAAAAACACTAAATACAACAACCAATTAGCAAAAACGAATTGGTATTTTTAGTGAATAAATAAATTATTACTTTTCATAAAACGGTAAATTAAATTTAAATTTTTCGCTTATTTCTGTCAAAACATTATGTGCCCTCTCGTATGTATCATCGATATTATACCAATGTAGTGCCCAGCCATAAGCATCAAGAATGTTTTCACTTAAGCAAAACACTTGTAAAATACCATCAATAGAAGGCCAATGATTTGGATTTCGTAAAAGACACTAGAAGTTTTTAATAGTGATTAAATTGAAAATAATTATGCAAAATCATAAAATAAAACTTACTTTATCAAAAGCCGTTTTAGCTATTTCAACCTGTTTAAGTTTTAGAGCTAACTGTCCTAGTTTACTCATTGTGAACACATCAGTGTCATCCAGTTCCATTGCCTAATATAAATATTTAAGGAAAAATTATAATGGTAAATTAATAGTGATTTTTTTCTACTTGTTCTTTACAAGTTCCGACTCCGAATTATCGAAATTTTTTTTTGTATTGCACTTTTTACAAAAGAATACAAATTTTGGTAGTTGTGTTGGAACTTGTACCGAACAGGTAGAAAAGAATTCACTATTAAATCATGCAATTTGATTCAATTCCATGAACATTCGACATGCGTCGTATCTAACATATTTCGTTTCAGCGTGGGCGTAATGAGAAAATAGAAATCCAACGGTGGATCGAAATTTTGAAAAATATCGCAAATGTTTTTACGAGCTAGACCGATCTAACCGCAAATAATATTCAATTTTTAGACACTGAGACTTGTCTTTATTGTGCGATTTTTTTTTGTCCCGTATAATCAAATAATTTTAGCGATTCATGCAATTTTTTTAAGCGGTCCCAATCAACCGCACAAAAAAGTTATACTTCCAATTTGATCTTTTTTCTGTGATGGAAATTGGTATTTTATTTCCAGAATGAACATGGCATTTTTGATATTATTTGACTTACTTTTATTAAAAATTGAAGAGCTTTTATGTTTTCGTTTTTTTCTTCATAAATGAAACTAATATTTCTATAGCAATTATATTTTACAGAAAATATTTTATCTTCTTTACGTTCGAACGTTACCTAAAAAACTCAACATATTAATATCACGGCCATTAACATTTTGCAACTTACATCATTTAAAACCTCCGTCTCCAATAGCTCCGAAAACAAAAATAGTGCATCATCTATGTTCCCATTTTTTTTTAAATTAAGAGCTTTAAGATACTCCGAAACCGCAATTGTTTCCTATTGATTCATTATTTATACACAATTATTATTTTTTAATTGAATTAAGGTTATACACATTTCGTTGATTTATAAACACTATAAATATAATTAGTTATTACCTGTGCTTCTCTTGTAACTTTGATTTCATTTTCTTCATTGCTACTTTCTTGAGAATCTTCATTTAATGCTATAATTCGCATCATTTTTAATTACTTTTGTAATATAATCGGCATTATCAAACAAACAATTTCAATAAAATGCACAAAACAATTTAACAAACACATTAGTATAGGGCGATTTTTCGGTTCCGGTGTTTATCGCAATGGCGCTGCAAAAAGGGGATAAGCGAAAAATTTTCAAAAATTTACATGGGATTTCATACATAACATGACTGTAATAATTTTAAAAATTATCAATGAAATTTCACATTTTGTTCCAACTTGATATTTTAAGTTTGTTAATGAAGTATGGATGACTATATATCAAGCATAATATATTTCATACCATTCTTGTTTAGGCTAAAAAAAAACATGAAAATAGTCGAAAATTTTAATTTTTATACAAGCTTATATTTATATATGGTGTTTTACTAAGAAGTACTAAAAAATTGTACTAAAATAAAAACAAATTTGTTAAATTAAGTACGTATAGGGACATCACAGTTTTATTATTTTGAAAAATGTATGAAAGGAATACAGTGCAAGGAATATCAAAATTTCATTTTATTAATATAAGATAAGTTTATAAATAAGTTAATAACGACATTTCAAATTTATGTAATAAGATATTTTTCTGTTTTAGCCAAAAATAATCGAAAATATAAAACAAAGACGAATACAATTTGGTGCTAAATTGTACTAATTTGGTAAATCTCAATTTTGTATCAAAAATTGGTCAATTTTAATTAATTAATGTAATTAGTTCAGATATTAACAAAAATAGTTAATTTTCTTGACAGATATTAAGAAATCAAACATTATAGTTAGGAGCATCGAGTTAGTATTTTAAATAATGGATCGTTTGACCAATCTGCAAATAAAACAGAAGCTAAGCATGCTTGGAGCTAAAACCAATGGAACAAAGGCAGTTTTAATTAACAGGTTTGTTATAAATACATTTTTGGTATAAGTATTTGTTCATTTTAGTTATTTTAGGCTACGTCTTTGGCAATCTGGAAGGCTTAGCAAAAAAGTTTTTCAAAATAATTTTGTACCAGCAATAATTAGCAGTTGTTTTCCAACGGAAGCATATAAAGATCTAGATCTTAATACAGAAAGAAGTCAGTTGCAGTGGCTATCTCCTTCTCTTTTACATGAATGGTTTATTCAACGGAAAGCAGATGTTGGCGAAAGAAAAGGCCGTAATCTTTTTTTTAACGAATTTGTAAAACGATTATGTTTTATTAAAAAAAATATGGATGCATATTTTAAAGGTTCCTGCAGCGCTGAAACCAAAAAGAATGTTGACTACACCGTGTATGTCCACTTAGATTGTAATCTTTGTCAGGTTGTCAAAGCAAATTGTAGCTGTCCAGCGGGCATTGGTTTTAGTGCAGCATGTAAACATCTATCAGCCGTACTGTACGCAATTGAATGTTTTGTCGTTTCTGGTGAGTATGTTACATATATCTTCCATTTTAAGAATATAATTTTTATTTTGTTTCTCTAGGAAAATTACCAACTGCAAGCTGTACTACAAAGATCCAAAAATGGCACAGGCCTGCTGGCAGGAATTTAGAAAAAGTCAGCATAAAAGAAATGATTGGAAACAACGAACGTGAAATAAGGGCTTCCGATATTTCAACGTTTGCAATTAATTCTTTAATTAATCTCAGGATTGAATCGCCTCTTTTAGCTACACGTATGGTTAATTTTTCTAGTTTTTTTAAGGATCACGATTATTGTCCAGAAGCACTATCTTATTACTATTTGAATGCAATTAACAGAGTGAGTTACAAAGAAATTAAAAGGATAGAAAAAAACACAAGAGAGCACAATAAATTGTGGTATAGCGTACGATCATCCCGAATTACCGCATCGATTTGCCATAGGGCTGTAAAAACAACAAACACGGGAAATTTCACTAACAGTTTCTTAAAGAATCATGTTAGATGTGTTCCAATATTTTCAAATGCAATAAAATGGGGCCTTTCCAATGAAAGTGTAGCACGAAAAAAATATTGCAACGTTACTGGTAGCAATATAATAGAATGTGGTATCTTCATAGATCAAGAATTTAATTTTTTAGCTGCTACACCTGATGGAATAAACCAGGATAAAAATTTAATTATTGAAATTAAATGCCCATATAGCTTACGGAACAAATTACCCACAGATGCTAAATTTATAGGGAAAAATGGGCTTCTGCATGATCATCCTTATTTCTATCAAATCCAGCTACAAATGCATATAACAAAAATTAAAAACTGCGACTTTGTAGTCTGGACTCCAGAATCCCTTTATATCGAAAGGATTAACTATAATAAAGCATTTACAGACATAATGTTAAATAAGCTGGCAGTGTATTACAAAAAAACATTTTGTGACAGTTATTACAAATTTAAATATAACAACACGTAGTAAGTTCTTTAGTTCCTCCGATAGAGTACTTAATAGTAACTGTCGGAGGATCTAAAGAACATCCTATGTGTTATTATACAAATTAGATTTCGTCACACATCTATCCTACTCCTTACGAATGTTTGCTGAATTGGAATTGAACTAATTTTTTTTATTTTATTACAGTTACAATTTTGCTTTGATATTACCAGTACATACATATTTATTTATTTTAATATTAGCGGTATTTATTTATGTGGAATTCTCTTCACTTTTTTAAATCAATTTAAAAATTGTCAGTAGAAATATAATAGAACATATAATATATATATAAACGTAGGTTTTGATTTATATCAATTTTTTGTGATGGTTTTGAGCGAAAAGAATTCGAAATTAGTATGTATATTTATTATTTACAACAAAAAAGTCATTTTTTTAAGATGTCGTGGCTAGAAGTATCTGAAATTGACATGTTTTTAAAAGAATGTTTTGTTGTATAACGACATTTTTTATTGGCGATTTTTCAATAAAAAGTTTTTTTTTAATTAAAGTTTATTAAAAATCACTATACTTAATTTAATTAATTATAGTTAATTAATTATAGTTTATTAAAAAACTAATTATAGTTTAATTAATTAATTGATTATAGTTTATTAAAAAATAATTATAATTTAAATGATTAATTATAGTTTATTAAAAAACACTCCTTTTTATTCGGAATTGGGTTGTATATGGAAGTATCAAAAGTATCGACTAAAAATTTCAAAGGATTCACAAAATTGCTTGAGTTTGTTACTCTCTCCCAAACTGCTAACTTTTGTTTTTTCATTTTTTTGTGACAGAAATCGGATTTTTGTTTTGTGATATTATTGATTGAATAAAAAATGAAATAATTTTTAAAACAATTTTTAATTGGCTTGTGAAAATTACACAGCATGAAACAATTATAAATAAATTTTGTGGCAAGCTGCCACATATGCGTGGGAATGATGTCTGATATAATTTTATTAATTTTCGCACGGCCGATTACTCTTTCAACTAAAATTCGTCTATTAGCTATGTATCTCGTATTCATAACTTCTTCTTCTGAAAGCTGATTTTTATTTCGTAAAAAAGGTGGTATATTCAAACCAACATTAAAGTTTTCCAAAATATCGGAAATATCGAAACCTCGATCAGCTAAAACATAGTCATCAGCTTTCAAACAGCTTAGAAACCCTGATTTTAAAATGATTTCCCTATCGCTTATTGCTCCTCCATAAGCATCTGAAACAAATGTTATCAAACCATTCTCATCTACGGAGATTAATATTTTAAAAGTTGTATTATTTTTGTAATGAGAAAATGTTAACTGATTGTAAGATGGATTGTGGGATTTTTGGACAAATATCTCTGTACAGTCAACTATTGCTCTATACTGTTGGCTTGAACAAAGACTGTTGTTCCAAAAATCAATTCGTTTTAAAGTTAAGTACAGCAAATTATTCATATGTACAAAACATTTTGAAGCGTTCATTGCGCTGATTTTAAAATGTCTTGCAATTATCTGAAAATTGTAGTTTGTTCTGTACTTTATCAAAAGCAGAAGAACATGGTCTTCTGCTGTTAAACAATTGACAAATATGACTTTGTTAAATCTTATGATCAAATCCACCAGAAATAAAAATCGTTTTCGATTCATGCCACTAAATTTTAACAAATCACGGTTAGTAATGGTGAAAAATGATAATTTAGAAGGCTCATGTTGTCTAAACATGGTGACTGTTGAGTTTACTACTGGCGGAATCTAAAAAAAAATTGTTATATCCATTTCAATTCAACTAATAAATTTACCTCTATTCAACTAATAAATTTACCTCTATAGGCTTTAGAATTGTAATTTCTAATTTAGAAAGTTTTGCCATAATAGAATTTCCCACATTTTCATTTTGATGTAAGGTATCATCTACTGCTGCTTGTGGAACTTTGACTGTTTTAGAAACCATGCGGCGATTATTTGGCATAGTATCATGACTTCGTTTTGGTATACTTCTTGAGGGAACTGCGTCCAATTTAAGTTTACTGATTTGTTCTAAATTATCATATTGAATATATTATGTAAATATTAAAAGCATTTTTTTTATAAAAAGTGTTGTGTAGTAATGATTACAATATGTGTTTCAACAACACATATATGCCTTTAAAGACTTAGGTCCTACCAAAACATGCGTTTTGAGGTGTTGATGAACGTATTTTTAAACCTTTGTGGATTGAGTGCCCCTGAGACTATTGATTCGGACAAAACATTTCATGTTTACGATGTACGGACAAAGAAATCTCTCTGAATTCTGTTGCTATGACAGCGAGTGATCTCAACACTTTGACTGTTTGCAGGGTTTGACTGTTTGAGCCATGCCTCAACCATATTCTTTTCTTCGTTTTGCTCGTCAATCGGTTTCATCCGAGCACTGGTGACGATATTTATAAAAACAACAAGATCAGTAACGGTGTGACGATGTTGTAGGGAATCAAAATTTAATGTTAGATTTCGATCACCCACAATTCGCCATTATATGATCGTTCTAGAGTAAGTCATTGGAAATTGTGACTCTCAATAAACGAATGGTTTCACATTCATCAATTTGTTTGTCACACATCCTAATTAAAATACCATTATGCAACTCGGTCTTTTATCTGGAAACAATCAAGAGCTGTGTTTCGGCGGAATTGAAATTGACAAAAATTTCAAATCGACAACTTTTTCTAGCTCCTCTTTTACATTTATGACAGCATCTCTCCGGACGGGGTTTATACATTCATGCATTTTACCCTTCAAAGTTAGGGTAGCGAAATTAGCCAGATAAATATGTCATTTAAGTATCTGTACCTCTCCGATATTGATTAACTTGATAATCACTTTCCAAAAAATGAAGACTGCACACAGTAGAATGGGCTGTTATATTTTTTCCTATTCGCAGAATTCTCATCCATAAATGCGCAATTTTTTTATTTTTTGGGAATGGATGGAATTTCACACCGCTTCCTTTCATCACTTTTGAATTGCAACTTGGAACAGAATAATATTTAACCATTATATTATCTTTCTTTCGTACAATTATTTCTAAAATAAATGGTAGATGTTAATAAACTAAAAAAAATCAATTATTGTTATTCTATCAACTACTGATATTTAAATTTAGGATAACCAATTTTTCATACTTCACTTTAAAATACAGAAAACGTAATTTTATCAAGTTTCAAATAAAAATTTCAAATTATATAATCTATCTCCACTTAATAATCCAATGAAGATGTTTTTTGAATTTTGATACAAAGTTTTAGTACTTCGTGGTAGGCACCTTATATAAATATAAGTAAACACCTTATATAAGAAAAAGTAAACACCTTATATAAATATAAGCTTGAATGAACATTTTCGTTAACTTTTATGGTTTTTTTTTAGCCTAAACAAGAATGGTATGAAATATATTATGCTTGATATATAGTCACCCATACTTCATTAACAAACTTAAAATATCAAGTTGGAACAAAATGTGAAATTTCATTGATAATTTTTAAAATTATTACAGTCATGTTATGTATGAAATCCCATGTAAATTTTTGAAAAATTTTCGCTTATCCCCTTTTTGCAGCGCCATTGCGGTAAACACCGGAACCGAAAAATCGCCCTATACAGTTTACAAACAGCTGATAAATTTGATGTACTACTTTCAACTGTTCGAATTTCTATAAGGTCGATTTTATATTTTTTTGACGAAAGATTATATTGATTATATTTATTAATTTATGCCAATTATTATAAAAATATTAAAAGACGTATTTAATTAAATATTATGTAGTTTAAGATATTTAAAATAAGTTTCTAGTCAAAATTTTTGAATTTGATTAATCTTTAACGAAAGTAAATTATTGCCAGATGAAAATATTAGTTTTGTAAAAGAATTTGTAGTGTAGATGAAGACAGTCAATTAAAAAAAAGGTAAAATAATGAAAAGAAGACACATTTCTTTTATTAATTATAATATAAACTACCATATATTTTCTTAATAGTTTTATGTTATTTTAGATTTGATTGTTGATTATTTGTTTACGAACGAAATTAATTATTAAAAATGATTTTGAAATAATTTATGATTCAGCCATTTTTGTTTTTGACCCCGAAATTTTGTCAATCCAAGCAAACTAGGGAGCTCGATAAGTTTTACTTTTTTATGTGTTACGAGGTTATTATTTACTGTAAAATTATAGAATTATTATTTAAATTCAAAAGAATGTAATCTTAAAGTATATAAAATTGCAACCCAATATTATTAGAATAAAACGATATAGGAACTTTTCTGACGTGGGTCACTTATTTGCATTTTTGTGCTACAAAAGAAAATCAAATTGAATTAGAATCTTCAGTTTTGTTTACACGAAAAAATATTGGGTCCAACTCGGATCCTTTTTATTCAAAAACACAAGCAAGAAAGTGAGAGAAGATATAGTAATAACTCTTTCACTCGTTAATAAATTTCTATTTTAAAACTAAATAGGCGTCTCGATTTTTCGCTTATGTGATTGGTTGAAAATTTTTTTTTATCATTTTTAAAACGCAATTTTTTCTTTAATTATTGATTTCATTTTGTTTTATTACAGTTTAATGAAAAATTACAGTACCAAATATGTCACAAAATCAGGAGAAAAATGAGGAAACAACATGCCAGAATATGGTTTCAAATCTTCCACTTTTATTCACTGGTGGTTACCCTACATCTCTTGAAAAAATAAGTGAAAAACAATTAGAAAATTTTATTCCGTTTATGGTTCAATGCTCCTTAGGTGTTGGGAGCAATCAAAATGATTTAATTGAGCCTGAATGGTGGCCAGAAAATGTTCCTTTTACAAATCCATTCACAGAACCACCTACGTTTAGAGGGGTTTGTACTATTAGTTGTTACACTTTATTATGATTCAATATATATTAAATATTATTTGATTATAGGATTGGCTAGCCAAAATGAAGGAAATTGTAGTGATTTGCTACGAATTCCATAAAAGTATATTCTTATTAAGATTTTGCAATGAGCTAGCATCGTACGAACGAGAATGCCTTCGTTTTATAAACAACTATAATTCAACAACCTCATTGTATGAAAGGACAAGTAATCGGTTACTCGTTACATTCAGAAATGAGAATATGGTATACACATTTTTTCATTGAATTACAATTTATAAGACAACTTATAGAATCTAATAATATCTTGCAGCTTTATGACCAACAACAATCAAACCATAGACGGTGTTTACTTCCAAGAACTTCTAGCACCCAATCTTTAGATAACTCTCAGCAAATGGTTGAACCTGCTTTATTTGATATATATCTATGTGACAATTGTGATGCTGAATTGTATTCTCTCCAAGCTTATAAGGTAATGTTAATTGAAAAAACTAAAATTATATACACCGTAACAAAAAACATAAAAGTAGAACTTATGATTTATTCCTATTGTTACATTTTTCTACCTTCCTCGAATTAGCCTAATTCCATAAACGGAATGCCCTAACTTCTGAATTCGATTACTTTCGAATTGAAAAATTATTAGATATAAATTTTTGTCCAACATACCGAAATCATCGATTTTTATGATAAATCATCAAAAATTCGATGATATAAACAATTTGCCTGCAGTATGAAAAAGCGTTCGTAAGCGTAATCTAGCCTTGGAATATATGTGCCGTCAAAAGAAACTACCGACTAATAACAATATCTTGTCAATAAACTCAGTACAGTTGATTGCTTACGCTGATGATGTTGTCATCCTCGGCCGAAGTGAAGCTGTTATGAATGAGGCTTTCAAGTCGCTTGAGAGTGGTGCTAGGAAAATTGGTCTGCAAATTAGCTACAATAAAACCAAACATATGAATGTTTCAAGAGAGGCTGAGAAGAAAGATTTGATGTGCCGCGATGAACGGAATTGAATTTTTTAAATATTTGGGATCAATGCTTGACTCAAACAACAGCATACTTACTTACAGATATAAAAGCTCGAATCGCTGCAGGTAATCGAACTTTCTACTCAATTAAACCTCTCCTTGGATCACCGTATGTATCAACTAACACCAAGCTCAAGTTATACAAGACATTGATTAGACCGGTTGTGATGTATGGGTCACAAACCTGGACCTTTACACAAAATGACGAATCGCATTTATCTGTATTTGAGCGTAAGATCCTACGCTACATTCTTGGTCCACTTAAGACAGACGACGGAGTATAGAACCCGGTATAACTTTGAGATCAGAGACCTTCTCGAGGGTCCTGATATAATAGGTTGTATCCGTTATAATAGGATTGCTTGGTTTGGGCATGTTCTACGAGCCGATTCACAGTCTGGAATGATTAGAAAAATGTACGTTAGTACCCCAGGGAGTGGGCGACCGCGAGGTAGACCACGACTACAATGGGAGACTGACGTAATAAACAACCTTAAAAAAATCGGCTGCCATGGTAATTATGGCGCTGTTGCGAATGACCGTGGTGAATATTCAAAGCTGATTAGACTTCTTTTTTTTAGATAATTATTTGGTATTTTATATTTGCCGTTACCAGATAGGCAGGTAAAATTTTACCTTTATTGCTTTGATGTAATAAATTTATTTATTATTTTAAAGCATAAATTTGTTTAATATTGCTTGGTAACAGGTAAGGTAAAATTTGGTTTTAGTTGTTAGTGGGATTTTCAAATTTAACCCTTTATTTGTACTCTTCAATTTTGTTAGTGTCTTTTGTGTCCCCATTTTTTTTGCTTTTCTCATATCGTGCTACTGTTGCATGACGCCTGCTATCGTGTTTTTGTGACAGAGACACCCAGTTTCTTTTGTATTGTGTAGTGTTGAAATTTAGACCTGGCCGAATTTCAGTATCTATACCTGCAATGTCAAAGGGTAAGTCTTTGTCTCAACAAAAAGGTAGCAGAGTAAACCAACAGCTTAGCATTGACTTCACCAACATAAGAGGTCTCAATTCGAATCTAAACGAGGTTCATCACTACATCGAAAAAAATAGACCTGACATATTGTTTCTTACCGAAACAATTGTTAGTGGCAAAGCATCGAAATTGGATCTCGATAAATACTGGATACCTAGTTACGAATTGGAACATTCCTTTTATAACAAGCATGGTGTCTGTGTATTTGTTCGAGATTCACTTTCATGTATGAGAATTAAGGCCTACGAGTTGAACTCTAAGCACCATAATTCTATAGCACTGAAGATCTCAGGTGTTGATGAAACTATGTTTGTAATAGGATTATACAGATCCCCAAATTCTCCCTCAGGATGTCCATTTTTCGATAAAATATCGGCTAATCTAGACAAGATTACCATGGACTACCCCAAAGCAAGACTGGTCATTCTTGGAGACTTTAATATTCATAATAAAGAATGGCTTAAGTATTCATCGCGCACTGACGACGTAGGAAGGCAAGCCGAACTGATACTCGCAGATTATCACGGTTTGACGCAAATGATAGAGTGTCCAACTAGAATCGCAGACAATTCACATCATAACAATAATTTGCTGGATCTGTTTTTGACAAACGAACCAGATACTACGAAGACAAAAGTTGAACAACCCCTCGGAACATCGGACCATTTGCTAATATCAGCAATAGTGCAATTTACATCACCGACACAAATTAAAGCAAATCCTCGTCGGGTTTGGAACTATAAACGCGCTGACTGGGAGGGACTAAGAAACTTTTATGATGAAACACCTTGGAAAACTATTTGTTGTGTTGATCAAGATCCTAGCACATCGGTAATAAGAATTTCTGAAATCATAAAAGAAGGAATGCGGCGGTTTATCCCAAATCGATTAATCACTCCTAAAACAGCCTTGGTTCACACGGGATGTTGATGAGGCAGTGAGGAATAAACGCAAAGCATTCAAGACGTATAACGCTAATAAAACACCTGAAACCCATAGCGCCTATAAGAAAGCCAGAAATATTAGTAAATTCAAAATAGACTTGGACAAAGACGCGTTTATCCAGAAGAACGCAAAGAAATTCGCCGATCACCCATCTGGCTCACGTAGTTTCTTTCAGGCAGTTAAATCAGTCCAGAGCAATTTAACTCGATCATCTATTCCAACCTTAGTTCTGAATGACATTCCCGTGAGCGACTCGAAAGAGAAAGCGGATCTTTTGGGTCGTATTTTCGCAGAAAACTCAAACATAGTTGAACCCCCCCATTCTCCTACACTTATTCCCCCAGTTGTAACGAAAATGAAACCAATTATTTTTCGTTGCAATATTGTACGGAAAATGCTTCTTTCTATCAATATCAACAAATCCGCTGGCCCCGACGGTATTCCACCCCTCATTCTTAAAAACTTTGCTAGACAGCTTGCTCCAATTTTAACAAAAATTTTCTATTTATCCTATGAAACCGGAATATTTCCCGATTCTTGGAAGCTGGCCAGCGTTCAACCCATATCAAAGAAAGGCAGTAAGATAGACCCTAACAATTATAGACCAATTGCAATTCTGTCGGTTTTAGCTAAAATATTTGAAAAATATGTTAACTACAATTTAATAGATTATTTGGAAATGTCGCGAATTATTGATGATAAGCAGTATGGTTTTCGTAGAAGTCATGCAACAGGTGATCTGTTAGCCTACGTATCCCATCTCTGGAACAAATCGCTGGAAAACCACGGTGAAACATTCAGTATTTCACTTGACATTTCTAAGGCATTTGATAAAGTGTGGCATAAAAATCTTATAGCTAAATTAAAATCTTATGGCATAGACCATCTTACTGTCTCATGGATTCATAGTTTTCTTACAGGTCGCCAATTTCATGTTAATTTAGATGGTATCACATCCAATATTTTCACAACCAATGCTGGGGTTCCCCAAGGTTCTGCACTCTCACCAACCTTGTTTCTTCTATCCATTAATGACTTACTTATTTCCACAGTGCACCCAATCCATAGTTTGCTGATGACAGCACATTACATGCATCACATGCATCTCCTAAATTTCGATCTCATCCTGCAGGTACCACTGATAGAGAGCTGCTAATTGATTCCATCAACAAAGATCTGGAGCGTATAATGGAATGGGGAGATCGTAATCTTGTTTCATTTAATCCAACCAAAACCAAATTATGCCGTCTTCCACGAATAGAGCGACATAAAAATTTTCCTATTAAAATAAACCATGAGGAATTGCGAGAGGTTGAATCAGTTAGACTTCTTGGAGTGGATATTCAAAATAACCTGAAATGGAATAAACATGTGTTCAACCTCGCTAAATCTGCAATGCAAAAATTAGGATTCTTGAGTCGATGTAAAAAGTATTTCAATCCCGAGCAAATTTTGCTAATCTTCAAGTCCTTTATTCGTCCATGTATGGAGTACTGCTGTCATGTTTGGGGAGGTGCTTGTCAGTCAACAATAAATTGTCTAGACTCTGTACAGAGAAAAGCAATACGGTTGATTGGTAATACCGAACTAACGGACCAGCTTGATTCACTCCAGCACAGAAGAAATGTGGCTGAATTGTCAACCTACTATAAATATAACTTTAGCGAATTCTCCTCTAAGGAAATTCAAAATATCCTTCCATCGTGTGCGCAGTATAATCGTCAAACAAGAGCTGCCGAGTTATCCCATCCATTTGTTGTACAAATACCTCGTTGTAGAACTGTGTCCTTCCAAAACGACTATTTTAATAGAGTGGCCAAATTATGGAACTCATTGCCTTCCTCTGTATTTCCCGATGAATTTTCCCCTCAGGCATTTAAAGAAAATGTCCATCATCATTTGAAAAAATTAGTATAGTTATCCCTATATCCCCATTCCTTCCATTTTCCTCATATCCTTCCTTTATAGTTGACATGGTATCTTCGGATATTCAAAGAGTCTAAATAATGAATATTTCATATTTAGTGTGCTAAACATGTCTAACTAATTAATATAAAGACTGGCAACGCTCCTACATGGAGCATGAACGCCTTAAAAAAAATGACAAAGCGTTCAAAAGTAATAATAATAATAATAACGACATTTATTTAGATACATAACCTATAAGTATACTATACATATATTATGATGTGATAAATACATTACAATCTGTAAAAATTCATATCTAGCTGCAATGAGTAGGCTATAATAATTTAAAAGAAAACAATTAAAGCTAAAAAAAAAATTTTAACAAAATAATAATACATATAATATACTTATATAATAATTTCAAACATCATAGACTATTGGCACAAGCCGTTGGTCCAGTTGGCTTACAAATATTTGTTGATTACATCGTTTACATCGATGAGTCCCCCTCTTGTTTTGAAAATGATCATAATTTTATGCCTATTAAATTCATCCGAAAAGTACTTAGGTATATTTTCGTATTCTAACGACGGGTATTCGTCGTGTAGGGTTCCTTGCTGCGCTCTTCGAATGCATTCTGCTTTTTGTAACAATTTAAGCTTCGTTATGATTAAAGTCATACAGTTTTCTAAAATTTTCACGCTTTTACTGTTCACTATATCTTGTAGATTGAGACTAACTTCGCATCTTTCCGCCAATTCTATTAAAGTAGGAGCCCAAAAGCATTTATTTTTGATTGATTCTTTTGTGAGGAATTTCGGAAGTCTATCATCAGTATATTTTAAGGTTTTAATAACATAGTCGAAGTGCAAACGCAGTGTATATAAATATACACTATCTAAACCTGTTTCCAAACTTATCATATAATTTGGGGTACATTGTGGGAGGCAAAATAGTTTTTTAATAAAAAATCTTTGAAGCTCCTCGACTCATTATATTCCATATAGTCCCACACCTGTGCACATTACAGCTCGAGATACAGCCTCAAAAATCTTTAATCTACCTTAATAGTTCAACAGATTTTTACAAATGAAATTGCTCTATATGCAATTTATAGCAGTCTTAGAAACGTTTAGCTTTTCCGCTACATTTTGGCGAAACGATAGTTTTGGCGTTAATGTAACTCCTAAATATTTATAAGATGTCACTACTTCAATAGTGTCACTCTCATATTTCCAAAGCTCTAATGTAGATCTTCTCCCTCCTAATCCAAAAATCATGATTTTTGATTTTTCTATGTTAATGACAAGGTTTACAGTACCGATGGAGCTGATCTATCATTTTTTGCAATATTTTTGGGTTATCCGCAAGCAAAACTATATCGTCCGCATATATTAAAACTTTTATTACCCAACTTACTATTTTGATCCCTCCTTCTATTTCATCATAAAGGTCATTGATAAATAGCGCAAACAGAATCGGGCTAAGCAGGCAACCCTGCTTAACCCCCATTTTGGTTCTAAACCAATCTGACAGATCCTCACCATTCCAAACACATGCTTCAGTGTTTTGATAGAGTAGTCGCAGAATTCGTACAAACTTATTTGACAGGCCCGTATTCAAAAGTTTGTAAAATAGCGCGGCTCTGTCTATAGTATCAAAAGCAGATCGGAAATCTACAAAGCGTATACTTTCGATTTACCTTTCTTAACCCTTAGACGTATTATGCTGGCTAGTGGGTAAATGCAATTTACTGTGGAGTATCCTTGTCTAAATCCAGCCTGGAACTCGTTTATCACCTGATGATTTTTTACCCAAGATTCCAGCCTCAACAGCAGTATTCCTGTGAATATTTTGGCGATTGTGTCAGTGAAGGATATTCCTCTGTAGTTAGTCACTTCGTTTACATTACCTTTTTTAAATATCGGGAAAATTATAGACTTCTTAAAGTATTCCGAAATTGCATTGTTTTGAAATATGTAATTAAAATATTTTGTCAGCGTCACTATATACGCTATTGGGCAGTTCTTGTAAAATTCATAAGGAATTCGATCAACACCTGGGGCTTTCCTATCTTTTGCTTTTTTAAGCACATACAATACTTCATTGAGTGTAATTTCAGAGTCCAATTCATCAACCACAATCTGTGGTTCTGCATATGAGATTGGGCTTGTATTAAGTGGTGGGTTCAATAACTGTTCAAAATGTTCAAAAAAATCGTTCATTAAAATATTTTTACCACATCTGAATTTATTTGCTCTAATTTCTCGCAATGTAGTACCCCATTCTTTGGTATCCCTAAGTTTATTAAGACGATCCGCAAGTCGAACATCATATTCATTTTTCTTTAAGTAGCACACATTTTTATACATTTTATTTCACTTATTATATACATAGCTCTTTTATAATTTGGGACTCTGTATTTCTGTACAATTTTAATAATCTGAAAGATTTCTTTCTGGCTTTTGCGCAGTCATAGTCGAACCACTTTTGCCTGAATTCCCTTGTTTTTATATTGTTGGCATTTGGATCATAATTTGCAGCATTATATATTATACTGGTAAATGTAGTATCAATTAAAGAGCTTTCAATATCATTAATACCAAATTGATTAATTGCATCTTCGACTTTCCTAGAAAAACTAGCCAAATCTTGTTTGGTTCAAACTAACTGTGGTAGAAGCTATAGGTTGTATTGAATATCTTCGACCTGGTTATCGTATTTATACAAGGATAATATAAGCGGCATGTGATCCGAGAAAGTTTCACTACCTATGCACAAATCGACTTTGAAATTTAGAAGTTCAGTTGGTATAACACAAATATCATTAACTGAGGAACCCATAACCCCAATAAGGTGAATTCTCCATATTTATCACTTTCTGTTCTGCCATTTGCAACCACTCCACCACAATCGTTGACTAAATCTAAAAACTTTTTTCCTCTATCATTTAAAATTTTATCTTTAGATTGTCTTATTTCAGCAAGCGTGTTGTTAAGGTCAAATAATTGATTATCTAAAATCTGTCCTTCTCCTATTCTTATATTTAAATCACCTATTACTATGGTTTTTTGGGAGATATTTGATTCTAGCATAAAGTTATTAAGAGCTTCGAAATTTGCATTCCATCTATTGCAATTTAGGTAGCATGGGAGTATGTTAAAATTTTTATTATTTATAAACAGAGAGATATATTTAAAATTACCTTGCGTATTGAGTTTCAATTGATAAGATTCGACAATACTCAACTTGAAGCCGTATACTGCCCCTTCTTGTGCTCTTCCATATTTATTTTGTCTAACTGCTGGTATCCAATAAAGCTTATATTCACTAAAATATTTTGCAAATCTGACAGTATTTCCCTCTTCAACCCAGGTTTCAAACAACAGAAAGATATCATGTTTTTTTTACAAATTCAAAGAAGCATGGAAACAAAAGCTTATTGGCAAGGCCATTTATATTATATGCTAAAATTTGGAAAGTTTTATTTATTATTCTATTTTAATTTTTACTTGGACTGACGACGGCTTGTGATTGCTATTTAGTTTCGTTCCCTGTTTGAAGTAGTAGAAGATTAGTATTATCAAAAATTTCTGCAAAATTATATTTGTATAATTCGTTCAGTTTTTCCAAATCATCCGAATTCGCTTCAACCATCTTGTTCCCGGTTAGGTAGAACTGCAAGTTGTCGATGAACAAGCTTCCTTTTTTGAGTTGCACTATTTTAGTACTATCTACTTCCTTGATTTTTTTGCGAATTTGCAGGAGCACGGCTCTTTTCCGCCTCGTTATTTGGGATACGTCTCCACTTACTGCCATCCCAGTCCCCTTTAAGGATTTGCACTTAGAGAGAATAGGTGAGGCCTCTTCCTGTGATCCCAACTCAGCGAAAATATTTGTTGTTCCTCTTATAGTAAATGCTCGTTTAAACGGAAATGTTGTTAATTTTTAAGACATCCAGACAAAATGCTATCACACTTTCTTTGACGTTGTTATCCATTACGGGAATTTTGTGAAAAATAAGATTTTTTTCTACGACTGTAATTATCGAGTCTTTCAATATTATTCTTGTGATCCTCACGTTCTGTTTCAACAGCCTTCTTTAACTCTTCAAATTTTGCTTCTATGATTGATGCTTTTTCTTTCAGTAGCGTATTCTCCTCTCTTATTTGTTTGAGTTCACGAGTTACGTCTTCTTTGGTTGCAAGGTGTTCAATTTTATTATCCAGCAATTTGCTGAAGGCATTCATAAGCTGCGTGAGACTCAGCTTGCCGACCTCTAACTCTACCCCATCCGTACTATTAGGTTTTTTGCATTGGATGGAGGATCCGGCTATGTATTCCCATGTGGACGTTTTGGATTATCACCCATTCTTCCCAGGTAACAATTTGACCTGAGTTATGCTCTATTCGATGTTAAGTAACTATTTTCGTATGTTCCACTGTATTGTTATATGAAATACAGTAAATTTACTATTATGTTTGCTCTCGATTTATTTCTGATTAAAAATGAAAACAACAAACAGAATGAGAAAACATCAACACACTTAAACTTGATTAACGGCTTTGTCATATATGCTATTACAACAACAGATCTAGTCTTTTTATTTTTAATTTAATTAACTTTTTTCTTGTTAATAATCACAAAACTCCAAACTATTTATATCCTTTTTATTTATTATTACTTATTCAACAATTTTAAACAACCTTTATATTATATTCACATTAAATAATTTATTTTAATAATTTTTGACGAGCAAGATTAAAATGCGATCTATTCAATATGAAATCAAATTTTATCAAAAGTAATATATCAGATATTTCTATTAAATATAAATGCAACTAAAAAGTTTATTTACAATTAAAATAACTAAACTTATTTACACGATTTTATGTTCACCAGACAGCGAGCGTTCCTTACAATTAATTCATTTCTTAGAATTACAACCAGAGTTGAAAAAACACCTTTTTCGGCAAACGGCCAGGGAGTCAGTTAAAGTCTTACTTTTTAGCCTGCGGCTGCAAAAGTAACTCTATTTTTATTTTATACGCCGGCGGCTGTGAAGTAGCATTTGTTATTTTTTCAAACATATTGTATAACTATGACAACAAAAAATAAGTTGATTCTCATTGGATTATGATATTTTGAATTATTGTATGTTACTATGACAACAAAACATAACAAACAGTTTCATTGGATAATGAAATTGGGAATTATTGTATAAGCATGACAACAAAATAACAACTATTTCAATTGGATTATGAAATTTTGAAAAGACTGCTTTGATAAAAACATTTTATTCATACAAATTTAAATGTTTTTTTCTCTTTTTTGGAAATAATTATGACGATAAAAATTCATATTTATAAAAAGTTTGATGTATTAATTAAGATTAATTAATCACTTTAATCACTTTAGCACCTAATTAAATAATGTACTATTTTTAAAAAGAAAACAAAAAACTGGGTTTTTCTTTTAAACGCGTTTTTTATTGTTTTAATAGTACATTATTTAATTAGGAGCTAAAGTGATACTTTTTGTGTTGAGTCTATAGTTTGACAATTATAGACGATACACAAAAAGTCACTAGCTCCGACTTAAATACACTATTTTTTCGGCAAACATTTAAATTTTTTATAAATATGAAATTAATACATCAAAATTTTTATAAATATGAATTTTTATCATCATAATTACTTCAGAAAAGGAGAAAAAAACATTTAAATTTGTATGAATAATTTTTTTTTCAAAGCAGCCTTTTCTAAATTTCATTATCCAATTGAAATAGTTGTTATTTTGTTGTCATAGTTATACAATAATTCAAAATTTCATTATCCAATGAAACTGTTTGTTATGTTTTGTTGTCATAGTAACATACAATAATTCAAAATATCATAATCCAATGAGAATCAACTTATTTTTTGTTGTCATAGTTACAATTTGTTTGAAAAAATAACAAAATAACAAATGCTACTTTACCGCCGCCGTAGAATAAAATAAAAATGGCGTTACTTTTGCAGTCGCAGTCAAAAAAATAAGACTTTAACTAACTTCCTAGACGCAGTAAAGTTAAACTTTGCAGCCGTTTTGTTTTTAATAAGTTTTATACTACGAAGATTCGTTTTTTCTTGTTTTAAATAAAAATATCTAATGGGAGTGGAAAATCACAAAAAACTAGTTGTTGTCCTGAATATTCCAAGATTATTTAAAGGTTCTTTAAAGATTTTTAAGATTCTCTAGATTCTCTAAAGATACTCTGTGCGTGTATATCCAAATATTCTAAAGATTCTTCGAAAATTCTCATGATATTTGGAATGATTTTGTGACGATTCTTAGGAATCTCTTTTAGGATTCTCAAGATTTCTTGAATATTCTCAGAAGCTACTCAAATGTGCGACTTATGTATGTTCTGGGTCCTGAATAGTAACCTGATTCACTTACCTATCTCAACTTGAAAAGATTATGGAAAAACAGGTAAACAATTTGATTAAATGAAGAAATTGAGTTTCTGGGGATTGTAAATAATACGGATTACCATACTGATATCATTCTAATAAGAATATTGGTTAAAAAGGTGTAACAATATACCTTTGACAAAAAATCTATTGAAAGTCGCTTTCCAATCGAAATCACTCGAAGGAATTAATTGTAACCAATTCGTCTTATATTCAGTAAATCATCAGAAATAGAACCAAAACAACAGAAACAGCAATTTTTTTGACATTTAAAAACAAAATAACCAAAACCGAAAATTTATGCACAATCAAATATGTATGTACAAATTTAATTTTTTATTATTTTAAAAGCTTGAAAACAAACCGTAAAATATAAAGGGGCTGAAATCTCACAGCTCTAAGATATCAAGACGTCTGGGTTGAGGATTTTGATATAGTTTTAATCGGCAAAAATCTTTTATGAGGACATTGTTTTTAGTTTAAGGCAGCGATGTTTATCAAACATAAAACTCTTTGTTAAAGTACATGTGTATTTTTAACTCTGTTTAGAAATTTATTACAAA
Organism: Diogma glabrata; assembly: GCA_963693315.1. NCBI lineage: Eukaryota > Metazoa > Arthropoda > Insecta > Diptera > Cylindrotomidae > Diogma > Diogma glabrata. The sequence continues at coordinate 219,432,557 of OY856186.1, forward strand.
ACTAACACGAAACATCAACACGTTGCCGGAAAATTATAACAGATCATAAATTAATATAATTTAGTGAAAAGACGATACAATCAGCAAACTACTCAAAAACCTCCTATTTAGCGTTTCGAGAAAATATTACAAAATCAAAACGAAGTAAATTCATATTCTTGCAAAATTCCAAAAATATTGTAAAAATTAAATAAAATCAAAACTTTAAACTTTTTTCAAAATTTTAAAAATATTTCAAAAATTGTTACAAAATCAAAGATTAAAACTTTTTCAAAAATTCTAAAAATATTGCAAAAATTATAACAAAATCAAAAATTGAAACTTTTTCAAAAATTCTTAAAATATTGTAAAAATTATAACAAAACCAAAAATACAAACTTTTTTCAAAATTCTAAAAATATTCAAAAATTCACAAATTAAAATTCAAACTTTTACCGAAATTCTAATAATATTGCAAAAATTATAACAAAATCAAAAATTAAAACTTTTTCAAAAACTCTAAAAATATTGCAAAAATTATTACAAAATCAAATATACAAACTTTTTTCAAAATTCCAAAACGAATTCTTTTGACACACTTCACAATATTTTTTTGACAAACTTATAATGCCATAATTCTCTATAATATAATAATAAAATGTCATGTCATACAAATAATTATAAAGTACTAGCAGGACACGGCGTGCTTTGCTACGCTTATAAATAAAGTTTTTACGCAGACATTTGGAGAAATGATTTCAAAAAGTGGTAATGAGAAATGATAGCGTAATTTTTAATTTTTCTTTTTAAAAGTATGAATGAAAAATAATCAGCATTCTAGCTCATCAGTTCGGATATATAAAAAATTAGCGATCTGCCAATATGTTTTCAAGTAAGCAATAAAACAACTTAAATGACTTGTTGAATTAGTATAGGTGTATCATCTCTATATAAAACATTATACAGAACAAAAACAGATTTACAAATGTTCACAGTGCTCATGCATTGTATTTGTTTCCGACACGAAACACACAAAAACTGTCCTAAAGAATTTTTTCTGAGAGAAAATGAAAAATGCTTTCAAATTGCATAATTCAAGTGAATTACAATAATTACTTTGATCTTAACCACTCACAAAATCTCACAAAATTTTATATTTTACACTAAATAGTGTAAAAGTTTCGTTTATTTAACATTATATCCGTCGCATATTGCCGCTATCTCATAAGAAAGAAAATTCGAAAAAAACTCGTTATGATAACATTCAATACTCATAACATGCAACTTATTTATTTTAATATGGAAAAAATTTCAAAATGTCAATTTAATTCTGTTTATTTATTCGAATACAGCTTATGGGAACACTATATTTTTTTGTTTTTCCGTCTAGTGCGTACACGAATAAATCAGAAGGTTTTCCTAACGCGTTAGCCACATACAGTGTGAGAAGAATGATGAAAAGCACGGGTTCTCCAAATCTAGTCCACATGCTTGCAGTAACTGTCCTTGTGCTTTGTTAATGGTCATTGCAATAGTTGTACTGGAGACTAAACGTTTGAATTCAAATGCCATATCTGTTGGGATCATTGGAATACGTTGTAACACTACATCTTCCGCTTCGAATTTTTCCATTCAAAATTGTAGCTTCAATGACATTGTTCATCATCTTTTTCACCGAAAACTTCAAAAAAAATTTGTGCAATTTCAAAGTATTTGTCATATTTTGAATTACAATATGTATCACAACAACACACAAAAACATTTTAAGACCTAAGTTCCACAACATCATGCTTTTTAAGACGTAGATGGACGAAAATTTCTTTTTTTTTTTGGATTTTTATATTCTTTTTAAGGAATGGAAAACTAAATAATAAATCCTTTCAGATAATAATGTACGACATAGGGCAATATTTCATGATAGGATGGAGGAAATAAAAATAAAATACTTTTTTTCAAATTTGCTGAAAAGCAAAGCTAAAACTGGGTTACTAATTATCCTAGGTAGTGCTAAAGCATATACCAATATCATGTAACGCATTGTTTTCCTTAATCCAGCATATATGACACTCATTGTAATTCTTTTAGTACCCAAAACACATTTTATTTTAAAAAAATAGCTTGTCCTCCATCGTCAAAGAATATTCCATAACTAAGACTAAACTAAAGGTTCTATCGTTGATTGAAAAAAATTCATTCGCTAGCACCCCTAAAATATCACTTATTCACTTCTATCAGTGACATCTACTGCCATTGCAAGTGGTATACAATATCTCACGTTAACTGATTTGCCAATAGCAGGTACTAAAGTACGCGGGGTTGTCACACCAATAGATCCAAAATTTTAAATTTTGCATATGTTCCTGCGAGCGGGAAGATATATTAAATTCATTGGTATTAATGCATTGTTACCGTTTACAAATCACTATTGCAAACGTGTTGCCGACTAAGACTCGACGCAGTTCTTTTGTTCATTGTACTTAACGCTTGCAGTGTAAGTAAGATGGTTCTCCATTAACTGCTACGATTAACGCAGCGAGATAATTTTTGATGTTCCATCCAATTGAACATAAATGTATCAAAACACTGGGCGTCGACGCTATTTTATTGGGCTTTGGATAAAATGCAGAGCAATATTACGAGTGTCAATGTCGATAAGGGTAGTATTGGAATTCTGACCACTATCTAATCACTTCAGTTATCAAAACTGATTTATTGACGATGTAAATAATTCTGCCCAAAACTTTACTGAAACCATTCAATTCGGCATTAAAAAATTCGTTTCCTTCTCAATAATGAAATCCCAACAAAAATATTTGTTTTCCAAGGCAGCCAAATTGACCTTTAGAAACAAAAGTAGATTATTTAATATTTGGATCCATAACAAAAACGCCTTAAACCGTTCCCAATATCTAAAGGCCAATAAAATATCAAACCAGATAATCAAAAACGAAAAAGCAGAGATTGACAGAGCGAAAGCGGCAAAACTTTCAACTATGTCCATTTCTGACAAAAGATTTTACAGTGCCATTGATTCTTTAAAATCTGGTTTCAAATCTTCTAGTCCTCCTTTAATTGACGGTGATTTGATCGTCACTAACCCCACAAGAAAAGCCACATTGTTCTTCATTCATTCATTCTTTAAAATCTGGTTTCAAATCTTCTATTCCTCCTTTAATTGACGGTGATTTGATCGTCACTAACCCCGCAAGAAAAGCCACATTGTTCGCGGAGCGCTTTGTTTTGAACTCGACCGTTTTGAAAACTCCTAAACTAAAGAAATACCCCGAATTCAGTCTTCGGGATTTAATATGAAAGATCTTCATTTAAAACCCAATATTGTCGAAAAACTTTTAAGGAGGCTAAATATTTAAAAATCCTCGGTCTGGACAACATTCCTCCTATTTAGTCGAAAAATATTTTCAAAAGAATTTGCACATACTCTTACCAAAATTTTCTACAAATCCTTTAAATCTAGTATTTTTCCTTCATGCTGGAAGTAGGCCAAAGTCCAGCCCGTCCCCAAAAAAATAACAAAATGTGATATTTCTAATTATAGACCAATAGCCTTACTCTCAGTCCTATCTAAAATATACGAGCACTATATTAATTCAAAAAATATATACAAATTTTTGAAAGACAACCATTTGATATCCGACAGCCAATACGGTTTTAGACACAAAAGATCAAAAATCGATCTATTAAACTATGTAGCTCATCTTTGGAACAGCCTACTTGAAAAGGGTGGTGAAACGTACGTAATCGCATTAGACATCTCAAAAGCATTTGATCGAATCTGGCATGCCAACCTGATCAACAATCTCGTTGCGTATGAATTTCACCGTCCACAGTCGTAAAGCTGATACAAAATTTTCTCAATCGATGCCTTTTCTTCTGAGCCTAAATTAATTAACGCTGGTGTACCCCAAGGCTCAGTTTTATCCCCCACTCTATTTTTAATTTATATCAACGAACTGTTGGAAATCACCGGTAAACCCAATAAATAGTTTTGCAGACGAAGGGTAAAAAGGGTAAAATGCACATAAGTGCCATAAGTGTAAACGAAAACCTAGAAAAAGTCGAAAAAGGGGTGACAAAAATTTTGTCAATTTTAATTCCACCAAAACACAGCTATTGATTGTTTCCAGATCAAAGACCGATTCCCCCAATGATATTTCAATTAGTATGTATGACGAACAAATAGACGAAGGTGAAAGCGTTCGTTTATTGGCAGTCACAATTTCCAATGACCTACTCTGGAACGATCATATGGCAATGGCAAAAACTGTGTCTAAAAAACTCTGCCTCAATAGCTGTAAAAATATTTCACTCCGTACCAATTACGCCACATTTATAAATCCTATATTCGTCTTTGTATGGAGTATTGTTGTCAAGTTTGGGGGCGCTGCATCTGTTTCCATCTCAGCTCTTTTGGACTCTGTTCAAAAGCGTGCTATGCGAACTGGTGGTCAACGAAATTTAACATCAAATCTTGATTCCCTACAACATCTTCGCACTGTTACTGATCTCGTTGTTTTTTATACATGTCGTCACTAGCAGTGCTCTGATGAAATCAGAACCATCATGCCTCAACCATATTCTTTCCCCGTTTCACTCGTCAATCGGTTTAGGCAAACAGCCAAACTGTTGAGATCACTCAATGTCATAGTGACAGAATGCAGAGAGATTTCTTTGACCGTACATCGTACAATTGGAATGCTTTGCCCTTTGCCGTTCAATCCACAAAAGTTTAAAAAAGGCGTTCATCAATACTTCAGAGCGCATGTTGTTGTGGGACCTTGATCTTAAAAGGTATATATGTGTTGTTGTGACACATATTGTAATTCCTATAACACAACACTTTTTATTTAAAAAAACTCGATTGATTTTGGCATCTGGTAACATATTATATAGCCAAGCTATGTTGTTCTGATTTTTTTATTCTATTTCTTATCGATACACCTCTGATGCGAACTCAAGACAAAATGCCACTGCCCGTTTAAAAGAAGAAATATAAGTATTCCATCATTCATGATTTTATTTTATTTTTAGGAACACGAAAAAGGTTGCCAATCCGATGATGATGTAATAATTTGTGAACCTGAAGAACATGTGGAGACGTCTGATGAAACACATAAAAAGTTATCTGCGTTTTTATCAAATTTTAACTTACAAAGTAATAACATTCCATTTATATCAAATAAAAAAATTATATCACCTCAAAAAGAAAGTCCTGGCTCACCGGAAAAATTTCGTCGTTTACCTCGACGACAAAGAGGTGTTTTGCCTTTATCTAGATGTCCAGGAATTCCTTTCTCTTCTCCACTAGGACAATTTTTAATTCAGAAATCTAAATCATCTGCTATAACGGATGATTATACATTGGAACGATTAGAACGTATTGACCGTTTTTCAATTGCTCCAACTATAGGATGTAATGGCTACAAACCACGTTGGATGGACAAGAAACCTTCATACAATCCTATAGTTACATTTAAAAGACTTCCTGATCATCCTAAACGATCAGAATATCATTTTTATACATTTCCTAGAAGACAATTTTCCACAAAATCTCGTGATAAAGAATTTGAAATACTAAACTCAATATTATTAAAGAAATGTAAACCTTGTTCAATATCTTTAAAAAAATTAACCGATATCGACGTTAATTTATATAAAATGAAAATCAAACTTAAAAGACTAAGTAACGCAAATAACACAACCGTAACTAAACCTATTAAAATTGTAGAATATATAGATTTGTGTTCATCGGACGAAGAAGACGATAATAATGAAAATATGAAAGAAAAATCAAATATAATAAATAATGATAATCCATCGACAAAAAAATTACCATTTAAAACACAAAAAATCGATGGTAATATTCTATCAATACCGATAGAAACAACTTCATTATTAAATCATAATAATTCTAATACAAGTAATCATATTTTATTAGCAAAACCAATACAATCTGTATATCTAAATTTAAACAATAAAAATAATAATAATAATTTTTATGAGAATATAAGTAAACTGAATAATAATAATAATATTAATAGAGAAAATAATATTTTAAAATTAACAACAAATTCAAAAATTCCACCGTTAGTAAGAATATCAAATGCAAATTCGAATCCAACAGATCAACGAAGAAGTTTAACAGCAAATTTATAATAGAAATTTTGTTTTTATTTTATCTTAATTATAAACAATAAAATTAATTAATTTAAGTATGGATTGTTTTTGAATTTTATCCTTTAAATATTGTTAAACATATATAATCATTAAAATAATTTATAATCCAAAAAAATAGGTTCTTTCTCTTTACATATAGAAAATTCTATTTCTTTTTTATTATGATTTTTATTTATAACAAAAACAAAACAAAAATGATGTTTTGCAATAATAATATTAATTTATATTTAATAAATTATTAATTTTATAATAAAAAAAATGAGTTTCGAAATTAATTTTATTACCACAGAACTCAGTAGTTAGTCTGTATAAACAGTAACATTTCGATTTATAACGATGTAGAAATGTGATTGTTTTGAAAGGGAGTGGTAGTGATGATTGACTCTACGGTAATTGCTTGAACTTGCCTAAAATCTATTGCTGTCGATTTAAAAAAAAATGTAAAATGACTACTACGAGCTTGAATGTATAACTAAAAACGTTTGCATAAAAACCGGGGTAAATATGTATTAACTAGCATTAATTTATGTAAGCAACATGATTGAAATAACAAATAATTTTTTAAACGATATTATTATTTGTATGTACATACTGAATATAAATATAGATTTATCATTAGATAGAATAATGTAAAAAGTTTCGGAGATATCATAACAGACAGCATACATTTTTTAAAATTTAAAAAAGATTTATGGCTTTAACAAATATTACTTTATAAACTCATAATTGTAAGTGTGAATTTATCTATACATACATAACGCAGAAGTATTGCGACCTAGAATTTATATTGAAGCACGAAAGATGTACATTAGGGTGTCCCACAAAAAATGCTTTATTTTAATTTTCATAACCTTGAACCGGAATTAGGTTGTTTATGGTCTGAAGTTGAAGCCGACAAGTCAAAAATCTCTAACTGCAGAGTTTTATGTTTGTAAGAAACGGATTAAAATGTGTCCACAGATTCTAAATTTAGGAAGTTTTTAAAAATATTAGTATCCAAACGGCCGTTATAACGAATTTAGAAAACCATTTTTTTTTCTAATATAAAGCCTCTAGTTTCTTAACCATGTGTTAGATTTAGCTGATTTACGAACTAGTCCAAGATATAAAACACACACTTTTAAGAAAGGTTTTTTGATCTGGCTCCACAAATGCGACCGTGAGAGTGCCGGTTGTTTAAAACGCATTTTGTGTTTTACGAGCTTTTTTGTTGGAGCCGCTCACTCAGAAACTTCCAACTGCAGAGGTCTACTTTTTATCGATAAAAAAGATTTCAAAGATTTTAAAATTGTGAAGTTTTTAAAAATATTAGTATTCAAACGGCCGTTATAACGAATCTAAAAAACAGACTTTTTTTCTAGTATAAAGCCTCTAGTTTCTTAACCATGTGTTGGATGTGTCTGATTTACGAACTTGTCCAAGACATTTGTAAAAAACACATTTTTAAAAAAAGACTTTTGATCTGGCTTTACAAATGCGACCGTGAGAGTGCCGGTTGTTTAAAAAAAAATTTTTTTTTGCAAACTTTTTTGTTGGAGCCGCTCACTCAGGAACCTCTAACTGCAGAATTCTATTTTTAGAGTAAATTGAAAAAAGATAAAAAAGATTCCAAAGATTCTAAATTTGCTAATTTTTTTAAAATATTGGAATCCAAACGGTCGTTATAACGGTTTTAAAAAATCAATTTTTTTTAGACAAAAAAAAAAATATATATATATATATATATATATATATATATATATATATATATATATATATATATATATATATATATATATATATATATATATATATATATATATATATTTATATATATATATATATATATATATATATATATATATATATATATATATATATATATATATATATATATATATATATATGTGTATGTATATATATATATATATATATATATATATATATATATATATATATATATATATATATATACATATATATATATATATATATATATATATATATATATAAATCAATTTTTTTTTTTTTTCGTCTCCGCTTATCATATATAGTCGTTTGGTACAAAATTTTTCCCGAAATTCCGGGATGAAGCACATTACAATAGTAGATTTTTATATGAAATCTACCTAAAATATGCAAGTAAAAGTTGTAGATCTTAAAAAAATACATCGATTTTCTTCTTTGTTTAGGCAAAAAAAAATTTTTAAGCTTGAAAAAGAAGATCTTTTACAAAAAAAATTTTTAAACTGAAAAATTAAGATCTACTGTCGAATTTTAAAGATTTAACTAATAGCATTCGTTTTTCGCCTCTAACTATTTCGTTTCCGATTTTACAAAAAAATTATTCAAGTAAAAGTTGTAGATTTTAAAAAAAAACATCGATTTTCTTCTTTGTTTAGGCAAAAAAAATTTTTCAAGCTTGAAAAAGAAGATCTTTTACAGTCGAATTTTACAGAAATAACATTAAAGTTCGTTTTTCGCCTATAACTACATATTTCAGTTTTGATTCTACAAAAAAGTTGTGCAAGTAAAGGTTATAGATAATGAAAAAATACATCGACTGTTATTTTTGTGTTTAGCAAAAAAAATTTTTTAAACTTAAAATGTAAGATCTTTTATAGTTGAATTTTACAGCTATAACTAATATCGTTCGTTTTTCGCTTATAACTGTTTAATTTTTGGTTTTACAAAAAAAAATTATGAAAATTAAGGTTGATTATATACAGAAATAAAGAATTTTCATCGAATTAAAAAATACTTCCTAGAATTTTAAAATATACATTTTTATATAATACAATCCTATAATTTAATATAATATGCCAATGTCAAAAAGCTTATTAAAAATATTGATAAATAAATTTCTTTCTTTTGTTCTCGGTTCCTAATTTCAATTTTTTTTTTAATAAAATGTGTTGTGTTTGTGTAGTAGACATTATAATTATTATTTAATTTCTGTAAAATTTGACAATAAATTTAAGCTTAAAAAAATTTTTTTGTTTAAAAAAAAAAGGGAAATCGGTGTATTTCTTCAAGATCTACAACTTTAGTTGCATAATTTTTTTGTATAAAATAGAAACTGAAATAGTTAACGAACGAACTTTAATTTTATTTCTGTAAAATTCGATCTTACTTTTTAAGCTTTTAAACCTTTTTTTGCCTAAACAAAGGAGAAAATCGATGTATTTTTTTAAGATCTACAACTATTATTAAACTAATTTTTTTGTAAAATCGAAACTGAAATAGTTATAGGCGAAAAACGAACGTTATTAGTTATTTATGGACCCTGGTTAAACATTCCAATTCAAACCTATTGAATCCTATTAAATCCAATATAATTTCAATAGGTTTAAATCGGATTGAATTGGTTTAATAGGAAGACTTTGATCTACCAATTAAAATTCAATCGGAATGAATGGGATTTAACAGGAAAAGAGGTTCTGTAGGATTCTAATGGAAATTTCCAATTGAATTTCAATCGGAAATTAAGAGATTCAATAGGAAAAAGAAACTTGGAAAAAAATTAAACAATCTTATAAATTTAACAGGATTTAATTGGAAAAGATTTAATAGGAATGAATAGGATTAATCGGAATTCTGCAATGGAAATTTCCAATTAATTCCTATTTATATACATTTCCTATAGGTTCCGGTTGAAAATTAAAATAGAGATATTTAACAGGAATGAATAGGATTGTATTGGAAATAGATTTTTTGAATAGGAATTAATTGAAAATTCCCAATGCAGAATTCCGATTAATCCAATTAATTTTTTTCAATTGGTTTCATTTGGAATGTTTAACCAGGGGGAGAATTCGACTATAAAAGATCTTCTTTTTCAAGCTTAACAAACAAAGAAGAAAATCGATGTATTTTTTTAAGATTTACAACTTTACTTGAATAATTTTTTTTCTAAAATCAAAACTGAAATAGTTTTAGGCGAAAAACTAACGATATTAGTTAAATCTGTCAATTTCGACTATTAAAGATCGTACTTTTTCAGCTTAAAAATTTTTTTTTGCCTAAGCAAAAAAATAACAGTCGATGCATTTTTTCATTATCTATAATTTTTACTTGCACAACTTTTTTGTAAAATCAAAACTGAAATAGTTATAGGCGAAAAACCAACGTTAATGTTATTTCTGTAAAATTCGACTGTAAAAGATCTTCTTTTTCAAGCTTGAAAAATTTTTTTTGCCTAAACAGAAGAAAATCGATGTTTTTTTTAAAATTTACAACTTTTACTTGAATAATTTTTTTGTAAAATCGAAAACGAAATAGTTAGAGGCGAAAAACGAATGCTATTAGTTAAATCTTTAAAATTCGACAGTAGAAGATCTTAATTTTTCAGTTTAAAAATTTTTTTTGCCTAAACACAAAAATAACAGTCGTTGTATTTTTTCATTATCTACAACTTTTACTTGCACAACTTTTTTGTAAAATCAAAACTTAAATAGTTATGGCGAAAAACGAACGTTAATTTTATTTCTGTAAAATTCAACTGTAAAAGATTTTCTTTTTCAAGCTTAAAAAAATTTTGTTTGCCTAACAAAGAAAAAATTCGATGTATTTTTTTAAGATCTACAACTTTTAGTTGCATAATTTTTTTTGTAAAATCAAAACTGAAATAGTTATAGGCGAAAAACTGATTGTATCTAATGTTTTTTGCTCCTTGAACAGAAAAAATAAAATAGTGAGTGGTAAATTTTTTTTTAAAATTCTGAAAAAATTCACGGATGACTTTTAGACCATAAACAACCTAATTCCGGTTCAAGGTTATGAAAATTAAAATAAAGCATTTTTTGTGGGACACCCTAATGTACATATAAAATAAAAGTAAATTATAAAAATTATTGTTTTTATCAGTGTTGCAAAACGTTACTCGTAACGTAACGCAAAAACGAAAAAACGAAATGAAATAGCGTTATTTGTAATAATTACTTTCATAACGTTTTAAAAATAAAATTGCGTTACAATAACGCAAAACGTAACGATAACGTTAATATTTGTTTCGTTTTTTGGATATCTTTTTGTATAATTATATGAAAATCAAAGTGCAAGATTCGGTTATATAAAAGCCAACTTATCTACTCTTTTTTAATTTCATTGAACGCTTAAACTAAAGGTTTTGGTAGTTTAAAATTATATGATATTTGTACCAAAATAATGAAAATTTTGTAAAACTTTAAGTATATTGCAAGTAATTTCAAATATGTACTAGCCGTTTCTGCATCACAGGTGCTTTTGAATAATTTTAAGAAAGAATATTTTTATGCTGGCCGATATAAGAAATAATTCAGAAGATCTGTTAAATAAAAATTTACTCTAATATTTTTGAAATAATTAATTTTGAAATAAGTCAAATTTTTTAATGTATTTAATTATTTAGTTTTGTTTTACTTCGATTATATAAAATTAATATTTTTATAACTATACATACAAGAAATAACTGTTCATTAGAGCTTTTCTATATTTGTACATTTAAGGAGGTTATTTTTAAACATGATATTTAATTTTAAAATAACGTAATTATAACGTTATAACATAACGAAATATAATATTTTTCTGTTTCATAACGAAATAACGTACCGAAAAAATAAATATATTGTTACAAAAACGAAATGCATAACGTTACGAATTTTTTTTTCGTTTTGCAACACTGGTTTTTATCGAGTTTGTTTTGATTAATAATTTATTATGCTGTTTCAAATTGGGATGATGTGTTGCTATAAGCGTTTATTCAAATAGGGCAACTATACCCTATAAGAGGAAATCTGGATGATCTAATTGGTAGACATGATACGAACGATCGCAAAAAATGCACATTATAGCTCAAGCCCGAAAACTCAAAATTTTAGCTTCTGTGTCATACAAATTGGACGGGTTATTTTAAAATATGTACAAATTAAAAAAATTTTGATTGATTTAAAAAACATGCATATTTAAATTTGATTAATAGAGCGAAACAAGATATTTAGTAAATTAAACAGATTCAAAATTATATGTACAAAATTTAATCTGAAAATATAAAACAAAATTAAGCAATAAGGAATAAGTAACAAGCGTTTATTTTCTTTACATTATCACAAAAATAGTATATTACATATCTAGAGTTGTAAATAGCATTTTACATGCGAGGGAAAATTTTGCGCACGAGACGCGTAGCGTCGAGTGCAGTATCTTCACGAGCATGGAAAATGCTTTACAACTCGAGATTTGTTATATACTTTTCCTACGACTTTGTTTTAATGCCCAAACGCATATAATTACTTGAAAAAATGAACTACTTATTATAAATTAAATGCAAATAGTTTACAAATTGTGGTAGGCTTTGCATTATTCTGTGTCAAAATGAATTGAAATACTTAATTTTTAAAAATCAAATTTTTCTTTAAATAAAAATTTTTCTTTTTATTAAAAGCGTGCGGTAATATATATATGAAAATCCATTACCGCACGCTTTTTTTTACTTACCGCACGCTATTTGAAATAATCAATTTACATGTCATGGATAGTGTGATGTAATTTATAATTTACTGTGATAGGAGTAGGAAAAGAAACATCCACACTTGAAACTTTGATGAAAGCGTGCGTTAAGGCTTCCCAGTCATTAACCAGTATATCAACAAAAAGATTGAAATGTTGAATTGATATCTAGACTTTACAAACCGCCTTTACCGCCAGATAGCGTTTCAGCAGACAAAATCAAATTTCCTTGCTTTACAACATGCGTAGTTTCTTAAAAATGATGGATTTTTCTATATAGTTCGCTTTGGAAGCTAGGTGTCATCAAAAAAAACTTTTTTGCACTATCAGGGTATTTTGGATGTTAACTGAACTCATATTTACAAATTCTGGTAGATAAGTAAACACTTGTCGATCATGGAAGCGGGTAATTACTTACTATAGTAAAGGCGACCCATGTGATTTTCTACGTAAAGGTGATTTTGTTACAAAATAATAATGTTGATCAATTTAGTTAATCACAACTTAATATATAT
>OY856186.1:219448210-219460278 GCA_963693315.1 Diogma glabrata
TATATATATATATATATATATATATATATATATATATATATATATATATATATATATATGCGGGTGATTCTCCAAAAAGGGTACATTCTTATGTAAATAATTGTACAAATTCTGTGTATGCTAGTGGAAATTGCAACGTGTTTCTAAGAGAATTAAGCAACAGTATAAAGGAAGCAATTTAATTTTATTTTTATTGAAAAATATGTCCTCGGAACCTGATAAATCACGTCCGTGGACTGTCCCAAGACTGAAGTTTTAAAATAATAAGATTCAAAATCAAAATAATAATTACATTGAAAATAAAAAATATACTGTATGAATTAAATAAATATGTCTACTTATAATACCTCAAACCTTTATCATGAACATATTAACAAAATCAGTTTTACAGCAGAAACTAGAATGTCCCAAGAATTTCAGTCACTTCCGTGGACAAAATGTTTATTTCTTCTTTTTCGTCATAGATGGCAGTACAAGAACCAAATCTATGATTTATAAATTGTCAGTCAGCCATATTAGCTTTCGAGAACTTTTGTTAGCAGGTTGAGTGTTCTAATAGTGTTCAATTTGCCATAGAACATCAAAATTTTAAGTGGGGCAAGATCATAGAGTCACATTCGTGGACATCATAATTCTGGAAGTAATTACTAAATTTAAATTTTTATTGTAGTTATAGTAAAAGTGAATTGTATATAAATACATTTCAAAGAACAACTTCTCAAAACCAAAATGTCATCATTCACAGAATGTTTTTAATGAATTTATCAAATCCGTGGACATCATGTCCGTGGACATTCAATGTCTTGGTCCGGACAGCTAAGTAACAGACGTGACACAAACAATAATAGTGTGATCTTTAATATTATAAATGATTTTTGTTGATAAAACTTAAATTAACTTACTTTATTATCTTGTTATAAGCAAAATTAAGAAGAGCTTGTCTGAAAATGAAATCCTTACACACTGTGATTTTTCACAGAATTATAACTGCAAATATTCTGAGGAAGTACAAGCAGTACACTTTGGCGGATCGAAAAATCAGGTTTCTTTACACACAGCAGTTGTTTATTATCACAATGGTGTAACGATCGCAATAATCGCGAAACAATAATAAAACCAAATTCATCTTCGTTTTCAATTCAATAAAAATGCATTTCATTAGTTTCCGTTCATTCTTACATTAATAATAATTTTAAAATTTTCTAAAACTTAACTGCTAGTTAAATTTTGAACATACTATAAAAAGCAAACGAACGTACTAAATTTTTATTTCCAATGCTAATGAACAGACGTCGTTGTTAATCATTTGCTGAATTTCGAATATGACACGATTGATTAGAAGAGGTCAAAAGCAAAATCACATTTTTTGCAATTTTTAATTTGGAAAAAATTATTATTCATTCCATTTTTGCTTTTCAAAAGGATTACAACATCCAATAATCTATTTTAATTTATTGATAGTATTATTTAACTTTGATGTGAAAAAGATCTGAAAAAATAAAGATTCATTCGATGATGAAACGTGAAATTAAAAAGTTTAATTCGGTTTTTGCGATCAAAAAAAAAGAATAACTTCTTTTCCAAGTTTGGTGTCAAGAAAAATAAAATCTTGTTTAATTTTTTTTAAACGCAAAATGTTTATCGATAGAAATTAAAATTAAATAAACAAATAAGTTCATATTTGGTTGGAGAATCATTAAAATTATCTTTGATAATGCACAGAGTTTTTTTTTGATTATCCTTTGTAAAGTTCTTTATAATAGAAATAAAATTATAAGTGTGAACAAATATGGTGAACTTTTATCTTCAGAACATAAATTTTAAGAAACCGAAGAAGATATTGAAAGGGCATCCGCATTACTGATTGGTCATTTTGATCGAATATAAAATAAGGTGTCATAGGCGAAGAATTGGTGATGCAAGCAAGTTTAAAGGAAGTGGCTAACCAAATAGTAATCTGACGGTATAAAAATTATTGGATTTGGGTTTCGTTTTTTTTTTTGTCGAACCAATCAGAGAAATCAGGGGAATTTATTTGGAAGAAGGAAATACATTACAAGGAAAAGAAACAAATTTGTGTTTGGATGATCAAGTTTATAACTGGAGTGGATATCGCACTAAATTGGGTTAATGGCACATCGAAGAAAAACAATTAGCTGTAAGTTATCATTAATTATTTTTATATGTACATATTCTTATATTCCTTTAAATTATTAATTTTGAATTGAGGATGACAGAATAATAAGTAGAAGATTAAGGGATTCCTAAACTCTAGAGTCGTCAGTGAGGGGGGAAACAAACCGCTATTCCGGGGTGTTTTTTTGAATTATTATTATTTTAGTTAGCTGTGTATAAAAGTTCAATAATTATAATAAGAAGTGGCTTCGAATTAGGGGCATACTACAACGTAGCGCCGAACAAAAAGGGACCCGTTAGCTTTTTTTTTAGATATATATATAAATATTTTCCAGTTTGGGCGTTGGCAAGCCGGTTTTTTTGTTTGAAAAAAAAACTTGTTTTTGTGGAACATTTTTATATATTTATATATTAATTGATCATTTCAATTTAGATTAATTAATATCCTTATATAGTTTATTTTCGCGTTGGTTTATTTGGCTAAATTTTGTTAAAAAGCTAGAGGGAAAAATAAAGGTTTAGTTTCTAAGGTGTGTTCATGTGTATATTTATCATAAGTACTCTAAATTTATATTTTCAAAAATTTAAAGAATTTCGCGTTTCTCTTTGTAAGTTTTAGGATAAACCAGTTATTGGTTTCGTTTTGGTTTTGATCAAGGAAATTATATATTTTGAATTTTGTTAAGAATGTATACAATTATGAGGGGTCAGGGGTTAATAAGGAGGTGTCGGCCAGGTGGGTTTGAGCCCTGGATGAATGAGGTGGATGGGAGAGCGAATGAAGAGAGAAAAGAGAGAATGGTTGAGGCGAGGAATGTGGTGGATGGAATGATAAATGTGATTCTGGATGAAGTGAAACATAAGATGTTTTTGGAATTAATGGATGATATTTATGAAGAAAAATATGATGAGTTTCTGGATAATTTGATTTGTGAGATAGTGAATGAGGAGTTGAATGGGGTGAATGAGGAAGTGGATGAGATAGATGAAGTGACTGAGGAAGTGAATGTGGGCTGGCGTGAGAGAAGGAGGATAAATAGAAATAGGAGCTCTCACCTGAAGAGGAAAGAGAGGAGAAGAAGGGAGAAGGAGAGTCGCTTGGTCGTGGAGCTGGGAGCTCCCTCGACCAAGAGTACTCAAACTGAGGAGCTGGTTGAGGAGGTCCCCATCTCACCGACCACGCGACAGGTAGAGGAGTGGATTGGTCCACAGGAGGCCCCTGTCCCTCACTGTATAATTAGTTAAGACTAATTTTTTTTTAATTTTGAAAAAAACCGTTTTGGGACAGCAATTTTTTTGGAGATTGTTTTTTGTGCTGTCATCTACTTTTAGTAATACTAATTGTTTTTTATTTGGAAAAAAGAAAACCGTTTTGGGGAAGCAGTTTTTTTTGAAATTTTTTTATGCTACCACGTACATATTGTACATATAATTGTTTATATATTGTACATATTTTTGGATGATGCAATTAATTTATATATGAAATTAATTGTATGTTTTTTTGATTATGGTTAGATTTAGTAAGTGTTTAGCTACCACCATTTTTTTTTTAGAATTATTTTTTTTCATTGCGATTAATTTTAAAAAGTGGTATAAATATAGAAATAATTATTTTTAGCTAACATTTATTTTTTGTTTTGGATACAATAAGTAAAGCGAAAAATTTGACCTGAACAAATATTTTAGAGGTAATAACTTAAAAATTAGTAAGCTTAGGTTTGAATTTAAAATAATCGTAATTTTTTTTATAATATAAATTACCAATTTATTATCTAGTCTGAAGATTAGATTTAATTAATTTCATGTAAAACTTTGTTGACACATATTATGTATTTCATGTTTCGATTTAGCACTTTTTAAGTGGGAAATTATTTAGATTATGGATAAGTTATATATTATTTAGGTTTATTGATTCACTTTTCTCAGCGGTAGGCCTAACAAGCCATCCATGGGGCTTATCCCCTTAACATTAATGTCGTTCTTAGATCGCCTATGGCCACCGGGGTTATGCGATCGAAGAACATTGGTTTCTTCTCTTCATTCGGCGAGGAAGTCCTCAGGGACGAGGAGTGGTGTTGCTGTGTTTGTACTTAGGTGCAAACCAGTAGTACCATTCTCTGCTCAGAGGCTTCTTCGGTGTAATGAAGAGAAGAACCAATTGTACTTTTGCTTTCAGGATCAGAGGCTTCACCTCATACAAATTCAAAAACTTTCCATTTTTCCATTTAGCTTTTACAATAAAACAATTTTTCATAGAGTTTAGGGTTTGAAGTCTGGTGCTCGGGAGCGTTCTACAACTTTCGCATTAGGTTTAGTTGTAATTTATTTGTAGGTTAAGCAAGCACAACTGGGTCAGTAGAAATGGACCTAGTGTCTAATCGTGACAGTTGTGATTGTTTTATTAGGTTGGGGAGAATCTGTTCTGTAGAATCTGGTCGTTAGGGGCTTTTCTAGTCAGTTCTCACATGCATTGTTGGAGTGGGCTCGCGAACGCGATATTTCAAATTTAAATGAAATGGATATTGTACCATACTTACTTTTTAAATTGTCTCCAGACGAATCTTGATTTTGGGAATCTCTTATGATATTAAATAAAAATAAAATAAATCAAACAATTTTTCACAAATTAAATAAATAAAATTTTTATTAAATAAATAATTTTTCTTTAATTTAAGTTAATTTTAGGTAACTAAATAAATAAATTTTTTTTAAATAAGCAAGACATCAAGATATAAATAAATATCTATTATTTTTTTAAAAAAAAATTAAATAAATATTTTGAGTTAAGAGGACCACCCAATAAATAAACATCTTTAAATATTTTTTTTCAAATTTTAAAATAAATAAATGTTTTTTCCATAGGGGTGTGTCGTCAATAAATAATTTTAGGTATATAATTAATTCTGAAATTTCAGCATATCTGAAATTAAAATAAATAAATTATACTTTTATATATACAATATCTTAGGAATTTTTGTACAGATTCAGCAAGGATTAACTACGACGGTCTTTCCTTTGGTTCCTTTACGAGTTTGTTTTTTTTTACAAAAATTTTCTGTTTTTTTTGGGGCGTTCGTTGGTTTTTTGTCGTTTTGCGTTTTTTATTGTGTACACTTTTACAGCATACTAGCTACATTTTTTGTTGTTGAGATTGGTTTTATTATCGTTATTTGTTATTGTGAATTCTGGATTCTATAAGTTTTACCATCAAAATGTCAAGTCACATTGGCGTGGACCATCCGTTCTATGGTTTGGAATCCGGTGAACTGCAGATCGAGTGTCTGGTTCGGGGTGTGGATTTTAGGGGGGTCAATTGGGCAGAGGAACTGCGAAACCACGTAAATCATGGTGCAGTTCCAGTAACGGTATCTCATGCGAGAGACTTGGTAGCTGAGTCTCAAACGGTGGTGCAGGCAGCACAAGTTGTTTTAGATCAGGTACGTCGACTTCAACCACCGGTTAATCAGATCTTCTTAGATGGTTTGGCGAATCGAGTGTTGCATTATACAGGTAGGATGAATAGGTTGGGTCCTCGCAATGACTTGCAAGAAGCCCGCACCTACGCTATCTCGCAATTGTCACGCGCCTGGGATATAATAGGATCACTGTCAACACGTCCAATTATACAAAATAAACCAGGAGTATCATCTGCTCCATCTGCTTCACCTGCTTTTCGACCAGGTGAGAGATCCACACCGATCCCAGTACAGCCAATAACTGAGACAATAAATAGTCTGAATCGTACAGACCATCAACAACAGAGACGGTCGGAACAATTACCACCGGCTTATTTTCAACAATCAGGTTTGAGAGCAGAGGACCTTGCAATACCACCATTGGGTCCATCTTTCCAAGCTGAACACATACACAACAATCCAGCATTGGTACAACAACAATCATTAAATTATCCACAAGCTCCACTAACAGCACCACCACCATACAACCCACTTCCTCAGGTATCTCGTGTCGCGGCTCCAGCATTGTCACCGGGAGCATACCGAGAGGTACGTAGGAACAATTTGAGTCGTTATGACTCAAATTGGGTTCCGAACTTCACAGGGGATGGTCACTCCCCTGATGTTCATGAGTTTATTCATCGAGTGGAGGCGGCTGCAAGGAGGGACCGTGTGTCCTGGGACGACCTGAGGTCGATCGTTCCACGGTACCTCAAGGCAGCTGCCGATAGATATTATTTGAATTTGACTCATGAATATGAGGAAGTGACCTACTCAGTGCTTAGGGAAGGACTCCTACGCACCTTCGGTACGCTCACCGATGATAAAGCGGTATTACGTGTTCTTTTGAACCGTAAACAGAAAGTCAAAGAGAGCGTTTATGAGTATTTAGTTGAAGTGGGTTCGTTAAATCGGAGATTAGTTCGACCATTTGCTGCAGCTGAATTATTAGAAATCGCTAGGGAAGGACTGAGTGTAGAACTGAAGAACGCTACACTTGCGGCAACAGTTACAACTATGGACGAGCTCCGGACATTGTGTCAGAAGTTCGAACGTTTGTGGTCTACACCAGTCCCAACCAGAATGTCAAACTTAAGGATTAGCGAACTACAGCAAATGGACGACTATGAATCAGAAATAGATCCAGAACAAGATGGATATATTGAAGCTGTGGATACACAACCTAGAAGAATTCTGCAACGACCTGCGATATCATCTGGTAATACTAATCAACCTGGTCCATCAATGTCCAGACAACCAATTGTCTGTTTTAGATGCGGGGTAAATGGACATCGAGCTCCTGATTGTTCTAAAAACAGAATAAAATTGCACTGCTGGAAATGTAATAAGCCGGACGTTATATATGCAAATTGTTCATATTGTCACCCGTCGGTAAACTACCGTCCGAGAGTACATGCTTCGGGGATGGTACCCTCGGTTCAACATCCAATGAGCCCGAAGAAAACGACGAGAGATGTAGCAACGCAGGACGATCGATCACCACTCAGGAAACCAGAATAAAATCACCCAGTACATTTAATTTCCCATCATTACATCACACATATTTTAGACGTCTGGAACGTAACATCAGATATTGGAGGATGAGGAAATTATTTCGTAAAGCTTGTATTTCATCTATCCTTTCAGAAACAAAGGATCCTCGGCCGCGATTGACAATCAAGATTTTGGACAAACATATTTCAGGTCTATTGGATAGTGGAGCGTCAATCACAATACTTGGAAGAAATTCCTTGGAATTATTGGAATCAGCAGGTACAACTTACCGTAAGTACACTTCGTGTATTCGTACGGCAGATGGTACTGCAACAAAAATTTTGGGTTACATCGAAATTCCAATAACTGTGAATGGCTCCACTAAACCAATGCGGTTCCATATAGTCCCTGGATTACGAGAAGAGCTCTACCTGGGCATAGATTTCTGGGAGAAATTCGGTATTGTTCCTTCCTTTGTTAGTGAACTGACTCGCACAGAGCTACAAACTTTTAATACACATAACCTCACCACTGATCAGCAACATGAACTGGATATGATCAAGGATTCTTTCCCGTCATTTGAAGTGTCTGGGCTCGGAAAGACTTCTTTGGTTGAACATGTCATCGATGTTGGTGATAGTGCACCTGTTAAACAGAGACACTATCCCACATCGCCGGCTGTTCAACTAAAGGTCTATGCCGAACTTGACCGAATGCTTCAAATGGGCGTGATCGAAGAGTCTAACAGTTCTTGGTGCTCGCCAGTGGTTTTGGTACAAAAAGAATCTGGTAAAAACAGATTATGTATTGATAGCCGTCGTGTCAATTCACTAACTAAAAAGGACGCTTACCCACTTCCCTTGATTGATGGCTTACTAGGTCGTCTAAATAGCACAAAGTACATTTCAAGTATTGATCTCAAAGATGCTTTCTGGCAGATTCCTCTGGCAGAAGCATCTAGAGACAAGACAGCCTTCACAGTGCCTGGTCGTCCATTGTATCAATTCCGGGTTATGCCCTTTGGATTGTGCAATGCTCCCCAGACAATGTGTCGGCTAATGCACAAAGTGATACCACATCAATATCACGAAAATGTCTTTGTTTATTTAGATGATCTATTGGTAGTCTCTTCCACGTTCCAGGAACATATGGAATTGCTGTCCAAAGTCTCTTCATTGTTAAGAGCGGCTGGGTTAACAATAAACCTCAAGAAAAGTAAATTTGTTCTGAGAGAGGTGAAATACTTAGGATTTTTGGTTGGTGAAGATGGTCTACGAACAGACCCTGACAAGGTAAGAGCTGTAGCAGAGTATCCAGCTCCATCTACAGTTAAACAGATACGACGTTTATTGGGAATGGCTGGTTGGTACCAACGTTTCATACCAAATTATGCAAGCGTGGTATCACCAATCACAGATTTATTAAAGAAGAGTTCGGGAAAATTGAAATGGACATTGGAAGCGCAAGCTGCTTTCGAAAATTTAAAACGATTGCTGACTACAGCACCAGTATTAATTAACCCTGATTATAATAAAGAGTTCTTTATTAGATGCGATGCGAGTCTGACAGGGATAGGTAGTGTACTGTATCAGATCGACGAGGACGGACAAGAGTGTCCGATAGCCTTCATGTCGAAGAAATTAAATAGAGCTCAGAGAAATTATTCGGTTTCTGAGTTGGAATGTCTTGCGGCAATTCTGAGTGTGAAGAAATTCAGGGGCTATGTTGAAGGTCACCGATTTACAATTGTGACTGATCACTCAAGTCTGAAGTGGCTTATGTCACAGAAAGACTTGAGTGGCCGTCTGGCTAGGTGGAGCCTAAAACTCCAACATATGGATTTTACCATTGTCCACCAAAAAGGTACCCAAAATATAGTCCCTGATGCTCTATCTCGTCTTTATGACGATACACACGAGGAATTGACGGAAGCATTAGTACATCACATTAACGACATTAAAATCGACAATGTAGGTTATCGGCACAACGAATATACGGATATGATAGCCAAAGTTCAGTCATCTCCTAAGGACTTTCCATCTGTTAAAGTCGTGGATGATAAGCTATACATACGTATTGAGCCAAGACCTGATGCAATACCCAACGATGTTCCTGTGTGGAAACTCTGGGTACCAAAACCGATGACTTCAAACATGATTCAGAAACATCACGATGATAGTACTGCTGCTCATGGGGGTGTTAAAAAGACTTTAGAATTACTTCGACGTCTTTATTATTGGCCGGGCATGGCGTCACAGGTACACAACTATGTTGTGTCCTGCGACACATGTAAACAAACAAAAGCCACGAATCAGATATTGCGTCCTCCGATGCAATATCAATTCGAAACAGCACGTCCATGGCAGAGAGTCTATATAGATTTTTTGGGACCGTACCCTCGTTCTACACTTGGGAATACGGTGTTATTGATAGTTCTGGATCATGCTACGAAGTTTGTACTACTGAAACCACTTAGAAACGCAACTTCACCGAAGGTGAATGCTTTTCTAAGGAATGAAGTGTTTCTTACATATGGGGTACCAGAGTTTCTGCACAGTGACAATGGCAAACAGTTCACCAGTAGGAACTTTCAAAGTCTTTTGTCAGATTTCGGCATTAAACACATTAGGACCGGTGTTTATAGTCCTCAAAGCAACGCGTCAGAGCGGGTCAATAGGTCAGTTTTAGCAGCAATTCGAGCGTTCATTAAAGGTCAACATACCAAGTGGGATTCACAAATTGGTGAAATCGCATATGCACTGCGGGCTGCAGTACATTCTGCTACCAAGTACTCACCGTACTATTTATTATTTGGTCAACATCCAGTTTCGGATGGGAATACTTACCAATTGTTGAGATCACTACACCAGCTTGGTGAAGATGCTGGTGAGGAAATGGAACGCACTGATCATTTGACTCTGCTTAGGAACCGGGTTCAACAGAATTTAAAAGCAGCTTTCAAAAAATCGCAACATCAGTACAACCTGCGATCTAAACTACGGACTTTTCAACCACAACAACGTGTGTTTGTACGGCAACATCATTTGAGTGACGCTACCAAAAAGTTCTCGGCAAAATTGGCTCCAAAGTTCTTACCTGCAATGATTAAGACTAAGATTGGAAATGTACTCTACGAGTGCACAGATATGAGCGGTAAGAATCTTGGAGTCCATCACGCGAAAGACATCAGGGAATGATGTCTTTTCGTTAGGTAGGGTTGTTCCTCTGGCTGATTGTCGTCTCTGGGGTTCACATCTTCAGGTCATACTTACTGGTTGTATCGGGGTGTCCATGGTGCTGACGTTCGGATGGATGGTCGGTCTCAATGCTCAGTGAAGTTCTTAAGGACTTCATGAGTGTTGAGACCGGTCATCGGTCTTGACGCCAGTGACTGTGGGTATCTCGATCCCAGATACAGCTTAATAAGTGGAAGTAGTTCGGTGGTTTTCTGTCATGGAGTGGATGGCGACGTTTTTGTGATTTCAAGAGTGGAAATCTTGGTTTCTACCTTGAATTCATGGTGTAACGATCGCAATAATCGCGAAACAATAATAAAACCAAATTCATCTTCGTTTTCAATTCAATAAAAATGCATTTCATTAGTTT
Source organism: Diogma glabrata (assembly GCA_963693315.1). Lineage (NCBI taxonomy): Eukaryota > Metazoa > Arthropoda > Insecta > Diptera > Cylindrotomidae > Diogma > Diogma glabrata. The sequence continues at coordinate 219,458,902 of OY856186.1, forward strand.
CCGTTCATTCTTACATTAATAATAATTTTAAAATTTTCTAAAACTTAACTGCTAGTTAAATTTTGAACATACTATAAAAAGCAAACGAACGTACTAAATTTTTATTTCCAATGCTAATGAACAGACGTCGTTGTTAATCATTTGCTGAATTTCGAATATGACACGATTGATTAGAAGAGGTCAAAAGCAAAATCACATTTTTTGCAATTTTTAATTTGGAAAAAATTATTATTCATTCCATTTTTGCTTTTCAAAAGGATTACAACATCCAATAATCTATTTTAATTTATTGATAGTATTATTTAACTTTGATGTGAAAAAGATCTGAAAAAATAAAGATTCATTCGATGTTGAAACGTGAAATTAAAAAGTTTAATTCGGTTTTTGCGATCAAAAAAAAAGAATAACTTCTTTTCCAAGTTTGGTGTCAAGAAAAATAAAATCTTGTTTAATTTTTTTTAAACGCAAAATGTTTATCGATAGAAATTAAAATTAAATAAACAAATAAGTTCATATTTGGTTGGAGAATCATTAAAATTATCTTTGATAATGCACAGAGTTTTTTTTTGATTATCCTTTGTAAAGTTCTTTATAATAGAAATAAAATTATAAGTGTGAACAAATATGGTGAACTTTTATCTTCAGAACATAAATTTTAAGAAACCGAAGAAGATATTGAAAGGGCATCCGCATTACTGATTGGTCATTTTGATCGAATATAAAATAAGGTGTCATAGGCGAAGAATTGGTGATGCAAGCAAGTTTAAAGGAAGTGGCTAACCAAATAGTAATCTGACGGTATAAAAATTATTGGATTTGGGTTTCGTTTTTTTTTTTGTCGAACCAATCAGAGAAATCAGGGGAATTTATTTGGAAGAAGGAAATACATTACAAGGAAAAGAAACAAATTTGTGTTTGGATGATCAAGTTTATAACTGGAGTGGATATCGCACTAAATTGGGTTAATGGCACATCGAAGAAAAACAATTAGCTGTAAGTTATCATTAATTATTTTTATATGTACATATTCTTATATTCCTTTAAATTATTAATTTTGAATTGAGGATGACAGAATAATAAGTAGAAGATTAAGGGATTCCTAAACTCTAGAGTCGTCAGTGAGGGGGGAAACAAACCGCTATTCCGGGGTGTTTTTTTGAATTATTATTATTTTAGTTAGCTGTGTATAAAAGTTCAATAATTATAATAAGAAGTGGCTTCGAATTAGGGCCATATTACAATGGTAGTAGTTGTTTATTACCACCATCACGTCTGTGGACAAGTAAAGATTTAAAATTTTTTTTGTCTTAAAATTTCTCAAATATGATCTGGGGCAATAGTATACCTTAATACAACAAGTTATTATCTAATAGAAAA
>OY856186.1:219460478-219554520 GCA_963693315.1 Diogma glabrata
TATATGTATTTTTTAATGTCAAATCATAAAAAAATAAAAATAAAAAATTTTGTCTGAAAAATACAAAAAATTTTTGGGGGGAGGGCCCCCTTATCACTTAAGGGTATAAATAATAGTTTACGACCGATTCTCAGACCTACCGTATATACACATAAAATTTCATGGAAATCAGTCGAGCCGTTTCGGAGGAGTTTGCTTACAAACACTGTGACACGAGAATTTTATATATATATAGAAGATAGAAGATAGATTTAGTATTATCAGATATGTTTTGTAGTATGCCAGCTAGAAATTTTGACAGCGCGTAGCGTCTTAGTGGGATGTCCGGTTTGTGAATTTTAGGTTGTCCATATATCCGTGCAGGATTACATATATCACTTGCAAGGGACTTAGCCTCTCTAGTTGAAATGTATTGGTGTAACGCTAGTGATTTTATCAGTCGATTATTTTTATTTTCTAATTGTTTGAGCAACTTATCCTTGTCGTTTGTATCTATGAGAGAATAAGTAGACGTATCATGTAATAGGCGTGTAGTAGTAGACGTATCATGTAACATCTTGTTTTCATAATCCGATCGCCACATGATGACAGTGTCGTTACTTTTATCGCTTGTTGTTATCAATATATCTTTGTGGTTGTTAAGAAAGGTTTTGGTTTCATTGTATGCCTGGGTTTCTACAATTTGTGGCCTAATTTCTTTGGAGGTAGATTCTGGTAAATAATTGTGTAGGATGTTTTCTATGTTTGCTATCATATTCGGGATGGGGATTTTATCATGTGGTGTAGGAATTGAGAATTTTGGACCAAAGCTAAGTATTGTTTTGACTAATATACACTGTTTAAAAATAAATTAAAAACACTCCAAAAATCTAGTAAATGTTTGCTCGCTTAATTGCAGGAAAAATCAATTGTCAAATATTTCATATTACATTAATTGTAGTAATCGTTGTTTTCAATCCAAAAGCATTAATATAACTGAGATAATCATAGTAAAATAAAACAAATTGTGAAATTATACTTTTTAACTATTAAATTTACTACAGTTGTAGATTAAAAATACTATTTAAAAAAAAAAATTACACGAAAAAAGAGCATTTTTTATGCAATAAATGGTAAAAATTGCAAACACTTTTTTTTAAAATCGAGTAGTCAAATTTTTGCTGTCATTTATTCAAAAAAAATTTTCAAATTTTTCTATTTTATATAATTTGACAAACTGATAATATTTTTTACTCGTGTTATCAATCTACAATCTACAGGTAAGAGTGAAGGATTTTGCTTTAATTAAATGGATTAACGGATATGCTTTTATAATTATAGGAATTATCAACAAATGTTTGGAAGATATCCAACCGATGGGCAAGTATGTATAAATTACATAAACATAAAATTGTTTCAGTGTAGTAGCAACAATCGCCTGCAAAAAGAGTATTGAAATAAGACATATATCTCACTGAACTTATTCAAAATTGCCTTAATACGTTCACAGCCCGTTTCAGTTTTTTATTCGTAGTGCTTTCAAACTTATAAACATTTGCTTTTACATGTAAATACATTTTTACTTTTAAATTTACTTTTACTTTTTTTTTTTTAAATGTTACACCTCTATCGTAGTGAGATCAAAATATTTCAAGGAAAACTTTGATATTATCTCTAAAAAATTTGGCGTGTTTTTTGGCAAAAAATTGAATTTGCTCTAATCAAACAAACGAAGTTCCTTAAGAATTATATTTTCTTATTTATAGATTGAATTGGAACATCACTTTCCGCAACAAAAGCAAATACGATTAGGCCAACCCGTTCACACTGCTCTTCTAGAGCCGAAGTAGAAGTTAATTCAGAGAAAAAAATTATTTTGTAGAATGCAAAATATTTTAAGCATCAAGTTGTGCTATTGAACTACTTTTGGCAGCAATGTTTGTGTAAAAAATTAACTAATTAATTAATTAAAAATTATGATTTGACTTTTTAAAATAAATTTGTAGTTATTCTAAAAATTTTAATATTAAGTATTATACTTTATATCCATTATTTAAAAACGTATTGTTAAAATCATGAATTTAAAAATACTTTGAAATAAATATATTTTATTATTTGAAGTTCAATATCTTTTGTTTTACTATAGGGAAAGTGAACGGAAAATCAAATTAATCTTACCAGCTAAACTATACTATTGCTACGTAAGAGTAAAATTTTAACTGGAAAAATTAGTAAAATTACTGGTATAATTGAAATTTACTCGCTATGAGCAAAATTACTAGCAACGAACATATGAAATTATTTACTTTAGTAAAATTACTCTTCGAGTAGTACATATTTTACCATTGTCATGTAACATTACTGTTTAATAGTAATATTAACAGTAAACATATTTTTACTAAGATTAATGTAGGCAAAATTGATTCCTACGATTATTATAGTAAATTTTTAACACAGTGTAGGGATATCACAATTGGTTAGGTTGGTAAGACATTTCTCATCAAAGATAATGTCTATGTCATATAATGAGCAGCTAGTAGTCGATTGAATTTGTTCTTTAGTATATTAATTTCCTTATTAAAAGGACCTGATATGTGTTCTTGGATACGAATAAAGTTATGAAAGGCTAAGTTTGATATGTTTAGTGAAATATCATATTTAAAGTTTGTATACTTATCTTTTAAGTATTGAATCTGCCATGAACAGATTTTGATTTCCATATTTAACAATTGATCTTTGAATTTATTTTTTTGTTTAACAATTATATGTTTGAACGGATGTTGTTGTGATAGTTGGCTATCAAATATGGTGGTTTTAATCAATTATGAAGCGAGGAAATATTCCCATACGTCGGGATTTTAAAAGGAAAATTCTTCTTGTGGTAGCTTGAGTGAGCTTTTCCGTTAAGCTGGAGTATTACTTTAATAGGTTAAACAAATCCAGTCCATGATAAATTGTCTTAGTATGACAAAATGTTAATTGATGCTGTCTTAAAATGTGATATATAGCCGTAATTTTTTTTTATTATTCTATTGTTAAAATTAAGAAAATATTCTTCACTACAAGGTATGCTTTTTTGTACTTATAAAAAAAAAAAATTTAACTCTTCCATGATATAGAATGATCTAGTCTCACTCTACTTGCATGTAACCGTTTAATTCTTTGTAACTTTCTAAGCTTTTAAACTAATTTTTAAATTTTTTAAATTTCTTGTAAAATTTTTTAAAAATATTTTTAAATGTTTATTCAATCTAATTATTTCTATAGGACCGAAGTTTATAAATATGCTGATCATGACCCACATAAGGGTCGAAATATAATATTATGTAATGTAAACTACAACATTTCTTTTAATTGGTTTGACGCTGCAGATTGAAAAAATACCTCAACTTTAAAATACCACATTTCCAAACCGGATATTAAAAAACCAAACTATAACTATTAATTATATTTTGATTTAATTTTATATACTAATCGACGATCAAGACAATTTGATCGTTTTTATACACATATCTTTGATTTTCTGCTTCCCCTTCCAACATCGTAATAAGCAATTTCTCCAACGTATATAAAAAATGCAAAACGTGTATTTTTAATTGAACACGAGTTTATTTAAGTCATAAAAAAATGTACAGTGGTAAACATAAAATTCTACATTTAGTACAATTGGAGAAAATTAATAAAATTATTATTGAATTTGAAAACTATTATTTTTAGAGTGAAAACTGAAAATAGTCCGTCGTTACAAAACTAGGAGAAACGAAGATAGTGATGATAGAACTAACATCACTATCTGCTGTTTATTCTAGAAGAAAGGACTATGATAATCGCCAATCGCGACTTGCTACAATAATTGCTTTGAATATGTAAAATATTTATTATTGAATAACGATATTAGAATTTACGTTAAGAAGAAACAGAAACAGAAAACCCAGCTGTACATTAAAAATATATGTATAAACATTATTAAAATTATTTATTTTTTTAAAATTTAAAATTTATTTAATAGTTTTTTATTTTGTATTTATTTTATTCAAAAACATTTTGAATGGTATTCATTTAAAAATATATTTATTCAATTATTATACCTAACATTATATTTACTATCTATTTAATAAAATTTTTATTTATTATTTATTCTTATCTAATTGTATTTCCCCAAAATTTATTTATTTAATAAAATTTTTGTTTATATTTATATTTTCTAATTCTATTTGTTTAGAAAAATCATTTATTTAATTTAAAAAAAAGTTATTTATTTATTTACTTTGTGGCTAAAATTATTTAAATTTATTTATTTGAAAAATATATTTTTATTTATGAAAAGTATATTTATTTATTTATATTTTCAAAAATTATTTATTTATTTTATTTTATAAAATTAATTTATTTATTTTGAAATAAAATCTATTTATTTATTTATTGTTCAAAGTGATAAGAGATTTCCTAGTCTAAGATTCGTTTGTTGAAAAAAAACAACCAAATATGGTACAAATGACCAATGTCACCCAATTCTTGAATTCTCGCGCTCGCGAGCACTCCCCAAAAATGCATGTGAGAACCGAAAGGATAAGCCCCTAACGACCAGATTCTACAATACGGTTTCTCCTCCAATTAAAAAGAAACAACCATGACTGTCACGATATGGAATATGACCAAACTCTACTAACCCAGACATGGTTGCTCTACCTAAAACTAAACTAAAAATAAATTACTAGAACTAATGCCGTTCTTGGAGAATGCTCCCGAGCGCCAGACTTCAAGTCTTAAACTCCATAGACATTGTTCTATTTCAAAAACTAAAGTTTATTTAAAAGGACTAAATTGAAATTGTATGAGGTGAAGCCTTTGATCCTGAAAAAATATTAATTGGTTCCTCCCTTCATTTCACCGAAGAAGCCTCCGAGCGAAGAATGGTACTACTGGTTTGTACCTAAGTACAAACATAGCAGCACCACTCCCCGTCATCTGAAAACTTCCTCGCTGGAATGAAGAGAAGAATCCAATGATCTTCGATCGCATGTCCATAATGGACAGAGGCGACCTAGGAACATCATAAATGTTAAGGGGTGAAGCCGCATGGATGGCTTCTTAGGCCTACCAGTTAAGAAATTTTTTTTATTTACCTAATGTAAACCATTCACTAAATTATCATAATCAAAAAAAACATACAATTAATTTCGCTAATTTAATTGCATTATAATCAAAAAAATTCTAACCAAAAACCAGTTTTAACAAATTTATCACAAAAAAAACTGGTTTTAATCAAAAATTAAAAAATTTCCATTATACGGAAAAACCAAAACTGGTTTATATAATAAAAAAAATTAAACACAAAAACCAAACTGGTTTTATCAAGCATTTTGCGCCAAAAAATAGCTAATAACAAAAACTACAAAGCCCCAGGTCTTTGTTTCAAGCGCCATGTATTAAGATTTGGACTTTATCACGAATTTTCTATTCAAAAACTATATTGCACCGGAACACTGAATCTAACACAAACAAATTAAACTTGCAAATCTCTTATCTCATGAATCACAGAAAAATTGTAAAGAAACTTATTAATTGGCTAACATGAAAAATAATTTATTCAAAAAAAACAAATTAAAATTCAAAAAAAAACAAGCTTACATTAATTTATCTTGATTATCTTGAATGATGTCTTCTTCATGTTTTATTTGTATGTCTTCGTTTATCTTCTGTGATAACTCCCTTTAATAACAATTCCGCTGATTTAATAAACTCTTTCAATTTGATTTTTTTGAATGATTTGCTCAAATATGTTATCGGATGTACATGAATTTTCCATTTTAATTGCATTTTCTTCGGAAAAATATTGATTTTGGTTCCTTAATTATATAATTGTAAGTTTAGTAAATGTATCGTTTAAATATGATCTGACATTGTTTATATTATTTTTGTAAAGTAATTAATCAATGTCAGAATTGAGAAGAAAACATTAATGCAGAACCCCTTTTTTTCACTACACTCATTACATCAAACACAAACAAACAAATAGAAACACTTCGATACTATACTCAAAGTAAATAATTTAATCTTTTTATAATAAAAAATTTTACATTTTTTTTCCATTTCCAAGTTTCCACAATGATATTTTTGTTTTAACTTTTATTAAATACTAGGATTTAAATTTATATCATCTAACTTATTTAAAGTTTAATTAAATACTGATCAATTATATTTTGATTTAATTTTATATACTAATCGACGATCAAGACAATTTGATCGTTTTTATACACATATCTTTGATTTTCTGCTTCCCCTTCCAACATCGTAATAAGCAATTTCTCCAACGTATATAAAAAAAATGCAAAACGTGTATTTTTAATTGAACACGAGTTTATTTAAATCATAAAAAAAAGGTACAGTGGTACACATAAAAGTCTACATTTAGTACAATTGGAGAAAATTAATAAAATTATTATTGAAATTGAAAACTATTGTTTTAAGAGTGAAAACTGAAAATAGTCCGTCGTTACAGTATATTGAAGAATTTTTGAGACAAATGCTGGGGTTTGCATGGAGGTTGACGATATACAGGAAACGTAAATTGGAAGGAATTCAAACGACATACAAGGACGAAAGTCGTTATCATCAACACATCATTCAACTCATTAAGTTAAGCTTGTTTTCATTTCTTTTTATATATAATATGTATTTTTTCTTGCAATTTTCATATTTTTGTGAATTATATTGAGAGTTGAGACCATCATGGTCTGCTAAGATTATTATTTTTTTAGAGATAGTTCCTTAGTGAAGGCCGCGAATTCCGTACATTCCTGTATCATTTTTATCATTCTTAAAATTAAATAATCCCTTGGATGAATAGATGCTTTAGGTATCTATTTTTAAATTGAAAAGCCCAGGCTTTACATCTTCCTGTTGATTGTATTTTACCCTTAGCTATTTCTGTACGGACTATTGTATTTGTTCCACCCGTATCTAATATGAAGACACAACTTTTCCTATCAATATTACACCTAACAGTTTTTTGTTTTTCATTCTTTAAATAAAACAATATTGTAATAAACTTCGTCCAGAATGGGTTAATTTACTCATAAATAACCAATACATTCGGCAAAGAGGAAATAAAAAGTTAACTGCTTTTAACTAATACCAATTGCATAAATTAATGTAAATTAAATTTGTTTACATTAATGAATTAAAAGGAGGTGTGGCCTATTGTTTCTAGAAAATACACTGGCAACAAAAACTGAGTTACCAGACGTTTCTGCTTATTTGTTTTTGAATATAAATAAGCGAACAAAATATCAGATAGGCAGTTTTAATTTTGTAATTAAAAGTGTTTTATAAATATTCGCAAGTATAAGGAATAATCAGTGGTACTTGAGCCTGGGTACTAATAGTGAAAGAATTTGAACTTAGTGGAATAGTAAATACAGATTTTACGATTCCGAATATTATTGATTCAAATTGTAGAAAAGCGGTGAAGTTTATCGTACATAAATTGGAGACCCTGGAATTCATTGTAATTAAAATCGGAAGTTGCTGTAACTGGTTGATAAATAAAGTTTGAGATTTTGTTAACTAAAGATCTGTCTTTTTACTGTCGTATTTGCTCAATAATCGAAAAGATCCAACGAAGAGTCGTTACAGTGGTGTCAGAAGTGGGATTATTGAAACAATGGTCAAGACAGTAAATATTAGTGATCTCAGCCAGACCCAGCTGAAGGATGAGTTGAAGAAAAGGAATGCTCCAATCCATGGAACGAAGGCAGAACTTGCATTCCGGCTGCGTAAAGTTTTAGAAGAAGCAGGCCAAAACACAGAGGTCATAGAAATAGAGCCGGAGGAAGCTCCGGTTCAGAATGCCCCAGCAATTGATCCGATGATGGTGTTGATGAAAGAAATGATGGCACAGCAGCAACAACAACTTGCTGATATGATGGCCAAACAAGGAAACAACCAACAACAACAATTTGCTGATATGATCGCCAAACAAGGAAACAATTTGATGGCCCGACAAGAGAAACAGGCAGCAGAACAAAAAGTAGAGCAACAACAACAAGGTACTGATATGATGGCCCGACAAGAGAAGCAGGCAGCAGAACAAAAAGTAGAGCAACAACAACAACTTGCTGATATGATGGCCCGACAAGAAAAACAGGCAGCAGAACAAAAAGGAGAGCAACGACAACAATTTGCTGATATGATGGCGAAGCAAGAAAGTCTACGTGAAGTAATCGAGTCACGTATATCCAGTGCAGAGGTGAAAATCAACAACATGGAAAGGGAGCTGCGGAAAGTTACCGAAGAACATGAAGAGAAATTACGCAATCTTTCGAGTGAATTCCGCCAAGAAATAGCGCAAGTGAAGTCAGGTATCATGATCAGTCCATCAACTAGTTCAGCTCCAGCTAGATTGATTGATTGATTGATTGATTGGACTGTAGGACCAAGCACTAGGCGAGACTCCCGGATTACGGCCGGGCCACTTCCTACAGTCGTTTTACATATAACAATAGGTAAGGATAGGTAGGTAATTGTAAGTTGGGAGTGAACGACCCGGTTACAGACACCTGGCAAATCGTATCTAGCTACTACTGTTAGGAGACAATCACAAGGACAATCACTTATACATATAATCTGCAATCGCCAATCAGCAATCCCGTATCTAAAATTTCTCGCCTGCAATCTCCAGTCGGAAACCTGTTATTCATGTAATTTATTAGTATGATAGGATGATGACTAAATTGTAGTCCTCTGCACTCTCCAATCTGAATTCATGTTATTATATTTATGGTTAAAATTATTTATGGTTATTTATGGTTAAAACATTTGTATTATGTACATATATATAAAAAACAAAAAACCCCTTTGAAAATTGAGTGAATTTCATATAAAAAGTATTGGGATTGAATTGGATAAAATATTATCTTTCACTTGATGTTTTTATTTGAAATGTATTTATTTAAATTTTATAAAACATTATTTTATATAATATAATTAACGCAAGAATGTTTTGAATTTTTCTTGAAACACAAGAATTAATTTAACAAAAACAATTAACCCTGCTCGTTGATATCGTTCAAAAATCTTATTGGATTTTATGGATAATGTTTGGATAAATAGAAAGAGATAAATCTAGCACATAAAATTATGTCAACAAATGAAATTTTAAACTGAATTTGAAATAATAACTAAATTTCGCTAGTTAAAGCTCTAAGTAGGTTTAAATTTTACACAAAATCGAATAGCACAATAACACCTTTATTTAGTTTTCTAGTAAAAATCAGAGTTAATAAATTTTACATTTAGGGAAGATTACATCTTGGTCGCCCACATCTTTCCATTTTTGAAAGCAATCTTACCTTAGAGTTTAATTATTAAAACCAACACTTTAAAACTATTATATTAGATATAAAACTGATTATTACAATTAATGTTTTCACTACATTTAGTTATACTTATATATTTATCATTTAAGAGATTAATTTAGTTTAAAATTCACACTGTCACTTATAACAAGTGTTGATAAGACGACCATTCACCATTGTCATATATATATATATATACACATATATACACATGCACATACATACACATACACACATATATACACGTACATACACACATATATACACATGTACTCACATATATATACATATATACATACATATACACATACATGTACACATACATACATACATATATACACACATACACACATATACGCAAACATACATATACATATACATACATACATACATACATACATATACACACATACATACATATATATACACACATATATATCTATATATATATATATATATATATATATATATATATATATATATATATATATATATATATATATATATATATATATATATATATATATATATATATATATATATATATATATATATATATATATATATATATATATATATATATATATATATATATATATATATATATATATATATGTATATATATATATATATATATATATATATATATATATATATATATATATATATATATATATATATATATATATATATATATATCCATACACATACATATGTACATATATACATACATACACACATATACACACATACACACATGTATACATACATCTACATATACATATATACATACACATACACATACACATACACATACTTACACATACATACACATACATAATCATACATACACATACATACACATGTATACACATACATACATATACACACATACATACACATATATACGCACATACATATATACCTATATATATTACATATATTTATTAACAGCAAACACACATATTAAGAAGTTTTCACCTTATGTCCAACATACTAATTTATGTGGTATTGTTATATAAACATACATACATACATATATATACATACATATATATATATATATATATATATATATATATATATATATATATATATATATATATATATATATATATATATATATATATATATATATATATATATATATATATATACATATATATACATATATACATACACACTTATACATACATACACACGCACACATACATACATACATACATATCCATACACATATATATACACACACATATACACATATATACATACATATATATACATACACATACACACATACACATACATATACATACACACATACATACATACATGCATACATACACACATACATACACATATATACATATATTGATAATTCATATAAATATGTTATATATATTTTGATAATTCAAATATGGAATATATGTATAAAATTTGTTTGAACGATATCTTTAATACTTTAGACGTATTTTTAGACTTCCTTTCATTTATTCCAAATTACATAAAATTGATAGAAATACGAAAGATGTTTTAAGAAAGTTATATGTAAACATTAAAAACTAGTTTCAATGTTTATATATACCTTTTGTATTATATTCTGTAGCTGTAAATCAAAGAAAGTTAATTAATTCGAAGTTCTATTTTCATTAAATTTATTAAAACTAAATTAAATTAATGCCAAATCTCAGCTAATCTCATACATATATATATATATGAAAATTCAATTATTTCGAATAGCGAACCTAAGATATCAAACCATCAGTTTTTTTTTAAGAAACAAAAATGTTATCAATGTTTTTTAAGAATAATATTTCACACGCCATGACACCTTTTCAAGTTGACGAAATTTGTATCTTTATTTCTAATAAGTCTGCATTTTCATTAATTATATTATGAAATTTAAACTAAAATACTCCATTTTATTTACATTCATTTATTCCTGGTAATGGCATTTTGATAATTTTTTTTTTTTCTCTAAATCAACAAACAAATTTTTTTTTTTAATCAAAACAAGAAACACGAACTTCCAATTAGAAATCATTAATTAGTAAAAATAATAATTATACATAAATTCATATTATTCCTAGGTGAGATCATTAAAACGAATAATCCATTTATATTAATTCAGTACCATTGTTCGAAATACATATATTTTATTCTATATATTGACTGAGATTTGTTTTTTTGTGTCACCCTGTAAACCAATTTCATTTGTATTATTATTACATACATTAAAAGGAATGAAGCTAAAAAACAATCAAATAAATAAAAAAGAAACAAATATAAAGAGAATGTTATAATAAATTTAATATATTTGCATAAAATAAATGCAATAATTTTTTCTATTAAAAACTTTTGCAATCGCATTATGTTGTATAAATTAATATATTAATTTCAGATAACAAATATCTACATGTAGACTATTTTGTTCAAGAATTCCTAAATTTAAATTAGTCAAATCAACTTTTGACTTGTTAAATAAATTGAAAAATAAGAACAAATTTGTGTTAATTTGGAATAAAAAATTTAGCTTCGCTCTGAAAATGTAGCCAACTTCAAAACGTATTATTAATTTAATAGGAAAATCAGCGCCATTTTGTGAGACGAACAAAATATAGAATCAAAACCTTGAAAAACTAAATAAACATCAATTTTAAACAACAACATTGATACTAATAATATTTTATATTATTGTTATAAACAATCACAGGACCATCCTCTGCTGTTTTTATTTATTCAGCAATACCCATTTAAAGTATCCTTCATTTAATTACACTCTTTAACACTAATATAACACAATTTAAACATTAATTTAAACCATCATCTAATTAAACCATCTTCATTTCAAGTTCAATTTGCAAACATTTCTTTTAAAACTATAATGGCCGCCATATTAATCTTTTTCCAAATATAATATAAAATATTTTTTGAGAGCAACTCAAAAACACGTCTGATCGATACGACGTCGACTACCCGACCCAACTAGTTCAGCTCCAGCTAGAGTGAAAATACCCGCATTTGATGGATCTACATCGTATCAGATATTTAAGATGCAATTTGAGATAGCAACAACTGGGGTTGATCACCAGCAAAAAGCAAATGCGCTTATATTGGCATTGAAGGGACCTGCTGCTGAAATTTTACAAACATTATCAGCGACAGAGCGTGATTACAGCAAGCTAATGGAGGCCTTAGAAGTAAGATATGGGGAAAGTCATATGCAAGCTCTCCATCGCATGCAGCTCAAAACACGAAAATAAGGAGTCAGTGAAACTTTACAAGAATTAGAGGCTGATATCGTGAGACTGGTAAATCTGTCATATAAAACTATAACGCTGAACACCGAGACGAATTGGCAGCTGATACATTTATCAATGCTCTCAGAGATGTACAAATGAGAAATCAGCTGTATCTAAGCGGGAAGAAATTACCTGCGGAAGTCTTAGCATTGGCCCTGCAAATGAAAGCTGGAAAAAGAGCGTATGGTTCAGATAGAGTACGTCAGATGGAAGTTGCTGAAGAACCTCTAAAAGCAGCGCTTGAGGAAGTGATCATGCGTGTCAAAAGTCTGGGAGATAAGCCTGAGCGAAATCAACGAAGTAGGTCTAGCAGAGTAAGATGCTGGAGCTGTGGAAAGTTGGGGCACATCCGAAGAGAATGTAAATGGGAGCCGCACCCGGAGGACAGATGCCGCGTTCCGGATTCGGGAAACTAGATCGTGCCAGTTTTGAAGGGCGAAAGCTGGCTCAATTACAATGCCCTACATTGGTGGTATCACAAGTAAAAGAGAAAATAGTAGTCTAGTCCTGGAGGCAACCGTTGGAATTAATCGTGCATGTTGACTTTCGACACAGGTGCTTCAAGATCGATAGTGCGTCCAGATGTGGTTCATGATAGTCAGATCGATACAGCAAGACGATTCACCCTAAAAACAGCTACGAGTGAAACAGTTCTAGTTCATGGAGAAAGCGACCAAGAAGTTCACCTTGGAGGAAATTCATTTAGGCACCGATTTATTGTAGCAGATATAGAAGATGAGTGCATAATTGGGCTTGACTTCATGAAAGAATACAATTTTATATTAGATCTGGGTAGCCACGTACTGAGACATGGAAACACAGAAATAGTGCTACACGCCACCAACGACAATGCTGAGGTCCGTGTTATTAGTGATGGACCAACTGAGATCCCGGCAAAATCTGAGAAGATCATATGGACTAAGCTACTAAATAAGAGTGACCGAAATTCACCTGTGATGATTGAGCCAGCTAACAATGACTTCGGGGGAAACATTATGATTGGCCGAACGTTAGTAGCAGCCAAAGAAGGGGTAGTTCCAGTGCAACTGATTAACTTCTCAAATAAACGAGTGATCATCAATCATGGAGAAGAAATCGCCAAATGCAGCACCATAAAAGAGATAATCAGCTGTCAAGAAGAGCAAAAGGTCTTCATGCAGAGAAACAATCCCGCATTAATAGCGATACTTCAAGATCTTAGTAAAAGAATGAATCCAGCCGAATTCAAAGAAATCAAGAGGGTATTAACGAAGATGAGCAGCGTTTTCTCTACTGGAGATGAAGATGTTGGAAGAACAAACATCGTGCGACATAGGATAACACTGGAAACGCTCATCCTATCAGACAGCCTCCTAGAAGACTACCACTAGCTAAACACGAGGAAGTGCAAGGAATGCTGGACAAAATGAAAAGTGATGGAGTCATCAGGCCATCTAAGAGTCCATGGAGCTCACCAGTGGTGCTAGTTAGAAAAAAAGATGGGTCAGCTCGTTTTTGTGTAGACTATCGAAAGCTGAATGAGGTAACCATTAAGGACAGCTATCCACTGCCACGAATTGATGACACACTGGATACACTATCAGGGGCTAAATGGTACAGCACATTAGATCTGAAGAGTGGCTACTGGCAAGTTGAAATGCATCCAGAAGATCGACCAAAGACAGCATTTTCTACTGGCAATGGGTTGTGGGAGTTCAATGTGATGCCGTTTGGTTTATGCAATGCCCCAGCAACATTTGAACGTCTAATGGAATGCGTGTTGCATGGCTTAACCTGGAAGGCCTGCCTCGTTTATCTTGATGACATCATTATAATGGGTCGCAGCTTCGAAGAGCATCTAATGAACCTCGAAGAAGTACTCCAAAGAATAAGTAATGCCAACTGTAACTGGTATTTCTTTGAATTTTGTTTATTTCTGATGTTTTTATTTATTTTAAAGTTTAGATTTACCTGTTAACAGAATCTCTTGACAATATTTTAGTGGTGCAGCACATTTCCGGCTAGGTGGCAGTCGTTTTGGGCGGGATCTTTCCACTTGTCATCAAGAGCTTGATAGTGCTGCTAAATTTTTACAATACAACTTTAATATTCAAGATATAATCACATATATCATACTATAATACGTAACGGTAGATGTAATCGTTACTACACCATCATTACCCAACCTCCACTATCACACTTCTTTAACAGAAGTGTCACACCCCTTATTTTTTTGTTGTTACTCCAACATCACTATAGCAAACCCTGCCCTTCTTCTATTCAGAAGACATTACGGAACACTTCAACACCCGTAAAATACCGCTGTCCACTGTACAATATCATTTATAACAAGGATGACCACAAAATTTCAAAGTAGGAAACAATTATATAAAAAATTACAAATGAATACACATATATATATATATATATATATATATATATATATATATATATATATATATATATATATATATATATATATATATATATATATATATATATATATATATATATATATATATATATATATATATATATATATATATATATATATATATATATATATATTGATAAATTTTGTTTCAACTGTATTATTAAACGTACTTTTAATTGTGTCTTTGAAAAACCAAAACAATAATATCACTGATTCTTAATAATAATTAACGAGATTTTCTAATAATAATTGAATAAATAAATAAATTAACAACTACATACATAAATACATCAATTAATAATAAGGACGCCTACGATTACGGTTTTTTTTTATTAAATAAATAAATAAATGATCATGCTTTCTTTGTAAAAATAAATTAAATAAATAAATAAATAAACTATGATGCTTTCTTTGTACAAATAAATAAATAAATAAATTACGATGCTTTCTTTGGAACCAATAAATTATCATGTAAAAATAAATATATTATATCTATGTAAGCCCTCAATTTCAATGGTGTTACTGTTTTGTTAAATTTATTTGAGGGACATCGTGATCGTCATCACTACATATCAGATATTTTATTTTCATCTTGATTCTATTTTAATTTTCTTTTCTAAATAAATTTTTCCTTTTTTGTTTATAATATATATATATATATATATATATATATATATATATATATATATATATATATATATATATATATATATATATATATATATATATATATATATATATATATATATATATATATATATATATATATATATATATATATATATATATATATATATATATATATATATATATATATATATATATATATATATATCGAATTTTTACGCTTACCAGCCAACGGATCGTCTTCTATTCATCGACCAATAATGTTACTCGCAACACTGATCGATCCGTTTCTGAATTCTGGTAAACAAGAGAAAAACCGAATTACTAAATTATTTTAGTCGTAATTGAATTTAAAAGAAACACTAGGTAACTTTATCGTATATAAATGAAACAATTGTTTACCTGGTAAGCGATTTCCCACTTAGTTGGTCACTTTAATTAACACCAAAAAAATTCTACTTTAATTATCTTAACAACAAACAATTTTTAATTCTTTTCTAATTTTTGAGTTGCGGTCTCAATGTTTGCTATCATACTGATAAAAATAAATAAATTTCTTTAATTTTTAAATAATTTATTGTTTAAAGGCCAAGTTGCTAAACCAGTAGCAATTGAGTTTTCATTGTTTTATGAATTGTACAGTGAGCAGCAGGTAATCTATTGTGATAAAAAATATTCCGTAATATGCAGTGAAACAAAAACGAATAAAAACAAATAAAAACATCAAACTATCGGTACCCTGGAACAGTCTACTGTTACAAAACGTGAGGACGACCCACACCCATGAGATAGTCTCTTACGCCGGGCTTATTATTTTATTACCATTGCCAATCAAATAGATATTTTTGTAAATCCACAAATATATTGTATGGGAATAAATCTGGTTCTACTAAATTATATCTTTTATCGATTAACGGATGTCTTTGGCGTGATATATGCCCATAGATGTACCTGATTTATTCTCCACTTCATAGGATACGTTCCCTATTTTCCGTAGGATACGTGCTGGCACGAACCTCAGAGCTAGTTTTCCAGCATAATTCTTAGAAGCGTCACTCTGCACAAAATTCCGCACAAACACCTCCTGTCCTGTTGTGAATAGTCGTGGTCTTGCGCGCAAGTTGTAGTTACTGATATTTTGTTGGTATGCTTTATGCAAATTATTTATTACCATCTTTTGTGTGACTGACACACGATCGGAGCTATTTTCAATGCTGACATGATTTTCTTCTAATAGTTTCAACTTCCTAAGCAGTTCATATGTAGACCCGTGCAACATTTTATTCTGGCCGAATACTAAAAAATGCGGTGAAAATCCTGTGCTTGAATGTACTACGTTTCGAATTCTAAGACACTAGAAATGAATGTATTCAATTGAATAGAATGAAAAATTGCTTTGAAAAGTGAAAGATCCGTAACAAAAGTTTTATCTCAATTCCGGTCGGTTCGGGGAATCGAACCGGCGTCCCTCTGATCAAAGTTTATATGGTTAACCATTTAACCAACTCGACCAGCGACGAGATAAATTTTGTTTTTGGACGATCGACTTAACATCACAATTATTTAATTCATTTTTAGTGTCAATTTTTTGTCTTATTTATTTATTCTACGAACACGTTTTACCGTTCTTCATACCTCAACTAAGTTGACATTGAATGAAGAACATTATGGATCTACGAATATGGGAGACAAATCCCAACTAGTGGAGAATGGCCACTAACCAATTTAAATTCAAGATTTTTATTAAGAGTTTAGCAATGGATCTAACCATTATGTAGTTTAGAATTCTAAGACACTAGAAATGAATGTATTCAATTGAATAGAATGAAAAATTGCTTTGAAAAGTGAAAGATCCGTAACAAAAGTTTTATCTCAATTCCGGTCGGTTCGGGGAATCGAACCGGCGTCCCTCTGATCAAAGTTTATATGGTTAACCATTTAACCAACTCGACCAGCGACGAGATAAATTTTGTTTTTGGACGATCGACTTAACATCACAATTATTTAATTCATTTTTAGTGTCAATTTTTTGTCTTATTTATTTATTCTACGAACACGTTTTACCGTTCTTCATACCTCAACTAAGTTGACATTGAATGAAGAACATTATGGATCTACGAATATGGGAGACAAATCCCAACTAGTGGAGAATGGCCACTAACCAATTTAAATTCAAGATTTTTATTAAGAGTTTAGCAATGGATCTAACCATTATGTAGTTTAGAATTCTAAGACACTAGAAATGAATGTATTCAATTGAATAGAATGAAAAATTGCTTTGAAAAGTGAAAGATCCGTAACAAAAGTTTTATCTCAATTCCGGTCGGTTCGGGGAATCGAACCGGCGTCCCTCTGATCAAAGTTTATATGGTTAACCATTTAACCAACTCGACCAGCGACGAGATAAATTTTGTTTTTGGACGATCGACTTAACATCACAATTATTTAATTCATTTTTAGTGTCAATTTTTTGTCTTATTTATTTATTCTACGAACACGTTTTACCGTTCTTCATACCTCAACTAAGTTGACATTGAATGAAGAACATTATGGATCTACGAATATGGGAGACAAATCCCAACTAGTGGAGAATGGCCACTAACCAATTTAAATTCAAGATTTTTATTAAGAGTTTAGCAATGGATCTAACCATTATGTAGTTTAGAATTCTAAGACACTAGAAATGAATGTATTCAATTGAATAGAATGAAAAATTGCTTTGAAAAGTGAAAGATCCGTAACAAAAGTTTTATCTCAATTCCGGTCGGTTCGGGGAATCGAACCGGCGTCCCTCTGATCAAAGTTTATATGGTTAACCATTTAACCAACTCGACCAGCGACGAGATAAATTTTGTTTTTGGACGATCGACTTAACATCACAATTATTTAATTCATTTTTAGTGTCAATTTTTTGTCTTATTTATTTATTCTACGAACACGTTTTACCGTTCTTCATACCTCAACTAAGTTGACATTGAATGAAGAACATTATGGATCTACGAATATGGGAGACAAATCCCAACTAGTGGAGAATGGCCACTAACCAATTTAAATTCAAGATTTTTATTAAGAGTTTAGCAATGGATCTAACCATTATGTAGTTTAGAATTCTAAGACACTAGAAATGAATGTATTCAATCGACTCACTCGACTTGGAAATTTCTTCCATATGAACTCTCGAGAGCGAGTCTGGTACCACATTAAGTGAACCCTTTCGATACTCAATTTTAAAATCGTATGCTTGTAATTGTATAGACCACCGAGCCAATCTACCTGAGAGATCGCGCTGTTCCATCAGCCATTGTAAACTGGCATGGTCTGTTATTAATGTAAAAGTGTAGCCCTCGACATATGGTCTAAACCGCTTCACACTTAATACTGCGGCTAAACACTCGAGTTCTGTTGTGCTATAGTTTCGTTGAGCTTTATTTAATTTATGAGACATAAACGCTATCGGGTGTTCATCTCCACCATCGTCACGCTGAAATAACACACCACCGATACCAGTTGTAGATGCGTCGCATTGTATAAAAAATGGTTTTGAGAAATTTGGGTTGACTAACACAGGTGCAGATACTAAGGATTCCTTCAATTTGTCGAAAGCTGCCTGGGCATTCAAGTTCCATCTTTCCTTTACCCCTTTCTTCAGTAATTCTGTAATAGGAGCGGTTAAAGTTGAGTAGTTAGCGATAAACCTACGATACCATCCTGTCATCCCTAAGAATCTGCGAACAGCCTTCAAACTTGTTGGAACAGGGTATTCGTCTATTGCTTGTACCTTCTGGGGATCCACTCTGAGACATCCCTCACCAATAACATACCCAAGATATTTGATTTCTTTCAAAACGAACTTACTTTTATCTACATTTATAGTAAGATTTGCTGACTTCAACAAACTAGCTACTTCAGACAAAAGTGATATGTGTTCTTCAAAATCAGAAGATACCACTAGCAAGTCATCTAAATATACAAATACTCGGTCATGTAATTGATGAGGAATAACCTTGTGCATTAAACGGCACATCGTTTGGGCTGCATTGCACAACCCGAACGGCATGACGGTAAATTGGTAGAGTGGACGTCCCGCTACCGTGAAAGCTGTCTTATCTCTTGATGCGGGATCTAAAGGGATTTGCCAGTATGCATCTTTAAGATCGATGGTACTGATAAATCTGGTTTTATCCAAACGTCCTAAAAGCCCTTCTATTATTGGAAGAGGATAAGCATCTTTCACTGTAACTGCGTTGATTTTCCTGGCATCAAGACATAGACGAACACTTCCATTTGCTTTCAGTACTCTAGTTACGGGGGAACACCAAGAACTGGCACTCTCTTCAATGACCCCCAATTCCAACATCCGATCCAACTCACTGTAGATATCCTCTTGGACCTTTGGTGAGACTGAAAAATAACGTTGTTTTACAGGAGCTGCGTCGCCTACATCTATTCTATGTGTAACCACATGTGTTTTTCCTAATCCATTCTTCTCAAAAGAGGGAAATTCATTTATAACCTTTAACAATTTATTTTGTTGAGAAATGTTGAGATCGTGTCTATTGTCTTCGGTTTTCGTTAACTTGAAATACTCATGATCCAGCTCGTTTATCACTTGAGGAATTAGTCCAAATAACTCCCAAAAATCTATCCCAAGGTATAGTGGTTGTGTATGGTTTGGCGCTATGTGTAACCTCATTGTTTTAGATTTTCCATTATATGAAACCTTTACTAATATGTGTCCTAAAACTCTTTGTTTTTCACCACTTGCTGTAGAGAGCATTGATGTTAGTGAATGAAATTTAAAATTATTTTGTTCGAGAAATTCTTCAGCTCCTGAACCTAAAACAGAAATACTGGCTCCACTATCTAGCAGTCCACGATATAGGATTCCATTGATTAATACCTCAGCATAGGGTCTTTTGTCAGCATTTATAGTTATTATGGATTCACAAATATTTTTCTTAACCTCCCTTCTAGCTTTGAAATAACGAAGACTTCGGTTAATATTTACGCTCAACTTGCCGGTTGTTTGTGTTGATTGGTCTATTTTGGGCACTTCAATCATTCCTGTTTCCGTTGTAGTATTCTGTACAACTCGGGATCGGTATTTGTTGCAGTTTCTTCTGTGTTGGACCTCGGAGAGTTCATAGTTTGATTCTGGGGTCTCGTAGCTCCGAAACTCTGGAAACCCCTGTGTGAGTTTCCCGCTTTATTTTTATTCTGACATTTTAGACAGTTTGCTTTGATCGTGTTTCTCGCTCCGCATCCAAAACAAAATACGTTGACGATTGACATAGTGCAATCTTTGAATAGATGTGATGGGTTGCCACAGTTCCAACATTGGTTCTTGTTTTGTTCATATCCATATTTGTCCCTTGATGTTGACTGGTTCGTCCAATTTATAGCACAAATATTATGTTTAGCATCCGCACCTCTCGAAAACTCATCTTGGAAATAGCTTGTATCGTTGTCCTCCCATCCACTGGTAATTTCATTGACCTGACGTCTACTTTGGAAAGAAGCCTCAGGCATCCAACCTATACGGTTCCACGTATCTTCAACTGCTATTGCTTTATTGACAAGAGTAGAGATGTCAACAAAATTAGTTCCAGCAAATGTTGACTGCAAGCCAGGTCTCATGTTTCTAACAATCAGGTTTATAAGTTCGTTTTCGGACATTGGTGCATGCAATGGTAATGACATTGCCAAGATTTCATTGTAAAACTCAATGAAAGTTTCCTTATACCTTTGCTTACGTCTTTCTAATGCTTGCTTGATATCAGCGTCTGTACGACGATCCTGAAACCTGTGTATCATAGCCATCCGTAACTGCTCCCATTGCACATTTCTATTGCTTTCTATATAAAGCCAATACCACTCCCTTGCCTTTCCTTTTAACAAAACCTGAAGATTGTTTACAAGAAATGTAGAATTTGTTCCGTTTGCTGCAGCTAACCTTTCAACTCGGTACATGAAACGCTCAATAGGAATTTCTCCACATTCACCACTGAACAAAATATTCCATCTGTGCATTGCTAATTGGGTTTTCGGCATCGGTTCCATTTGATCATTACGTAGATTATAGTTATAAGGGCGTTTAACCTCTTGTCCTAGCTTTACTTCCGGAACAAAAGACAATATTGGTGGCGGTATTGCTGCATTAAAATTTGGGGGCAAACCGTTTTTTCCTGGTTGCATAATAGTTGACGAATGTAATTGATTTTCGGGGTAGAAATTTGTTGCTGCTGTTCCTCGTATAGGTGATTCTATTCCAGTTTCGTTAGATGTTACCTTTAGCCGTTTTAAAACCGCTTCAACTAGGGCATTTAAAGGATCAGTGTTTGTAGTCGCGGACGTAGTCTGACCCTGCATGGGTCGATTGTTAGGTGGCAAATTAGTATTTGGCTCTACCATATTTAGCTTGTAATCTGGCTCTTGATTAGTTAGAAAATTTGTTGTTCCATGCTGCCCAATTAAATTACCTTCTTCTTCTATTTCGTCTTCCACTGAGTCTGGGTTAAATAGTACCATTTCCTTGATAGACTTTTCCAGATCTGGTGTTGAATTTTCTTGCGTTTTGAGCTCTTGAATGTATCCCAAAAGCTTCTCAGCTGAAATCAATAACTTTCCAGCAGCTATAACTGGTGGACCTGTTTTACCCATTTCAATTCTGCGCAATCTACCAGTAACATGGATCACCCCAGTTAAAAATTCATCCAATTTTTCTTGTTCCATTTTACGGGTATTTTCCATATCGGTTTCTATTTGTTTGTGTATGCTTCTTAATTTAGCTGCACATGCAAGCTCTTGATGACAAGTGGAAAGATCCCGCCCAAAACGACTGCCACCTAGCCGGAATTGTGCTGCACCACTAAAATATTGTCAAGAGATTCTGTTAACAGGTAAATCTAAATTTTAAAATAAATAAAAACATCAGAAATAAACAAAATTCAAAGAAATACCGGTTACAGTGGCGCCCAAAGTAAGCAATACAGTTAGAACGAATACAACTTAACCAATTACAACTTAATAACGGTGTACCAAATTATATTTTTTTTTCTCAAGTTTTTTTTTAAATTTTATCTATCTGTTTTCTCTTTATAGTATTTTGATCTGGATAGTTTTAGCATAATTGTTAACTTCAAAGCTTGCTACTTCCCGTTTGTTGACACAAACGTTTTGCTTAGGTTTAGCTTCGAGTTTAGCAAGAAGATAGTTAGTTGCAATAACGTAATTTTAACATAGATCAATACGAAGTTTTTTTCCCGCTAATTTTCATCAAACCGGTTTGACTGTTAGCGCTAAGGTATGAAAACGAATGTATTGTTTTTTTTGTCTTTATTTTTTGTGATTTTTTAGGTATGTTTTCCACTATAAAAGTGTTGAATAGAGTAGCCTGCTCTTTCACGACTATATACCAATTAAATCCAAACATTTTTTTTTTAAATTACATTTCATAAATTTGAGTACACCGATCTTTAGCATGCAAATCACATAAAACTATAAGAATATACGACAAATTTAAATTTGTGGGTTATATCCTGCATCACTATAGCAAACAAATACCATTAAACAAAAATATTATCAAAGCGATTCAAAGATTATATTTTAATCAAATTTCAAACTATACGGGTTACTGAAATTGTTTAGTTTATTATTCATTTTTTATATATCTAATTTTTTTTTGTCATTAAACTTTTTTGTCTGATATTTTGTCGAGAAGTCTGTAACCGGTATTTCTTTGAATTTTGTTTATTTCTGATGTTTTTATTTATTTTAAAGTTTAGATTTACCTGTTAACAGAATCTCTTGACAATATTTTAGTGGTGCAGCACATTTCCGGCTAGGTGGCAGTCGTTTTGGGCGGGATCTTTCCACTTGTCATCGAGAGCTTGATAGTGCTGCTAAATTTTTACAATACAACTTAAATATTCAAGATATAATCACATATATCATACTATAATACGTAACGGTAGATGTAATCGTTACTACACCATCATTACCCAACCTCCACTATCACACTTCTTTAACAGAAGTGTCACACCCCTTATTTTTTTGTTGTTACTCCAACATCACTATAGCAAACCCTGCCCTTCTTCTATTCAGAAGACATTACGGAACACTTCAACACCTGTAAAATACCGCTGTCCACTGTACAATATCATTTATAACAAGGATGACCACAAAATTTCAAAGTAGGAAACAATTATATAAAAAATTACAAATGAATACACATATATATATATATATATATATATATATATATATATATATATATATATATATATATATATATATATATATATATATATATATATATATATATATATATATATATATATATATATATATATATATATATATATATATATATATATATATATATATATATATATATATATATATATATATATATTGATAAATTTTGTTTCAACTGTATTATTAAACGTACTTTTAATTGTGTCTTTGAAAAACCAAAACAATAATATCACTGATTCTTAATAATAATTAACGAGATTTTCTAATAATAATTGAATAAATAAATAAATTAACAACTACATACATAAATACATCAATTAATAATAAGGACGCCTACGATTACGGTTTTTTTTTATTAAATAAATAAATAAATGATCATGCTTTCTTTGTAAAAATAAATTAAATAAATAAATAAATAAATTATGATGCTTTCTTTGTACAAATAAATAAATAAATAAATTACGATGCTTTCTTTGGAACCAATAAATTATCATGTAAAAATAAATATATTATATCTATGTAAGCCCTCAATTTCAATGGTGTTACTGTTTTGTTAAATTTATTTGAGGGACATCGTGATCGTCATCACTACATATCAGATATTTTATTTTCATCTTGATTCTATTTTAATTTTTTTTTCTAAATAAATTTTTCCTTTTTTGTTTATAATATATATATATATATATATATATATATATATATATATATATATATATATATATATATATATATATATATATATATATATATATATATATATATATATATATATATATATATATATATATATATATATATATCGAATTTTTACGCTTACCAGCCAACGGATCGTCTTCTATTCATCGACCAATAATGTTACTCGCAACACTGATCGATCCGTTTCTGAATTCTGGTAAACAAGAGAAAAACCGAATTACTAAATTATTTTAGTCGTAATTGAATTTAAAAGAAACACTAGGTAACTTTATCGTATATAAATGAAACAATTGTTTACCTGGTAAGCGATTTCCCACTTAGTTGGTCACTTTAATTAACACCAAAAAAATTCTACTTTAATTATCTTAACAACAAACAATTTTTAATTCTTTTCTAATTTTTGAGTTGCGGTCTCAATGTTTGCTATCATACTGATAAAAATAAATAAATTTCTTTAATTTTTAAATAATTTATTGCTTAAAGGCCAAGTTGCTAAACCAGTAGCAATTGAGTTTTCATTGTTTTATGAATTGTACAGGGAGCAGCAGGTAATCTATTGTGATCAAAAATATTCCGTAATATGCAGTGAAACAAAAACGAATAAAAACAAATAAAAACATCAAACTATCGGTACCCTGGAACAGTCTACTATTACACAACATGAAGTTGAATCCGAAAAAGTGCAATCTTTTCCACAAAGAGGTGGAGTACCTTGGACACATCATTACAGAACATGGAGTCAGAACCGATCCCGAGAAGATTGATGCTGTGAAAAATTGGCCAGTACCGAAGAATGTTCATGAGCTACGCAGTTTTCTTGGCCTATGCACTTATTATCGTAGATTCGTGGAGAATTTTGCGAATATCGCCAAGAGTCTACATAAATTGACAGAGGCAAATACCCAATTTCTGTGGACAACCGAATAGGCATTCTGCCGTTTAAAAGAAAAACTATGCAACACCCCTATACTAGCCTATCCAGAATCCGGAAAGATGTTCATTCTGGACACAGACGCAAGCAATGTAGGAACCGGAGCTGTTTTGTCACAAAAAATTGGAGACGATGAGAAAGTGGTGGCGTACTTCAGTAAAGTTCTGTCAAAGCCGGAGCGGAATTACTGTGTCACGAGGAAGGAGTTGCTAGCTATCATCAAGGCTGTGAAACATTTTCACAAGTATTTGTGTGGACAACCATTCCTGATTCGCACGGACCATGCTGCTCTAAAATGGTTATTACAATTCAAATTTCCTGAAGGACAAGCAGCAAGATGGATAGAGATCCTGCAGAACTACGACTTCAAAGTTGAACACCGCAAGGGAAGGATCCATGGTAACGCCGATGCCTTGTCCAGAAGACCCTGCATAGAGGAGTGCAAATCATGTAGCAGAACTGAGGGAAATGGGGCAATGAAAGTGAGCCAAATCAAGTTCCAAACTCCTGAGGATTGGTGTACCGAGGCAATTAAAAGAGAGCAGCTAGAAGATCCAGCTATGGCTCCAATATTGAAATGGAAAACCGAGGGAAGGCGACCAGAGTGGAAAGGGGTAGCACCTTTAAGTACGGAGGTGAAATGCTACTGGGTGCAATGGGACTCACTATTGATGGATAACGGGATACTAAAAAGAAAATGGGAGTCCGCTGATGGAAAGAAATTGTTAGAACAACTGGTGTTGCCATCAAGTCGAGTAGAAGAGGTACTGGGAAAGCTGCATGGAAGTATTTCTGGAGGACACCTGGGAGTCAATAAAACCCTAGCCAAAGTAAAGGAGAGGTTTTATTGGGTAAGGTATCGAACAGACGTGGAGCAATGGTGTCGGCGATGCGATACTTGTGCAGCGAGCAAAGGACCAAAGACTAGAACTCGAGGAGAGATGCAACAGTACAATGTGGGTGCCCCAATGGAGAGAATTGCTATAGACATTGCGGGGCCATTTCCGGAAACGACAAAAGGTAACAAATACATGATGGTGGTCATTGATTACTTTACAAAATGGCCGGAAGCTTATGCAATACCGAACCAGGAAGCAGTTACGGTCGCGGAAACATTAGTCAATGAATGGGTTTGTAGATATGGAACACCGCTCGAGTTGCATACCGACCAGGGAAGGAATTTCGAATCTCAACTGATGGAAGAGCTGTGCAGAATCTGATGTGATCCGATCTGATCCGAATCTCAACTGATGGAAGAGCTGTCCCTCGACATTAGAAAAACACGAACTACACCTATGAACCCACAATCGGATGGCATGGTAGAACGATTCAACCGAACCATGGAAGAACATTTGTCAAAGGTAGTAGAAGCCAACCAAAGAAGTTGGGATAAGGATCTTCCATTATTCTTGATGGCCTATCGTAGCGCAGTGCACGATACGACATGTGAAACGCCAGCGAATGTCATGTTCGGAAGAGAACTACATCTTCCTAGTGACATCGAGTTCGGCATCCCTGGAGGTCTGGTATCTACGAAAACAGATTATGTGGGACAACTAAGGGAGAACATGGATAAAATCCATCAACAGGTTCGAGACCACATTAAGATTGCCAGTGACAAAATGAAAACCAGGTACGACATTAATGCAAATAGTGGCGGTTTTCAAGAAGGAGAATTGGTATGGCTATACAACCCCAGGAGAACTAAGGGAAGATCACCCAAGCTGCAGCCAGATTGGGAAGGTCCATATAAAATAATCAAACGAATTAATGATGTTATCTACCGCATCCAAAAGGGACCCCGTACCAAGATGAAAGTGATACATCTGCAAAGGTTGGCACCGTACCAAGGTAACAGTACCAATGCGATAGCTGATATTGTTCGGGACGAACAAAACTAAATGGAGGGCAATGTAATAAACTTCGTCCAGAATGGGTTAATTTACTCATAAATAACCAATACATTCGGCAAAGATGAAAATAAAAGTTAACTGCTTTTAACTAATACCAATTGCATAAATTAATGTAAATTAAATTTGTTTACATTAATGAATTAAAAGGAGGTGTGGCCTATTGTTTCTAGAAAATACACTGGCCACAAAAACTGAGTTACCAGAAGTTTCTGCTTATTTGTTTTTGAATATAAATAAGCGAACAAAATATCAGATAGGCAGTTTTAATTTTGCAATTAAAAGTGTTTTATAATAGACTCTCTATAATAGACTCTCTTGATATAAAATACAGTATAAACAAAATAAACAGGAACGTAAATTCTACGAATTATTTAAATGTGTTATACCTCAATGCAAGGAGTATTCGTAATAAATTTGTTGATATTCAAAACTTAATAGAATCATATGATTTTGTTATTCATATTCTTGTTTTTACAGAAATTTTTATATACTCAGATGAGCAAAATTTGTTTCAATTAAAATATTATATGAGCCACTTTTTATGCAGAGACGAATACCGTGGCGGTGGGATTGGTGTTTATGTTCACACTTCAATAACATCTGTTAAGACGTTTGGCGTATGCTTCCAAGATAATAGTTTTTTGTGTATCAACCTTCCATCGTTAAATATAAATATTTTGGCTGTTTATAGACGTCCAAAGTCAGCAAAAGAAGTATTTATTTCAAAACTTGAAGAGATTATCGCACCTCTCAAACATGTATATGTAATCGGTGACACTAACATTAATATGTTTAAAAAAAACGATGCTATTGCTAATAAATATTTGGATGTTGTTTACTCAAGCGGCCTTCTAATACTCAATAAACTTTCGTCTAAATATGCAACAAGGATTGCGCAAAAAAATAATAATATTACCAAAACCTCAATTGATCACATTCTTACTGATGTTTTGACAACGTCGTATTATCTATCAACCTGTGATTTCTTCAAATCAGATCATAGATTACTGCTTTTAAGCGTCCGAATGGGGAATATTCCAGCGACGGTACAGAAAATAAAGAGATCAATCTTACAGTATGATAACATCAATCCATTACAACTTACCGAAAATTTGATAGATGTAAGCAGTTTCGAAGAAATGAATGGTGTTCTCAATAAATGCATTTTAGATAACACAAAAACGAGTGAAATAATAATTACACAAAAACAACAAAGTACTTATATTACACAGGAAATTAGAAAAATGAGAAATATCCGAGACAGATTCTATAAAAAAAAGGTCAAATATCCAAGCAATATATATGTGCTGGAAAAATTTAAATACTATAAAAAAAATGCGTGAAACTAGAGAACGAATCAAAAGAAAAGTATTACTCTAATATATTAAAGAACAATGACTATAGACTTCTCTGGAAATTAATGAATGAGAAAGTATTTAATAAATCCAAACATAAAACAAAAATAGTCCTAAACGATAATGGAACTATTATAAAAGAATTGCCCGATATTTGTCATAAATTTAATGATCACTTTGTTAATTCGTTTGATTCAATCCAGCTTAGTTACGATATAGATGTGCTGCAACAAAACAACAATTTTCATCCATCACATCTGCATCAATTTGCTGCAACTAACGAAAATGAAATAATTGAAATTATTGAGTCTTTAAATAAAAGGTCAGCTGTTGGTGTTGATGGTATCTCAACTCGATTTTACTCACACTATAAATATAATATTGCTGAATGCTTGGCAAGTCTCATAAATGTATTCATCGAAAATGGAGCTTTTCCCGATTGCCTTAAAATAGCAAAAGTTACACCCATTCCAAAAAATGGAGTTACTTCAGAATTAAGTAACTTTCGTGCGATATCAGTCCTGCCTTCTAGCTCAAAAGTTTTTGAAAAAATTATATTCTGCCGTATGGATGAGCATCTTAGGGCTAACAATATGATAAACTGTAATCAATTTGGATTTTGTACAAACTCAAGTACTATGGCCGCTACATCTCAATTTATAACCAATATCAAAATATCCAAAGATAATAATTTGATAACATCTTGCATCTTTATAGATTTACGTAATGCATTTGACACAGTAAAACATCCAATTTTAATACAAAAATTGAACTATGCTGGATTTAAAGGAAATGCTCTAGATTTACTCAAATCATATCTACATCATCGAATGCAATATGTACAAATTGACGATTTCAAAAGTAATCAACTTGAAATAAAAGTCGGCGTCCCGCAAGGCAGCCTGTTGGGACCTTTGTTATTCAACATTTTTGTCAACGATATTTTTAATTTGAATCTTCATGGAAAATTAGCTATGTATGCAGATGATATGTCTCTAATTTATGGTGAACATTCTCTCGAAACATTGCAAAGTCACATGCAAAGTGATCTAAGCTTGATAAATACATGGATGAATGATAATGCGCTTAAGATTAATACTCGCAAGACTAAATTCATGATTTTCAAAGTGAAAAACAAAAATGTTGATCTTTCGAATTTTTTGCTACAAGTTAATGGAGACGGCATAGATCGAGTGGATGTCTTTAAGTATTTAGGTCTCTGGGTTGATAGTTCACTTAACTGGCACCATCATATACAAAGCATCCAAAATAAAATTCGCCAAATTAATTTTATCTTATTTCAGATGAAATACTGTTTACCAACTAAAGCCAAATATATGATTTTTCACAGCCATGTATTGAGTAGTGCTCGTTATTTGTTGCCAATTTGGGGTTCAGCTTCGGAAAAGAAATTGGATGCTATACATATCGGGATCAACAAATGTCTTAAGACTATCAAAGGGCTACCAATTCTAACACCAACTCGACTGCTGTATGACATGTTTCTAACAATCAGGGAAATGATTGTATATGAAACAGTATTATTTATCTTCAAAATTAAGCATAATTTAGTACGAAATAATTTTCTGATACGTGCCGTTACTGATGTTCATGGTCATAATACTCGCCAAAACGATATGCTGTACATTGATTTCTGCCACACTACATTAGCTCAAAAAAACGTTATTTTTAATGGGCTCAGTCTTTACAATAAATTGCCACAGATATTGAAGGATGAACGACGTATATCTTTCTTCAAAAGTATGCTGCATGATCACTTAAAAAATCTTAGAGATTAGTAATTTAAATCATTGCTGTTTATTTTATTATTATTACGAATATGCTAATGTTGTTTTATATTAATCTTTATAATCATTTATATTAATATTTCTATGTTATGTTTTCTTTTGTTTACCCAAGTACCTTTTGTGCTGTTGTAAACATTTTCTTTAAAAAAATTTTTTATAATTTCTTTAATAAACTAATAAAGTAAAAAAAAAAAAAAAAAAATAAATATTCGCAAGTATAAGGAATAATCGGTGGTACTTGAGCCTGGGTACTAATAGTGAAAGAATTTGAACTTAGTGGAATAGTAAATACAGATTTTACGATTCCGAATATTATTGATTCAAATTGTAGAAAAGCGGTGAAGTTTATCGTACATAAATTGGAGACCCTGGAATTCATTGTAATTAAAATCGGAAGTTGCTGTAACTGGTTGATAAATAAAGTTTGAGATTTTGTTAACTAAAGATCTGTCTTTTTACTGTCGTATTTGCTCAATAATCGAAAAGAACCAACGAAGAGTCGTTACAATATATTTATTTTGGTGCTATTTATTTCAGCTCTACAGTTCAAGTGACCGAGCTATCATTTTATACAATACAAAAATTTACTTTACGAGTCATATTACTATTCTGTGTGTTGGTACACAAAGCAGGGATATTCAACCTTTTATACACAACATCTCTCCCTACTTTATTTTATGTTTACAGATTACTTAGTTTATAATTAATTTAATTATATTTAAATTTGGTTTTTCGAAGATAATACTTAGTTCGAGAAGTACGTTAACTTTTTGTATTTGGTGTTACCTCCGAACTTAAGACTCTTTTTCTTTTATTATTTACTTGGTGTGGAGCAGTTGACAAATGTTTAAAGAAATTATATTTTCTATAAAATTTTTTCAATTGATTTCTATGAGCAACTTTAATTGTTCCTCTAATATTTATTTGATATAGAAATTTAGATAAACGCCTACGAACTGTTCCAAACATGAATTTTTCGTTTTTATTAAAAGGTTTTGAATAATATAATATTTCTTCCCCTATTTCTAAATCAAAATTTATTATATTTCAAAATAATTTTGTTTTTCCTTTTCTGGTTACTAAATATATATTCTAAATTTAAATTAAATCTAACGTTTTTCTTAACCTCTATGTTATTTCTATAATTTAATTTCGTCAGTAAAGTATCTGGTTTGTGTTTAAAAATTAATTCCGCTGGTGATAATCCTGTTACAGAGGTCGGTGTGTTTCTATACTTAAACAAAAAATTTAATAATTGATTATTTATATCTAATTTTAATGAACCATTTAAATTTTTTCTCAACAGATTTTTTACTGTTTGAACAGCCCTCTCCGCCAAACCATTACTTTGTGGATGATAGGGCGGACTGTGTTTCAACCCAATCTCATTTGACAAAAGAAAATTTGAAAACTCTTTGGAGGAGAATGGTGGACCATTGTCTGTGAGAACCAATTTTGAGAGTCCAAACACAGAAAATTGCAGTTTTAGTTTTTCAATTACATGTTTCGCCTCAGTTTTTGTCATTACATGTAAATCGACCCATTTACTAAAACTATCGACTGAAATTAAAAGTTTATGCTTACCAAATTGAAAAAAATCTAAATTCAACCTTTCGAATGGTTTGGTTGTTAATTTCCAACTACTATTATTACAGTCAACCTTTACATTTTGATTTAAACTACAATTACTACAACACTTAACATAATTTTCATTACTCTTATCTATTGCTATCCACCATACGTACGTTCTCGCTAACATTTTCATACGTGCTATACCTATATGTTCTTAATGTAATAGTTCCAAGATTTCATTTTGCAAAGTTTCTGGTATACCCAATCGATTTCCATAATATAAACAACACTCCTCACACGATAACGCATTTATAAGCTTAAAGAAATGTTTTAATTCCTTAGGAATATTTATTGGCCAACCTTCGGTACAAAATTTTAGCACGAAACTTAGTTTTCTATCTTTTACTGTCTCCTTTGCAATTTTTGATTTATTTACTGGAGCTTCATTAATCAAATTAAATGAATTTATACAATTTACTTCGATTTCAGTATTTTTTTCTAAAGGAAGGCGAGATAATGCATCTGCATTTCACATTAACTTTCCGTCTCTATGCTTAATTTCATAATCGTACATCGACAATGTTACTATCCACCTAACAATTCGTGCCGCGGCTACAGCAGATAACCCTTTTTTGTTGTTAAAAATATATTTAAGTGGTTTGTGATCACTGTATATCGTGAATTTATGGCCAAAAATGTATTTATTAAATTTTTTTACGGCAAACATAACTGCCAAAGCTTCGCGATGTATCTGGCTATAGTTACGTTCCGCTACACTTAAGGTGATCGATGCGAATAACACAGGCTTTTCTTTACTGTCTATAATATGTGCCAGTACCGCTCCCACTCCATAAGGACTCGCATCCCATGGGTGAACCCATCAATGGGTTTCTTTGGGTCATAATGTGTTAATATATGATTTTTATTTAATAATAACTCTTTACAAGCCACAAATGCGCTTTCACAATTTTCCGTCAAAATAAATTTTTCTTCTTTTTTCAATAGTCTGTAAAGTGGGAAAAGTTTAGTTGACAGACCAGGTAAAAATTTTCCATAATAGTTTATTAATCCCAGTAACGACTGCAGTTCCTTTACATTCTTGGGATGTGGTAGATTTGCTACGGCTTCTATTTTTTCTAAATTGGGAGTTACTCCCTCCCTAGACACAATGTGTCCCAGGTATCTAACAGAATCTTTAAAAAATTGACATTTATTTATATTTACTTTGATATTATGTTCAGCCAGTCTTTCTCAAACAATTTTTAATTTTGTTTTAGTTTCATATTCGTCCCTACCCCCTATCAGAATATCATCCAGGTAGCACACTACCCCATCTATATTTAATAATATCCTATCCATAACGCTCTGAAAAATAGCAGGAGCCGCTTTTACTCCAAAAGGAAGTCGCTGAAATTGAAATAACCCTCGATGTGTATTAATGGTTAACAATGCTTTTGATCTCTCGGAAACAGACAGCTGTTGATAAGCGCCTTCCAGATCCAATACGCAAAAAAAAGCATAGTTAGCCAACGATGTTAATACCTCATCGATGATGGGTAAGGGGTAATGTTCATTAGACAGAAATTTATTTAGAGTTACTTTGAAGTCACCGCAAATCCTAATTTTTCCGTCTGGTTTCTTTACAATAACGATTGGAGACGCCCATTCACTATTGTTTACTTGCTTTATAATTTTATTTTCTATTAACCTATTTAATTCTAGTTCAACAGTTTCTCTTAATTGAAAGGGTACCATGTAAGCTTTGTGAAAAATTGGTTTATGTTCCTCATTGATCACTAAATCTGCTTCGAATCCCAAATTTGGTTTTTTATTAATTAAATCAAACACCAAAGGTTGCAATTCTCTTACCTCATTTTCAATTTGTGTCAAATTATTTATGTTAAATTCGTCCAACCCTTTCATCCACTTTGGGTACAATATTGTTATCCAATCCCTTCCAATGATTGGCAGAAAGGGGTGCTCTGTATCCAAAATGTACAGCCATAATTTATATTTAGTACCTCCCGATTCCACTGTAATAAGTATCCTCCCGAAAATATCAACTTTACTACCTGAAATCAAACTAATATTAGTTTGTAAGTTTAGGATTTTATTTTGATCAAAATTTTGTCGATATATTAATTTATTGATTACAGAAATATGTATAGGTTCCAGTGTCAATTTGACATTCAAACATTATTTCATTAATTTTAATAGATTTTTTAATTGACGGGACTAAATTTTCAAAATCAAAAATATTTAAATTTAAATTTTTTACGTCAAAATATTTTACTTCCCTATAATTGCCACAAACTTTTGAGATGTGACCTTTCATCCCGCAATCGTAGCATGTTGCCTCTTTCGCCGCACATTTATTTAATGGATGTGTAAATGAACATTTTGAGCAATGTTTTATCCATTTGGTGTCAAAACGGAGATTGAGATGGAGATTTATATCTGCTTGTGAATTGTGTACTGTATGATCTTGGTGATGGTGGTATATTTCTTCTTGGTGATCTTCTCCGTCCCAACTAGTTTCTAGACTCCAAACTACTTTTAGATTTATCCTGCGTTTCCTTAATTATATATATTCTGTGCTGGTTTCACTTCACCTTTAATATTTTTCTGCTCACATGAGGTCATCTTGGAGGATAAAGCCATTTCACAAGCTTTACTAAAAGTCAAATTTTTTCACCCAACAGTTTTCTCTGAATATTTTCATCCGATAATCCAATAACGAACTTATCACGCAACGCTCGTTCTAAAAATCCTACAAAATTGCATGTTGACGCCAAAAATTTTAATTCAATTATATATTCGTTTATTGATTTATTATTTAATTGATTTCTCTTAAAGAATTTGTAACTTTCAGCAATCTCGATCGTTTTTGGTTGAAAATGCGCTTTCAAAACTTTTTCAATCTCTGTTAATGATTTGGTGGTCGGCAAGTCTGGAAATGTGAGCCGACATAGAATATCAAAAGTTTCAGCACCCACTAATGTTAGAAACATGGAAACTTTCAATTTATCGTCTACAGTATTGCACTTAAACAATTCATGCATTCTGAGCATGTATTTTTCAAAATTTCCGTCTTCCGGAATGGTTCAATACTACCAATTAACGCCATTTTACCAAATTGTTCCTTAAAACTTGAATAAATTGTTTTTGTGTAACATGAAATTTTGTTTTATACCATAAAGTTTAGTTTTTGTTTTAATTTTTTATGTTATTTGTTTTAATATTAATTATTCAGTCCGTCTTCAACACAACACACAAAACTAACTATTGTGAATTCTTTTTATGAATGCCATTTTAGAAATTTTGTCTTTCAATATTGTTTAAAATATATTAATTTTATTTTTATTGATTCTCGGTTACACTGGTTTTATGATTAAATTGTTTTAGTCGAAATATCACTATATTTTTAGAAACTTTTATTACTTTGGTCTGAAAGACCTAAGTATTACATTCATGAGCTCAAAGTGAAATTCTTACCCCCACTTTTTTTGGCATTTCTCGACGTTTTAGGACCTACTGATTCTAAAAAAGCAAAAAAAAAAAATGTGTGTCTGTCTGTTGGCCGTCCGTCACAACCGACGAAATCTAGAAAACCACTGGACGGATTTCAAAATTTTTTTTCTTCTAAAAGTAGGTTTACTCAATGGGAAGAGCCGAAAGGACGATGTGTTTGATAACTGTACCGGAAGTGTGTCAAAAAAATCGTCAAGTGTGTCAAAACAAGGAAATTTGCATATTTTTTGCTTAAAAAACGTTCATTTTAAGTGATTACGAGTAGGAACATTGAATTTGGAGAAATCTTGATGGTCGGGATTGGTATGTGAGACCAAAATCTAGATTATTGCATTATAAGTTTGTCAAAAAAATGTTGTCAAGTGTGTCAAAAGAAAGAATTTTATTTATTTTTTTACCCAATTTTTTGGAAAAAAAAATAAAATTAATTGTTTGTTTGAAATGAAGTTTTATTATTATTATTGAGAATTATGGCATTATAAGTTTGTCGAAAAAATGTTGTCAAGTGTGTCAAAAGATTTTTATTTAGTTTTTTACCTAATTTTTTGGAAAAAAATAAAATTGTTTGTTTGAAATGAAATTTTATTATGATTATTGAGACTTATGGCATTATAAGTTTGTCAAAAAATGTTGTCAAGTGTGTCAAAAGAAAGGTTTTTATTTATTTTTTACCCTATTTTCTTAGAAAAAAATAAAATTAATAGTTCGTATGACATGATATTTTATTATTATTATAGAGAATAATGGCATTATAAGTTTGCCAAAAAATAATGTCAAGTGTGTCAAAAAATGATTTCATTTAATTTTTTAGCCAATTTTTTGGGGAAAAAAATGTAGCTGTTTTTATGGCGTAAATGTAATTTAAAATGAAATTGGACATGGAAATTTTTGAATTTGTTATAGTTTTTGAAATATTTTTGGAATTTTGAAAAGGTTTGTATTTTTGATTTTGTAATAATTTTTGCAATATTTTTAGAATTTTGGAAAAAGTTTTAATTTTTGATTTTGTAAGAATTTTCGGAATATTTTTAGAATTTTGAAAAATTTTAAATTTTTGATTTTATTATAATTTTTGGAATTTTGAAAAAGTTTGATTTTATTTAATTTTTGCAATATTTTTGGAATTTTGATTATAATTTTCCGGCAACGTATGTTGCGTGTTAGTTTTGTAATAAATTTTTAAACAGAGATAAAAAATACTTGTACTTTAACAAAGAGTTATGTTTGATATACATCGCTGCCCAAAACTAAAAACCATGTCCTCATAAGTTTTTTGCCGAAAACTATATCAAAATCCTTAACCCAGACCGAAGTCTTGATATCTCAGAGCTGTGAGATTTCAACCCCTCCATATTTTTAAGATTGGGTTAATTAATCGAACAAATTTTAATTTTATTATTTTAGCGTCCACTTTGATCGTATGGAATTTAGACATTTTTTATTTTTATGGCTTGGTTGATCATCACAATAATATATAAATACAATTTTTTGATTTTTAGTGTTTTCCTAAAATCTTTTTCCGCAACACTTTTTTCTTTACAATTTATTGTTCTTTCTAGTTTATATTTTAGTAAACACTTTTTCATAATTAATTTATAATTACCAAGCTGCAATTTTTTGTCCTCGTCGCCATTTTTATGTTTTTCATTCTTTAAATAAAACAATATATTTAATAACAATATATTTTGTGCTATTTATTTCAGCTCTACAATTCAAGTGACCGAGCTATCATTTTATACAATACAAAAATTTATTTTACGAGTCATATTACTATTCTTTGTGTTGGTACACAAAGCAGGGATATTCAACCTTTTATACACAACAACAGTAAGACTGTCACTTCTCACCACCTTTTGTTAATGTCGAAACATGGATGAAGGTTATGGGACAATCGGTTGCGAGAGCCAGCTTACGCCACTTTAAGCTGTCTCGTTTTAGTGAAACTGCTACGACACTATTCTATTGACCTCTCTAACCTGCACCCGTTCTTCTGTTGGTCGCCCCTGCATATGTGATGCTGATCTTGCTCTTTTTCTCCTTATATCTCTGCATTCTTTCAAAATATAATCCAAATTGCCACATAACCAGCATCGTATTCTGTCACTTCGTTCACTCTCTCTTGGTCTTGACTTGTAATTGTTTTAATCAGCCATCTCCACCCAGCGTATTATGATCGATGGTTATATAATGATTTGCTCGGTTTCATTTGTCAAGACACTTGTCAAGAAAAACTATTTTTTTCGAATGTATGGCTTTTGGCGACAACAATTGGAGCTTTCCTTGTTTCAGGATCACGAATACCATCAGTAAACGCCTCTTCACTGCTAATCGTTCTATTGATGACGATGATTATGGATTTGATTTCGTAATTTTGTTTCATTTACTTGGAATTAAATAGAAGTTTACGTTATACTTTCTTATAACCGTTGCAATAAAATTTCATTTCTAATTGTTATAACCGTAACAAACTAAAAAAAACAATAAACCGATCGTTATTCTAAACATTTTTAATCTGGAATGTTCCATAAAACAAAATAAGAAGTAATTTTTGTTTATCCCTTAACTGTAAATACAACAACAATAATATATACGGTTCAATTATTTTCTTTTGTTTTTAATAATCGCCAATCAGTCATCATCGTTATGAATATGTTTCATTTATGATAAATTAAATAGAATTTAGGTTGTATTTCGTTGTTTTTACGGTTACAACCGTAACAATACCCTACACATAAGCCTGTTCTTCCGTAACAGAAATTAACTCTCCTTTGTATAAGGTCAATCTTTCTAAATATACAACTTTGGCTTACCTCGATGGCCTTTTCTAATTCTATAAGCCACGTCATTCAACAACAAAAAAAAAGATTTACGCCCACCAACACCTTAGAACGCATGTTCTGTTGTTGTGGGATCTTGGTCTTAAAAAGTTTTTATATGTTGTGACCAGTGTTTCGAACCCAGAAAAATTTTGGTGCGGGTTCAGGTTTGAGTTCAATACATTAAAATTTAGTGGGTTCGGGTTCGGTTCGGGTTTAGCTTCGCTCAAACTAGCTGTTTTAATTTGTGCATGTAAAATAATCAAATGATTTTCCTTGCAAATTTGGTTATTTTGATTGCAATTAAAAGTGTTTTAAGAGTGAATTTTTGAAAACAATAATTAATTAAATTGTAAATTACGTTGTGCTCTTAAGTTTTTAATGCATTAGGGATACTGAAATAATTAAAATCGCATTAAAACATGGAAATTAAATCAACCTTCAGATATATTATTATTATTATTCATTTATTTCGGTTTATTTACAAAATTTTTTTACAAAAACTAACTATTTTATGGTTGTATATATTTGATACTGTTAGGTTTTGTAAAAAAAATTTGTAAATAAACCGAAATAAATGAATAATAATCATAATAATAATATACCTGAAGGTTGATTTAATTTCCATATTTTAATGCGATTTTATTATTTCAGTATCTCTAATGCATTAAAAACTTAAGAACACAACACAATTAACAATTTAATTAATTATTGTTTTAAAAAATTCACTTTTAAAACACTTTTAATTGCAATCAAAATAACCAAATTTGCAAGGAAAATCAATCAATTTTGATTATTTTACATGCACAAATTTTGACGTTTAAAATTTGAAGTTTAAAGGAAAAACTCTATTCACTATTCTCTACTGAAACAAATAACCAAAATAATCTTGTTTGAAACAAAAAAAATTCTGCGAAATATGAAATTTCTTACGCAAACTTCCTATATTAAAAATTGAACCTGAACCGCGTTTTTGATTGGGTTCGGGTTCGGGTTCACACAATTTAAAAAAAATCTTGCTCCGGAACGGGTTCAGAGTTCGGGTTCGGTTCGGGTTCGAAACCCTGGTTGTGACACATATCGCAGTTCCTACTACACAAATACAACACATTTAGCTTTAAAAAAAGTATGTATCTATAGCTCCCCTTTCATAAGCAAGAACTAAGTTTCAAAATTTCATAACATTAACTTAGAGTTTCGGATGGGATTCGAACCTACCCTGGTCAGTGCCCGGCTCGAACCCTTGGGCAGGTGCTATCGATTACGCCGTTGAGGCGATGACAATTTCAAAGTTGAAACTTCTTCATCACTTATTTATTTTTTTTTTTACTTGAGTTGAATTTTTCTACTGTCATTAGACTCCATATTATGGAAATGTTTTTACATTATATGGGATTTTTTGCATTAAATTTCTAGACAATTCTAATTAACATCCTAAGTCACGATTGTATAGTCATTATTGATTGTTTCCAATCAATGTGAAATCAAAGCTTGACACTTGGTCAATTTGTAGTCCTATATGTATTAACATTAGACTACATTAAGGGAATTTAAATTTATTTTGGATTTTTGAGATCAATTAAACTCAAGTAAGTAAAGAAGTAATTGGAATTTTTTCAATTCAAAGGTATGGTTTGAAGTTTCTCAGAAAAAAACTCCAATTCACATTTTTCGTGTAATCGATAGCGTGTCTAGGGTAGCGAAAATCCGAAATTCTACGTCCACGCCGTGCTACCTGGGTAACGCTAACAGAATTAGGTTGGTGTAGTTGAGAGGGGCAGAGTAAATACTGCTTATACTCAATGATTCTGCACCATGGCGAGTCATTGGCGCCATAAAACCAATGCAACTCAAGCGTCTGTTCTCCATGTTAGGGGCGGCTTGGAGCGGGCGTCTGTCTTGGATCAAGCGGCTCGCTATATAAATGTGTAGAAAGCGTCTGTTCTCCATGTTAGGGGCGGCTTGCAGCGGGCGTCTGACTTGGATCAAGCGGCTCGCTATATAAACGTGTAAAAAGGTTGTTTCTGGTGACCTTAAGATGCAGAACGAACCCATTCACGAAAATTTGGGTTGGGCGAAGGGCTAACACCCCATTTCCGTAAAAAAATTATTGTCATGAATTCTGTGCACAGGCCTCGGAATATCTCGGAATCATTATTGGAACGACCTCGGAAACTGTACCCGGACTACGATTTAAAAATGGGAACCTGGAACGTGCTAAGCCTTAGAAGACCAGGAGATCTCCTAAAACTCACACAACAAGTCGAGAGCTACACACTAGATATAGTGGCATTACAAGAACTAAGATGGCCAGGTAGTGGAATCCATGAAACAGCGAAAGGATACACCCTTTATTATTGCGGTCATCAAAACGGAGGAGAATTTGGAGTTGGCTTTCTTATACACCGTTGCGTGAATCAGCATGTTATCGACTTCTGCCCAATTAATATGCGGTTATGCACACTGAGAATCGGCACGCAAAAATTCAATGTAACGATCGTCAATGTTCATGCAACTACTGAAGATAAAGCAGATGATATTAAAGACCTGTTCTTCCTAGAACTCGAAGAAGTCATCAATAAAATCCCGCGGCACGATATAAAAATCGTGGTAGGTGACTTTAATGCTCAAATCGGTAGGATTGCAGAACTTAAAACACATATCGGCCCTAACAGCTTGCATCATACCAGCAACAATAATGGTTTTCGCGCAGCCGAGCTGGCTATGATGTATGATCTAGTAATTTCCAGCACTTTCTTCCCTCACAAGAGAATTCACAAGGCAACGTG
Organism: Diogma glabrata; assembly: GCA_963693315.1. Classification (NCBI taxonomy): domain Eukaryota; kingdom Metazoa; phylum Arthropoda; class Insecta; order Diptera; family Cylindrotomidae; genus Diogma; species Diogma glabrata. The sequence continues at coordinate 219,501,826 of OY856186.1, forward strand.
GAAATCAAATGACGGAAGAACGGAAAATCAAATCGATCACGTCATGATTTCTAAGAGACACTCCACAAGTGTAACTAACGTTCGATCATACAGAGGTGCTGATATGGACACTGATCATATGCTTGTCATCTTTAAGTACAAGTGCAAATTATCATCTACATTTAATAGACAAGCAGACAAGACCGTGCGCTGGAACGTCGATGCATTTAAACATCCGGAAACGCTGAACAGATATCAGGAAATAATAACACAAAACATAGAAGAGCATGACATCTCTTCTGAGATGCCATTTAACATAGAAGAAGAATGGCAAACGCTTCAATCAACCATTATAGCCGCAGCACAAACTACAATCGGAAAGCGGCCACCGAAATCACACAACGAATGGTTCGACGAGGAATGCCGCCAATCCGTTGAACATAAACAAAAACTGCGAGAAAAATGGTTAACAAGGAACACCCGAAGCTCCCAAGCTGATTATCTATGCGCCAGGAAAGCCTCAGCAAAACTTCTACGTAAAAAGAAACGCGAACACATGAAGAGCTGCATTGAAGACATCAACCAACATGCGGCCAGCGGAAATTCAAAAGAGTGCTTTGCCAATGCACGGAATCTGACCAAAGATTTCCACCCAAGATCTACAGCCATTAAAAATGAAAATAATGAACTTACAACAAGTGAACGTGATGTGCTGGCAGTGTGGCGATCCCACTTTCAAGACCTATTGAATAGGACGAATGAAGTTCATCCTATTCGAGCAATTGCTCCATCAACTGAGGAGATTTTTGTCCCTTACCCAGCAATAGAGGAAGTGGAAGCTGCAATTAAAAAACTGAAAAATGGCAAATCACCAGGTTTCGATGGTATTCCCGCAGAACTTTTGAAAAATGGAGGAGCAGCTCTGGTCTCACGTATATACGATCTGATTCTTGCAATCTGGGACCAAGAAGAACTACCTGCTGAATGGAAAACAGCTCTCATTGTTCCGCTACATAAGAAAGGTGACCGTCTAAAGTGTGCGAATTATCGTGGCATCGCACTGTTGAACACAGCATATAAAATACTAGCTAATGTCGTACTTGCTCGACTCATCCCGTTCGCCGAATCTATCATCGGTGACTATCAGTGTGGTTTTCGTCCCAACCGCTCAACCACAGATCAATGTTTTACATTAAGGATGATTCTGGAAAAATGTTGGGAGTACAACATAAGCATTCACCAGCTCTACGTTGATTTCAGGCAAGCATATGATAGTATCATCCGCGACAACCTCTGGTCCGCACTCATATGCCTTGGTATCCCAGAGAAACTTGTTTCTCTGTGCAAACTCACAACATCGGGATCAAATTGTAGAATAGTAATCGAAGGGTCAGTTTCTGATCCTTTCGATATAACATCAGGTGTTCGACAAGGTGACGCACTCGCGCCTGTACTGTTTAATTTGGCGCTGGAGTACGCGATAAGAAAAAGCCGAATTGAGACGCAAAACTGCATATATAATAAATCTAGTCAAGTTCTTGGCTACGCAGATGATATTGTGCTTCTCGGACGTAGAACGAGCGATATTAAAGATAGTCTCTCTCAGCTTGAAAGAAATGCTAAACGACTTGGATTATGCATCAACACCGGCAAAACTAAAGTGTTAACAACATCTAAGAACATACCTCCCGGAAATCTGGATACTGGCGACTACGAAGTGGAACGCGTGGAAAACTTCAAATACCTCGGGTCTGTAATAGCATCGTCAAATGACATGCAGGCAGATATCAAAGCCCGTGTCTCTGCCGCATACAGAGTTTTCTACGCATACTCAAAACTTCTGCGATCAAAACATCTTTCGCGGTCGTGTAAACTCACACTTTACAAAGCATTAATTCGACCTGCGCTTACATTTGGAAGTGAAAGCTGGACACTGACTTCCTCCGATTGTAGAATTTTATCAACATTCGAGAGGAAGGTCATACGAACAATTTATGGTCCATGTAAAGTTGCTGAAAATCAGCATAGAATCCGAATGAATCACGAAATCAGACAGCTTCTTGGAGGCTGCGATGTAATCGGATTCATTAAATCTAACCGGATCAGATGGTTTGGTCATGTAGAAAGGGCTCCATTAGATAGAATGATAAAAACAGCGTCCCAACAACAACCAGCTGGTGTTCGTCGAAGAGGAAGACCTAGACAACGCTGGCGTGATGACATCATCCAAGACCTTCGTGATATAGGATGTCGAAACTGGGGTCAACTGGTCATGGAACGAGATGATTGGAAGCTTATTGCACAGACGGCCAAATCCCTTCATGGGATGTAAACGCCAGAGAGAGAGAGAGAGAGATAGCGTGTCTGCCCAGGGATTCGAGCCGGGCACTGACGAGGGTAGGTTCGAATCCCATCCGAAACACGAAAAATGTGAATTGGAGTTTTTTTCTGAGAAACTTCAAACCCTACCTTTGAATTGAAAAAATTCCAATTACTTCTTTAATTACTTCAGTTTAATTGATCTCAAAAATCCAAAATTAACTTACTTGCGTAGACGTTTACTTGATAATAATTTTATGTAACAAGTCATATATGAAAATGATCAGATGAAAAAAATAAGCACAATAGAAAAAAAAATTTCGAATGTAACAGCAACAACAAAAAAGTTACAGCTGATCAAAAGCACCCGCACCATACTCACCGCACCATACTCAAAACACATACTCATCTAGGGTAATTTCTCATTTTCGAGGAAATGCAAGGTGCTGATGAATGTCCCTGAAGGTAAAGGAATCCAGGAAACAAATAATTTTTAAAATCGGTGCTGTCTCACCACTTTTGTACATTATTTTCCTGCTTATTAATGTCGTTTTCTTTTTGACAAAAAAAGTGATCTAAGAGCAAAAAAAGCAGCGGTCAGATCACTTTTTTTTGCATTTCGTATTCTTTTTGTACAAAAAATTGCTCTTTTTTTGATCCGAAAATATTTTTTCTGAATCTAGATTTTTTGGTAGATCAAGTTGCAAATACAATAAATTTACACAAATACATTTACAAATCTGTAAAATTAGTAAACAAACAAGACGCCATTTATTTATTATTATTTTTTAGAGTGAAATAAATGAAATGAAACAAATGTTTTGTTTAAATCGTGTTTTAAATTTAAAATTGATAAAAAATTATTTAATTAAATACTATTAATTAACAAAAACATTAAATGAGAGATCACAAACACAACTAAAAAATTAGATCAAATTTTTTCATATTCGTTTTGTGAAAGAAAAATCTTTAAAAAATCACTTTTTCTGCTCTGGCAAAAAGAAAACGACATAAGTAAATTATTAACCTTAACCTTAATTTCCGATACACAATATTTCAAAAATAAATCAAGGTCACATTGGTTTCTTGGGAGAAGGGTTTAAACATGAAATAAAATATATCGAAAATTGTGGATCTTTCTTTGTAAAGAATGGATTTTCCTAGAATATACGAGAAATTATGCAGAATTGTATATAAGGAAAATTAAACTCTTGCAAAATTAAATTAGTTTTATTTTAGACTGTGATGATGTTAAGTGAAATGAATACTAAACGAAACATAGTACGGTGCATATAAAATTGTGTAAATAGAAGTTATTTTTAAGTTTAATTGTGAATAAAGTTTTAAATGTTATTTAGGAGATATTTTGGTGTATTATTTTGGACGCTGTGAACTGGAAATTTCAACAATTAGCCGTTAGAGTTTCTGAAGCTATTAGAAAAATATTCTAGAGGTTTGGTTTCTTATTATTTTAAGGTTAAAAATACTTTAATTTTATATTCAGTATTTGAATCATTAGTACATTGAGAAATTGCGTATACCAAATTGAGACATAAGCCAAATTAGAAGATTTATGGGATGAACAAGCCCGTGTACTCTAGTACCTGATATTGACATATGAAAACATGAGATATCACATACCACTTATAATAGCAGTGAGATATCGTTAGCTGTGCGGTGATATCTTAGGCGTGCTGAAAGATGAACTCTATTTAGTCAACGGTAGTACGCTCCATCATATTTATAACTTCGTTTTATAACATCGTTTTGAAATAAGCCGAAGTCAGCCACATATCACTTAAGAAGTCGCTAACAATATACATATGTATATAGCTAGTGAACAACTATGATTCCCTCAATTTAAGTTATACTAATATTAAAATAAACAATATATGCATTTAATATAATCAAATTTTTATTTTGTAGTTTTCTTTTTATTTGTCACAAAAATTATAAATACTTTTCAATTATTACATAGACATAATGTATTTTTAAATGTTGGTTGATAGTTGTTTTAATCCTATTTTGAAACATCATAAGAATTTATTCTTAATTTATATATATATATACACTTAATGATGATAGCTATTTGATACATCATCTAGGTAGCTGTAGAAGTTTTTGTAGAATGATTAGTCGTACTATTTGTATTAGTAGTAGTAGTTGAGTTGTAATTCTTCCTTAGCAAAATTTTAATTTTGTTCATTTGACTTACTATTCTCCATCCATTATTAAAGATGTTTTTATGCGTTGTTCTAATTCCAATTCCCTCTTCATTTCATACCTAATGATCAAATAAGAAGTAACATAATAAATTTTCCATATGTCCTGCGGTTATTTTTTAAAGCCATCATAGTTTTGACTTTTATCTAAATCTAGGATTTTTTCTTAATTTATAAAGCTCTACACTATTGTAGTGATAATTTAGTAAATATTATTTTTCCTTTTTGGTCGTAGTTTTTTGTGTTGTTAAATCTCTGTTGAAGTATTAATTTTTTGTATCTTTTTTTCTTACAATATCTACATTACACTAATATGCATAGTTACAATAAATAATTAATATTACTAAAAGTATAATTTATATAAAATAAAATATTTTAATTTTCTTTTGTATGAAATTTTGAATTAATAAATCTAATTTAGTTCAAACATGTATATTAAAATAACATAAATAATTATCACAGTTATGTTAAAGTTATGATTATTTGCCCACAAATCATTAAATGTGTGATTTTTATAGATACATGTTCGTAGTTTAATACCACGAAATAGGGTTGTAGTCTTTTTGCTTTTTTAAGAACGATGAAAAAATTTGAATAGGTCTATGCTTAAACGACAAAATGAATACATAGTTTCAAATCAACGGAGGAATCTAAAGTCTTAACATTAACGAGAGATATAATATATTAGATATAGAAAGATAAAAACATAAGCGTAAGCTAATCACTGAAAGATCCCCCATATTATTTAATAAAAAATTCAATATTTTAATTATTATTTGCAATTATATCTTATTTTTAACAAGTATGGAAATCAATATACTAAAATTTTGGCATAGAAAGGCAATATATATATATATAAATAATTTAAAAGTTGACATTTTCTTATAGCTTAACAATAAATTTGGTAATAGTTCATACACATATATTATCTTTTACCATTCAAACAACTTTTACATAAACAAAATTTAATTTTTGGCTTAAAAATTTTAATAAACTGATTTACTGTCATAATTCTTTTTAAATTTAATACTAAATAGATATCACAAAATTGTTGTTGTATAAAATGTTCCTTATTCCCAATTATATTACAAAATTTAAACCTAAGTAGTAATATCTCAGTTATTTTAGTTATTTGTTATTGATAGGTTTAATTTTAATTATTTCCCAGTGAATACAATATCTTATAATCACGATTAGTATATGTACATTATTCAATTCAAACAACTATACTACATATTACAAATTTAAGATAAGATCATAATACAATATTATTTTGATATTACATTTAATTCCAGAGGAAAAAAAAGAAAATTTAAGAAAATAATTCACTCAATTCTTACAAAATATAAACTATTAGTTGATGAAAAAAATAAATTAAAAGTAAAATATAATTTCAAATAAATATCAATGATACCTTCTCAATTCTCCACGACTTTTTGTTTTTCCATGATGAAGATGACGTTCCACTTTTAGTTGATTGATTTCTCGAGGGTCCAGTCACAGCACCTAATCGTAAATGAATAGGTTTTTTACCAGTTGGTTCAGTTACATTTGATTCTTGTTTCATCGATGGTGAGTTATCGTCATCTAAGTGAGGAATAAAAGATTAGTACAATTTGTTAGCAGTAGTGCAAATTGCATAGCGTCAGCATATCAAGGACATATTTTAATATACGTAGTACCTAGTACAGGTTTCATTATGATACAGAATTCGGATTAAAAGCAATTACTTAAAATTTTTTTTTTTTAAAGTGTTGTGTTATAGGGTTTACAATATGTGTCACAACTCACAACAGCACATAAATACCTTTTAAGACCTAAGTCCCACAACGCTCTAAGGTGTTGATGAACGCTTTTTTTAAACCTCTGCGGATTGAAACCACATGAGACTATAGAAGATCAACCCCATCGAACGGACTTGGCACTTTGACGTAGTGATGGGGCTCAGTAGACTCAGTGATCTTAGGAGCTACAACGGTAGGGTCACCCATGCCGTTAGGTCCTAGGTGAGAATCGAAGCGAAGATCAAGTCCAACCCAAAGCTAAGGTGAGACACGTACGCCGAAAGCTTAGCATGGTCAAGGGGGTACTTGATTACTAGTACGGAACTCTGGATACCGGGCGTTTCAATATAGCCTTACCACAGCATAGGGCTCTGCTGTGGCGTACCTTTTATTCCCTTTTATTCCCATCCAACCACGTATGGATAATTTTATGCAAATAAAAAAAGACGAGAGCGATGCTTCTCCAAATGCATCACCTAAACCAACAAATGCAAACACATGTTCGCCGGACTCGAAGATCGTGCCTAAGTTATCAGCACATCTTCATTCCGGCAACACAAAAATAATTACTAAGGTCGACGATAGTAAACCTATCTCACCAAGCTCTAAGGTCATGTCAGAAATGGCATATCGTGAGCCAGCCATAAAAGAGGGCTCTGGCACGTCTCACCTGTCGGAAGAAGAAGACCATCAGTTCGTTAACGATTCTGATTCCGCTCTGGAATCCGCAACCGGGACTGCATGTGACTCAGAATCCGACAGTAACTTTGACATGTCAGCAGTCACCATCACGTCGGATATACACCGAAAGGTAGCTAATATCCACGTGTCCAACACAATCGAATTGAGTGACCCGAAACCGGATGTCTCTCAATCCGACAATCAGCCCAAATACATTCTTGCCACAAACAGAAAGCGCATGAAAGCACTAATAAAGAAAGGCCTCTCTGAAAAAGAAGCCATACAAGTCTGTGCCCTTCCCAAATCATTTGACCTGGCTACCCTGGTCAAAGGGGCCATACCTAAAGAGCTAGCTCTGAAAGTTATAGACAGAAGGAAAGCCACAGGTACCAGGAGCAGCAAGAGGGTCCGATCCGTGACATCGCAAGACTCTCCACAGTCAGCGACCTCTGGTGTTAAACGGCACAAGTCATCTGCCAGCGACCGACCTAAGCATGAGCTAGGTGACACAGCAAGCAATGTTGCGAATACAATTGTACCTCCAACATTCAGCGACGTCACCAAGCGCATCAAAGTCTATATTGCTGCTGAAGACTTTTCAACCACCCTCCTGAGTTCTGAGCAACTCAGCGACCTAAAAACACAACTCATGGATTTGGTAGTAGAGCAAGAATTCGAGGTTATTAAACCTCACTTCGAAGTCTGCTACCAGAAAAATGGGTGGCTACTTCTCAACTGTGCCGATATTGCATCGGCGCAGTGGGTTGCAAACGTGGTACCGCGGATAACAGTCGGGAAGGTACAGGTACGCACCCTAAATGAAGACGAGTTACCTCGACCTCCTAGGCTCATAGCATACCTTCCAGATTGTGCTAAAGAATCAACCGAGAAGATTCTAAGGCGGCTCGGTGCCCAAAATCCTGATATAAAGCCGAGATCATGGACCATCCTGAAACACACAGATGAGAGGGATCTCGCGATGTTGGTGTTCATTCCTGACCCAACATCCGAGAAACATCTTAAAAGTTGTAAATACAGGTTAAACTGGATGTTCGGTGCGATTCATGCAAGAATCGCAAAGTTCAGAAAGTCAAACCAACCTAACACTGCCATACCGAAAGAAGTGCTGCCATGTTCTACCGAGAAGGCGTCAGCAACTGGCAGCAGTGCTACGCGGATCTCAATAGCAATAGAAGAACCATCCACATCTGCCTCTGTAAGCAGCGCTTCTAGCTCGGTGTCTGCTAACCTGCAAACATCGACAACCAAGCCATCCTCAAGCAGAGCAAAACAACATCGCCACAAAATCACCAACCTAACCCAGAACGAGCGAACTGTTGCGTCCAAGGGAACTAAGGCAGCGCCACGCAAAAAGCATGGCCTACTGAAGTCCCCCGCTGGATCACCATAATCGTCTGGAGAAAGAAGAAAAAAAAAAAAGAGAGAAGAGAAGAGAAAAAAAAAATGCCTAAAGTAAGTTGCGTTCAAATTAACCTGCATCGGTCAGCAATGGCCTCAGCTAATTTGAACCGCTTTATCCAACAGGATGCTCACGATATTGTGTTCATCCAGGAACCATGGGCAGACAGCAAAAAAATAAAAGGTCTGTCGACCAACAAAAACATACAACTGATATACTTCTCAGGCCAGGAGAGACCCAGAACTGCGGTGCTCTTCAACAAACGCTTGAAAGTATTTCCCTTAACGGAATTCATTTGCAGAGATCTAACAGCTGTGCAAATTGAAATCCCTCTTCCCAACAGCGGAGTTCGCAAGTTCATCCTAGCATCTGCGTACTTTTCAGGAGATGAGGAGGTAATACCACCTGATAAGGTAAGCAAGCTAATCCGGCATTGCAAAGACAAACACTACAACCTAATAATTGCGTGCGATGCCAATGCTCATCACACCGTGTGGGGTAGTAGTAACATCAACACAAAAGGTGAGTCTCTGATCCAATACTTATATACAAATAACATGTTTATAGCTAACAAAGGCAGCAAACCCACCTTTAGAAACGCAATCAGAAACGAGGTCCTGGACCTAACTCTGAGCAACAACATCACCGAGAATTTTATCAGTAACTGGCATGTCTCGGACGTAGCTTCTATGTCGGATCACGCATACATATGCTTCAACATAGAACACCAAATGGAGAGTACTCCCCATTTTAGGAACCCCAGGAAGACCGATTGGGACCTTTTTAAAGTACATCTTCGGGATAATGTAGGTGATTGTGGCAGGATCAACTCCACAATGGAGCTCGACTTTGCGGCATCACCTGCAGGATGTTATCACCGAAGCTTACCACCGCAATTCTCCAATTGCCAAGTCTAAAAGGACCAGAGATGTGCCCTGGTGGAATGGCAACTTGGAGAGGATGAGGAATAAAGTTCGGAAGCTCTTCAACAAAGCAAAAAGAACTAACACCTGGACGGAGTACCAATCGGCTCTTACCAACTACAACAAAGAACTCAGACGATCAAAAAGGGATAGTTGGAGAGAGCTCTGCGGAACGATTGACAGTCTACCGGCTGCAGCTCGACTCCAAAAACTGCTTGCGTCTGATCGCACAAATCCTCTGGGTTCAATCTGCAGGCTGGACGGTACCTACACTCCCAGCTGCAGTGAAACTCTAGAAATACTATTACAGACCCACTTCCCGGGTTCTACATGCGTGAGCTCGGAGGAGGGAAATATACCAAGCTATGGTTCGTTGGATTCTGAAACTAGGAAGGTTTCAGACCAACTGGCCAAAAAAATTTTTTCCCCCAACAGAACGATTTGGGCAATCAATTCGTTCGGACCGTTCAAATCCCCAGGAGGCGACGGAATATTCCCGATCTTCCTGCAAAAAGGTTTAGCTACCATTCTCCCATACCTCGAGCGTTTGTTTATAGCAAGTTTTAGTCTTGCGTACATTCCTCAAATATGGAGAGAAGCTAGAGTAGTATTCATACCCAAGCCAGGAAAGAAATCAAATGAAGCCGAATCATACAGGCCAATAAGTCTTACATCTTGTCTTCTGAAAACGATGGAAAAGGTGATGGACTACTACATTCGGCATGTATGTCTTAAGCAAAACCCTCTCAACTCTTGCCAACATGCATACCAAGCTGGGAAATCCACGGAAACGGCATTGCATAAAGTCGAAAAAGAGATTGAGAGCACACTGATGTACAAGGAGGCACTTGCATGCACATTTATGGACATTCAAGGGGCCTTTGATAATGTGCATTTCGACGCTATTACTGAAATGGCCACAAAGAAAAATCTAAACACCCACATTTTGGCGTGGATCATTAACATGCTACAGAGTCGGAAAATTACAACTACACTGGGTGATACATCGATGACTGTCAGGGCCTCTAGAGGATGTCCCCAGGGAGGGGTACTCTCTCCGTTGCTCTGGCTGATAGTCGCTGATGATCTCCTAAATAGGTTGAAAAGTTCCGGCTTTAACACTGTCCAGTCAGCAGTCATGGTGAGGGGGAAATATGACTCTACTGTCAGTGAACGAACCCAGGCAGCCCTCGACCTCGTGATGAATTGGTGCAACGAAGTTGGGCTGTCTGTCAATACACAAAAAACTAGTACCGTAGTCTTTACCAACAGAAGGAGTTTTAATTTCAATCCTCCTGAGTTTAACGGCGTACGGATACAAGTGGTCAAAGAGATTAAGTATTTGGGTGTGATCCTCGACAGCAAGCTCACCTGGAACTCACACCTAAAACATATCTCGGACAAAGCAAATAAGGCTTTCTTCGCGTGCAGAAACTTATTTGGAAAAACCTGGGGATTAAGCCCCAAAATGATACTTTGGTTACATCAAAGTATAATAAAACCCACTCTGTCTTACGCAGCTTTGGTCTGGTGGCCAAAACTAAACCAAATATCTGCTCAGACAGTGCTCACAAAAATACAGAGACTTGTGTGCCTTTGCGCCACAGGTGCTTTTAGAACCACACCAACATCTGCAATGGAGGTACTTCTCCTACTTCCTCCATCTGCAGCAGCATTTAGTGCTCACAGACTACAGCTGGTCGAAACACTCAAACCTGGTAACCTAACCGGTCATCTAGCGATCCTTGTGGAACTGCAGAACGAAGTGGAGACCTACTACATTTCGGACTGTATGCTGACTAATATCACTGATCTAGATAGACTGTTTATTGTCAATATAGGGGCCAGTGAAGGAATCGAGAGCTACTTACAAACACTACCACCTAATGCCAGCATCTGGTATACGGATGGATCCCAAACCAATGAACGTACTGGTGCAGGGGTGTTTGATCCCAGGGCCAAACGGACGTTAGCACTGGGTGTCTCTGCAACGGTACTTCAAGCTAAAATCTTTGCTATTAACTACTGTGCAATGTTGTGTGCCGAAAGAGAATACAGCAACACAGATATATACATTGTTTCTGATAGTCAGGCGACGCTATTGGCTCTGAAATCGACGCGCTTCAACTCAAAGTTAGTATGGGAATTCTACCAGAATATACAAAAAATTGCAGAAAATAACCGCGTTACACTTGTGTGGGCACCTGGTCACAAAGGAGTATACGGCAATGAAGTAGCAGACTCGCTAGCTAAGAAGGGCGCCACTACAAAATTCATTGGTCCAGAACCGTGCTTTGGAGTAACCAAAAGCTCGCTCAAACGCGCTATCCAAAGCTGGGAACAGGAACAAAATAACCAACTATGGTGTATGCGGGAGGGTCTGCTGCACTCAAAAAAGTTTCTAGGCAACTTCCCCGTCTCCCCTCTCAAAACAATCGATCTTGAGAGTCTCTGAAGATATTAACATGGTGCGTGACGGGACACGGTCCGATAAATCACCACCTTAACAAAATAGGCCTTGTTGCCTCCGACAGATGCCGATTCTGCAACTCGGAGGCAGAGACCATGGAGCACATTATCTGTAACTGCTCTGAACTCGCATGGCGCAGATACATTAAACTCGGTCAAGGGAGACTAGAACTTCCTCTACCAAAAAGCATCAGTCCAATCCAGCTAATTAACTATGTTAAGGAGCTCGGATTCGACCACGATCCACTGGATATATCAATACTTTAAAAAAAGGGTAAAAGGGACATAAATTACTTAATAAAAGCAATGACTTACGTTTCGATTCCCTAGTAGAGCTATTAACTGTTGATCGTTTTAATTGAAGTACACCACCACGTTTTTCTGATGATATTTCTGAGGCAATTTTGGCTATAGGCTTTTCTTCAACCATTTTCACAGTTGAGTCTGAATATAAAACAAAAATATAATAAATATTATTTAAAATCTTAGTTTACTAATTCAATTTTACCTTGAAGTAAACTTTTACTTGATTTTGGATCTAATTCTTCCACAGCTTGAAATGTAGATCGAAACATTTTCATACTACTTGTGCCCGTACTTGAACTACTTGATTTATCATTTAAGCTCATATTTCTACTGTCATTATCATTTAATCGAATTCTACTATCTCTTGAAAATGAAGTTTTATTTTTCCAAATATCATCATTTCTATGACTACGACTTTTACGATCTCGATCCCTCTCATTATTACGCCTTCCATAATCCCTTGAACTACTTTCATTGCGATTAGATCCTGTAGAATTTATATCTTTCAATTCAGCTATCGTTGTTGATGAGGCTGAACCTAATTTTGAATATGACAATGTTGACACTTTTTTCATAGTTTCATTTTTATTTGTTGAACTCGACGACTTGAAACGGCCTTCATTTTCTGATTCACTTTCTTCGGATGCAAACAAATCAATCTCATCTTCATCATTGTTGTTTTCATTATCTGTAGAATTTTTTTCATCATCTGTGGACGCTAAAAGTTCCTCTTCTAATTCTTCTTCAGATTTTTTAATAGGTTGAGGCGATGTTCGTTTATCTTCTGTTTTTTTAACTTCAATTTCTTTTACATTGTCCTGTATTTTGTTAACTAACTTTGGTGATTCAGGTTTAAAAATTTCATTATTTGTTGAACTTATAATTGGAGTTTTTGATTTACTACGTTGCCGATTTGAAGGACTTCTAGTTGCATCACGTGATCTATCTTCATTTCTTTTATGACCTTTATCAGTTTGATATTTATGGGTCCTAGTAAGATTTGTATAATTATTCCGATTCAAAAATTTACGATTATTTTCTGCAGCTGGTTTACTATATGATTTATTATTATAAACAGGCATGTGATGTCGAGATCTTTTTACTTTTTCACTAGGTGATCTTGATCTAGATCGTTTAATATTATTTATATTTTGATACGGACTTCGTGATCGTTTCCTAAAAACTCGATTTTGTGGTGGTGTGTCAGACTGACGATTATTTACAGGACTAGGTGATCGACTTGACCGTCTAAATCGGGTTACAATTGGAGGAGTTAATCTATCGTTATTGTTATTATTCCATTTATTGTTGAAAGTTTTATTATAAGGTGATATACTTCTTCTTTTCGGTACATTCCATCTCAAATTTGGAGAATTATTTCGCCGTAAGGGTGATCTCGAATTATTTCTATTGTATTTTGGAACCGGAGATCTGGATAAGCTTCGTCTATTGACTGGTCGTGAAGTTCGTATTGGTGACTTGATAACACGTCTTGGTGATTTTGAATATCTTTTAGGTGAACGAGATATGGACCTACGTGCAATAGGTGAACGATGAAAGCTTGGTGATCGCCCTCCATTTCCTCGCTTAAGTATTGGAGAATGACGTTTAGACATTGATTGTGATGGCGGCGATTCTGACCACCGTAATGAATCTTCTCGATACGGAGGAGGGGAAGGTGAACGTGGAGATTTTTCTCCTTTTCTTCTCATTAAAATATCATTATTTTGTTCTACAAACGCTAAACTTCTAGGCGATAATGTTGGTATTATACTTGGTTTGGTATGATTATTTGGAATATATGGATAACTATTAATATTCACCAACTCCATTGGTTTAATGTTTTGTGGTATATATGGCTCGTTTATATCTAAATGCGAAATACGATGACTTTCGATAACATTTATGTTTCGATTTAAATTTTGTCGTGGAAACGGTCCGTTTTCCAACACTTCAATAGCATTTCCTACATTTGGTGGTGATGTAGTTGATTCTCTTTTATTCGATAAAGATTTTAATGCAGCCAATCTTAAACTTTCTAAATCATCATCTTCGTCATCATCAAACATCTGAAAATTACAATCGATTACAAAACAATATATCTAATTTAAAATACCAATTATACCTTCTTATTTTTATAACTCATTTCAGAGTTTTATCAACAGCTTTTTTAATCCTAAATTTACTATGTAGCTTAATTCTCCTCACAAATTTTGGTTATTACAATAATAATATATTAAATTGTCAACAATCAGCCATATTTTTTTTGTCAAATACGGGCTAAATTATTCTAAATATTTAACACTTTATTCCTATATCCTTAGATATATCAATCGTTTGTTACATATATTTTAATAGTTATAACTCAACAAATAAATTTAAAATATTTATAGTAATATTAAATTAACCAAGTATTATTTATATTTAAAATTAGTTTTTTTTTAAAACGACGCGTATATTACAAAATTTTACTTGAGTTGAAATGAGAAAAAAATTAATGTTGAGTGTTGTTGATGAAAATATTAGTTGCTCAAAATAATATTTGCCCTTTTTAACAGTGTGTTCGGAATTTAATTTTTTTGTTTCATACTTAAAGTTATTAGCCGGATTTGTTGTTGAGAAGTTCGCTTCAACAAAAAAAAAAACGAAGTCAAATTTAACAAAGTTTTTTTTCAGGGGTTAGGGTGTTTGTTAACCTTACGCCCAACCCAAACTGTCGTGAATGGGTTCGTTCTGCATCTTAAGGTTACCAGAAACAACCTTTTTACATGTTTATATAGAGAGCCGCTTGATCCAAGACAGACGCCCGCTCCAAGCCGCCCCTGACATGGAGAACAGACGCTTGAGTCGCATTGGTTTTAAGGCGCCAATTCGCCGTAATGTAGCGTCATTGACTAAGCAGTTTTTACTCTGCTTGTCTCCAATACACCAACCTAATTCTGTCAGCGTTACCCAGGCGGCACGGCGTGGACGTTGAATTTCGGATTCCGCTACCCATCATCTTTTCACTAAATTATATTAATTTATGATCTGTTATGATTTTCCAGCAACGTATTGATGTTTCGTGTTAGTTTTGTAATAAATTTCTAAACAGAAAAAAAATAATGTGAAAAAACCCATTGAAAACGATTCAAATCGATAGGATATCGCACTAAAATTCGCCTTTTACGATAAGAAACGATTAAAACGGACAGGAATTAACAGAAAAAAATGATGTGAAATAACCCATTGAAAACGATTCAAAACGATAGGATATTGCACTAAAATTTGGCTTTTACGATAAGAAACGATTAAAACGGATAGGAATAAACAAAACAAAATAATGTGAAAAAATCCCTTGAAAACGATTCAAAACGATGGGATATTGAACTAAAATTCGGCTTTTACGATAAGAAACGATTAAAACGGATAGGAATTAACAGAAAAAAAATAATGTGAAAACCACATTGAAAACGATTCAAAACGATAGAATATTGCACTAAAATTCGGCTTTTACGATAAGAAACGATTAAAACGGATAGGAATAAACAAAAAAAAATTATGTGGAAAAACCACATTGAAAACGATTCAAAACGATAGGATATTGCACTAAAACTCGGCTTTTACGATAAGAAACGATTAAAACGGATAGGAATAAACAAAAAAAAATAATGTGAAAAACCCATTGAAAACGATTCAAAACGATAGGATATTGTACTAAACTCGACTTTTACGATAAGAAACGATTAAAACGGATAGGAATAAACAAAAAAAATAATGCGAAAAAACACATTGAAAACGATTCAAAACGATAGGATATTGCACTAAAACTCGGCTTTTACGATAAGAAACGATTAAAACGGATAGGAATAAACAAAACAAAATAATGTGAAAAAACCCATTGAAAACGATTCAAAACGATAGGTTATTGCACTAAAATTCGGCTTTTACGATAAAAAACGATTAAAACGGATAGGAATTAACAGAAAAAAATATAATGTGAAAAACCCATTGAAAACGATTCAAAACGATAGGATATTGCACTAAAATTCGGCTTTTACGAAAAGAAACGATTAAAACGGATAGGAATAAACAAAAAAAAATTATGTGAAAAAACCCATTGAAAACGATTCAAAACGATAGGATATTGCTCTAAAACTCGGCTTTTACGAAAAGAAACGATAAAAACGGATAGGAATAAACAAAAAAAAATAATGTGAAAAACCCATTGAAAACGATTCAAAACGATAGGATATTGTACTAAAACTCGGCTTTTACGATAAGAAACGATTAAAACGGATAGGAATAAACTAAACAAAATAATGTGAAAAAACCCATTGAAAACGATTCAAAACGATAGGTTATTGCACTAAAACGATTAAAACGGATAGGAATTAACAGAAAAAAATATAATGTGAAAAACCCATTGAAAACGATTCAAAACGATAGGATATTGCACTAAAATTCGGCTTTTACGAAAAGAAACGATTAAAACGGATAGGAATAAACAAAAAAAAATTATGTGAAAAAACCCATTGAAAACGATTCAAAACGATAGGATATTGCCCTAAAACTCGGCTTTTACTATAAGAAACGATTAAAACGGATAGGAATAAACAAAAAAAAAATAATGTGAAAAACCCATTGAAAACGATTCAAAACGATAGGATATTGTACTAAAACTCGGCTTTTACGATAAGAAACGATTAAAACGGATAGGAATAAACAAAAAAAATAATGTGAAAAAACACATTGAAAACGATTCAAAACGATAGGATATTGCACTAAAAGTCGGCTTTTACGATAAGAAACGATTAAAACGGATAGGAATAAACAAAACAAAATAATGTGAAAAAACCCATTGAAAACGATTCAAAACGATAGGTTATTGCACTTAAATTCGGCTTTTACGATAAGAAACGATTAAAACGGATAGGAATTAACAGAAAAACAAATAATGTGAAAAACCCATTGAAAACGATTCAAAACGATAGGATATTGCACTAAAATTCGGCTTTTACGATAGGAAACGATCAAAACGGACAGGAATTAACAGAAAATAAAATAATGTGAAATATCCCATTGAAAACGATTCAGATAATCTACCAAAAAAACGGTAGGAAACGATACAAACATTCTATCGGAAAAAAAACGATACAGTCCCATTCATTTTCATTCAAAAACCGCATAGGAAACGATAGAAAACGGTTCTATTTTTTCACTAGATTTTCTTTTCTATCAGAAAATAACGATAAGAAACACCCAAAAACGATAGAAATTGTATCCGCTACAAAAGGCAAAACGTAAGAGTCCGCATCCGTTTCTATGGGAAAAAACGATTCCAACCCATTAATACTAAGTTTACACCAGGATCTAATAGGTACATACTATACTTATTAGGTCGACTATGGTCGATGTAAACAGTTATCAAAAAAGTACGTACCAAATATTTGGTAGGATGATTTGCTACGTATCAAATTAGGTACGTAGCAAATAGGTATTATTATTACGGTGTGAACACTAAAATTAGCTATGACTTTAAAATAAAAATAAATCAAATATATATTTATGTTTGATGTGATTTTTTTGCTGAAATTAGAAGTAAAATAAATTTTAGCATTAATATAATAAATGTTTTCATTCTTTTATAAAAAATATATATGGAAATTATTTCTTCCTAACCAAAAAATTAACAATGAAAAGGACGCGCTAAAAATTAATATGTCATACCTAATTAATAAGAGTTTACATCACCGTATCAAATTTAAAAAGTATGATTATGAAAATGGCTAGCAAATTTGATACGTAGCAAATTAGATACTGGTGTAAACTTAGTATAATTCTCATTCAAAAACCGCATAGGAAACGATAGAAAACGGTCTATCGGTTTCTATCGTTTTCTATCATTTTTTTTACAAGGGATGCTTATGTTTTTAAATATAATTTTTCAGTTAAATGTTATTATAAAAAAGCAAATATGTGGAGTAGTCTTTATAAGCGAAATATCAATACCATGTATGTATTGTGCAATACTTAATACAAACATTTTTTATTTTCTTGAATGGCTAGACGAAATAAACTATACTAAAAGCATCACCTAAACAAATTTCCTATTGTCCTTTTTAAATATTATTTATAAATATCCGAAATATGAGTTTCCAAAAACATAGAATACATACATTTATTTCATAAAAACGATTTACAAAACAAAAAAAAACAAGTTTTTGCGTTTTAAAATTTCCGAATTGTTTTTGTTAATATCAGCATCCTGAAATCAATCCCTCCTATTTCTACAATCTGGTCCGTGATCCAATAATCCTTCAATTTAAGACTCATTTTATGCCAGTAACAATTAGGGTTTGGTCCAAACCACGGACTTTAACTTATACTAGCTTCCCACCGCAGAAATTTAATATGTAGTATAGCAAATATTTGATATTAGTGTGATTTCTCACCGTTCATATTATATTAAGATAATGTTTCGGTGGGAAACCAAACCTAACTTGACACTAGAATAGAAGTGATGTACCAAAATACCGTACTGTCAATTTTATATTTCAAAAAATTCAACGTTTATATTAAAAATATTAATTTACATATGGCAATACATTTTTTTTTAAATAAATTCAAGCTTTGTAGATAAGTTTATTAATGACTTTCCATAAACAATATATGTATGTTTAAGTATGTAATACAATTTCACATTAATCATTTAAAATTTTAGGCATTTGAAAATTACAATTCCAAGAATTCCCATATGAAGTTTAATGATTCATTAAAAGTTAAGAAATCTTTAATTTTTTCATTGAGAAAAATATGTTTCAAAAATAAATTTTTTTTCTCAAAATAAATTTTCATACAAACTTGATCTCATGAGTAAAAGTAATTTCATTGTTCATGCACTGTTAGTAAGTAAACAATTACACGTGGAAATTGTTTACTTACTATTAAAAACGATGACGCAAATCTTATGACGAAGAAAATAAAACGTGAAATAAGTTATTTTTCTTATTTTTTTTCTATGACGTTGACTCATTCATAAATAAATGTGAATAGTTTTTTCTATGAATAATTTTTTTAAGTTTGATTTTTTTATAGGTTTGGTTGGTTAATGGTGATCATCTGTAGAGAAACTTTTTCAAATGTTATATTAAAATAATGAATGAAAAAAAAATTAAACGATGTTGATCTTTTCTTGTTATTTTGATGAATCTATTCTTATTTATGAATGAAACCTAATTTGTTTGCAATAAATTTTAGCAGCGATTAAATTCAATTGTCAACATTGAGGTCTATCTTTATATCATACCATTCACCGTTCTTATCATAAACATTTTCTTTACACACTAAACTTTAACTTTAATACAAATAATATCCCCCTCCCCATTCAACTTAAGCAAAACCAATTTTCTTCGCGTATTTGACATTGTTTTTATTAAAGCTAAGAGAAAAAAAGTTATAAAACAACGAATTCATATTATTAAGAAAAATGATTCATCCTATTTGAATGAACTTAAAAATTTCATTCTCAAAATTGTTAAACAAAAACAAAATTGAAAAATAATTCAAAACGATCATCGCGATCAGTTGGTTCAGTATTAAATTTAAAAAATACAACAAAACAGATTTAATTGTCTTTGCAATCGTGATTGTTTTAAAATTTGAAAAAAGGTTGTTTTATTTAAAATTTATTATAAAAAATAATAATAAAACAAAATAAAATAATAAAATAATATAATAAAGTGTTGGTAAATCCCCAATATAATTTTTACTGTGGTTTTTTGTGTTATAAAAATTAGTTTTAAGAATTATGCAAGGATAAAGTTAAACGACTTAACGATTGTGTTGTTATTTTTAAATTTTAAATAAGAAAAATTAGATTCCTTAATAAAATTGTGTTCAAGAATTGATAAACAAAATAATTTGAGTGCAATTTATAATTTGTGCTAGAAAAAAAATGTTCGTATTATTTTCTAACCACAAAAACTCTCACATAATTTTTTAGATTCATTGATTCGGGGAACTTATTACACAATTTATTGCGAAATTAATATAAATTTTACAAAGATATTTTAAAAAGTTTAAAAGACAAACCGACGGTCTGTTGTCTTATTTATTTATGAAAGTTAAAATTAAATTAATTATTTCGTTAAATAAAATGAATAATTTTTAAAAGTAAATTTTCTTAGAATATGGCGTTTTATGTCATTTGTCTAAAATCTTTTATAAAAATAAATTTAAATATTAAAAATAAAAAAATCATGAAACATGAATGAAGATGATGATTTAAGTGAAACATGTAAAAAATTAGTTTTAAATAATGATAGTGAGATTGATAAAAATATTATTAAAACAACAAAATCACCAACAAAAGATGATAAACAAAAGGCATATGAACTGGATACAAGTGAATCGGATACGTCTGAAAGAAATACAACGGTGATGGTACCAACCGATCCAAGGGAATGGAATTCAAATCATATTGAGTCATGGATTAATTGGATTGGTAAAGAATTCAATTTAGATCCTCCACCCAATACAACAAAGTTTCCTGATAATGGAAATGAATTGAATTTGATGACAAAAGCAGATTTTTGGGTATGTGCTGGTTCGAAAGAGGCGGGCAATCTTTTAGCCAAGCATTTTGCCCATCTTATACATAGTGTAACGGGAAAAATGCAAAACTCTCTTTTAAGTGATGACGATCCAGGTATTTGTTTTTATTTTTTGATTTTTAATGATAAGAAATTTATTAACCCCACCCTTTCTAATATAGCAACAGAAACAGAACTACCCCTTTAATATTGCACAAAACAAATAATAGTTCTAATAAATTACACAATCAAAATCTAGAAATACCGACGGAACATATTTATTATATACCTTTTAATCTGTTGATAAGTCAGTAATAATAGCCACCCCATAAATCTTCCTTAAATTTAGTTTTCCCACAACATAAACACATTTGACTTTATTTACTGGACACAAACAATTTTCTTTCTTAATCCTATTAAAAGAATGAATCTCAAATTTGGTATTTTCAATGAAAATTTAATCCCTAAGGTTAAAAACTTTGATTTTATTGTGTTTTACAATATTTTATTTATGACGTCAATAACAAAGATGTATATCAATGAGATTTCAATACAGATAGCACAAAAACATTATAACTTTCAACTTATCAAAAAAAATCAATAAAATTGTCCGATGATAAAAGTATAGAGATGGAAATTCAATTAATAAGCTTTGACTTTAGCTTGAATTGGATTAAATTTGGAAAATAAAAACAAAATTGTGATATCGTACAAATGTATACGTTTCGTGGATATAAATGAATAAATGAAAAGCATCAATTTGATTTTTCATAGATCAAGATATCCAACTGTGCTGTTGTTAAAATAGGGTTGAGAGTTTGTAGCAATGTTTGCAGTGGTTGTAAAATATGCTTGCATTAAATTACGTTGAGGGAGATTCAATGAATTAATAGGTGAAGGTTTCAAATTGAATTGTTTTTTATTGATCTAAATTTGTCAAATCAAATTTAATTAAATTTTAAATAAATTTTTAAACAAAAAAATGAGACGAGAACGGTCAATTATAAAACAATATTTTATAACCAGTATTTAAGGCATATTATCAACGGAGTCAGGATGGTTAATATTAGCTAAGGCGAAGATAATTTTTTCGTACTGATTTAATCAGCATGTTTAGAATCCTACCGGTTAAACTCAAACCGTTGAATATAATCAGACATCATCTTAACCATTTTCAGTTACTATACATGCAATATAATTAATTAACGACTAGGTTTCAAAACACAAATTTTGAACAACGTTAACGAAACATATCCCTTAATCGGAAATTGAATCCAGCACGCTATAGCCTAGCGTTTTTACTTTACTTATCTGTAACGGTGAAAATTTGTTTGTTCTTAGAACAACCGACTTCCAGAATTGGGCATATCACTAGGTGCTCCATACCTTTCCTGGTAACTAAAATTTATTTCAAGCACAAGCTAAGCATTAAGGACAAAATTGAAGGAAGATGAGGGTGTTTCCATTGTCATATAATTTGAGAGTATCGGTAACTTCTTTAATTTCTGATCTTTCATTTCGAATCAAATTGACATTCGAGTCAAATTAGCAATTCAATTCAATTTTTATTTATATAATAGTTTAAAATATACAATATGTGTAACAAATGATTAGTGTTTACCGTATTGGTTTTCATCTATGGTATTTTTAGTCTATTATTTTTAAAATAGTTATTTTGGTCTAAAGTGTAGTTATCTTTAGATCATATTATCGATTTATATATTATAATATACTTTCAATAGAAAATTAATCAAAAAACTATTTTATGCTTAGTTATGACTTATTATCTAAAATAAACTCTAAAGGTGCAAATTAAACTAACTTAAATCTAACTAAACCTAAATATTGTGAAGAGCACAATTTGTTAAATTTTTTTTATGCATACAAAAGTATATAGATATAAGGAAATAATTAATAATGTATGGAACTCCCAAGCTATTCGAATACAAAACTTCTAATAATAGGATTACAGTTTAGAATAAACTTTTGTCTTAGTTTGTTAACACTATCTAGTATAAGTGGGGTTCTGGTTTTAATAGAGTCTTACACTGGAATACCACCATGGTTTATTATAGATCATTTTAAGGCATTTATTTTGAAAGATTTGTATTTTTTAAAGATTTGTTTTAGCTACGGTTGACCAAACCGGTGCAGTATAAAGTAGAACGCTTCTAAGGATGCTATGATACACAAGCCGCTTATTGTGGATCGAAAGTTTGGATTTCCTTTGAATAAGACTGTAAAGCATAAGCATTACCTTTTTTGTTTTCTCAATTGTATAATCTATATGTTATTTAAACGTGATACTTTTATCGATTACCATTCCTAAATATTTTAAAGTTTTACACCGAAAGAAAAAATCTTGCTTGATTCAAACATGTTGCATTGTTAATCGAAAATTAAGTGAAAATTGGGGAACTAAATACGTTAGTGATTGTATCAACCAACGCTCCGTATTTAAATTAACAATTTAACCGTTGTTGATATATTTTTTTATAAGTATCATAAACATATTTGATTTAACCATGTTTGTAGTTGAGTCAGTTATGATTTAATTTTCAATTGACTACAAACGTTGTAAATTAAAAATTGGACTAAAAATAGTGATATTGAATACGTTTGTGATAGAATCAAGCAATACGCCGTATTAAATCTTTTGGTTTGGTCTGGTTTGGTACATCTTTGTTTTGTTTTTGCTGCTATCGATGTTTGTATGGGTTCGTTTTTTTTCGTAAATATAATATTTGAAATTTTTTATATTAGAAGTATGTATTTCGCATCAATCCCGACAAACATTTTTATGCATATAAAGCTAGCGTTCGTATATTTACGTTCTAAATAGGAAATGTATGAGTGTGATTTTGTTTGTAAAGGATGCGTCCATTTTTTCGCCATTTTTTTAATGATACGATTTAAAAGACCAAAATTCAGAAATCAAAAAATTTAAATATTTGAATTATGTGTAGAAAATTATACTAATTTTCCATAATTTTCTCATTATTATGAAAAATTAAATTAAAATATCGATAAATGGACATGAAACAAGACAAATAAAAAATATTAAAAAAATAGAATAATTTTTTTAAATCACCAAAATTAATTATAGAAAGGGCCTGTTTCATTAACGATATTTTTGTTATAACATTAACTGAAAATTTTCTTTCGCACATAATTTTATATGCAAATAATATGAAAATTATTTAAATCAATTAAACACATCTAAATTATTTCCTAAAGTAAAATGTTAAATAAAACCAACCATGTTAAAATATATAAAAACTTTTTATTTTTCTATTCTTTTGTTTATTAGTTTCTTTTCTCCTAGTTTTTTATTTTATCCAACACAATAATTTTCAAACAAAAACATGAACAAACTGAACTGAAAAATATGAACAAGAAAAATTGATCACGCCGTGGTTGATTTAAATAATGATAATTGTTACGTTTTTTAAAATAAATTGACAACGCTACATTGGTTAAAATAACCACGTTCGTATTAGACGCGAAATCAAACAAGCTTTGTAGTTGATTCTACCAACGTTTTTTTTCGGTGTATAGATATAAATTCATTTGATGTTGCATATACATCGATATAGTGATTACTTTCTTGTATTTATAACTAATTGAAGAAGCTGTATAAATAATTGAAGAAGCTGTAGGCACTTGGCGAAACATTTTAATATTAGTTATTATTTTAAATTTTTTATACCTGTTTTAAGTTATGCATATTGTTACGTTTTTCCCAACCTTCCTTCGAATTGGCCTAACTCACAATTCGATAAACGTAATTCCCAATCTCTTCTGAGTTCGATCACTGATTAGTAAGCACAAACCCCAGGTTTTATTAAGTATTCAACAACTTAATTGTTCCACAACAATAGGAAAACAATACAGCAAACAATATTCCTAACTAGAATATTCTTTCAACAGCTTCAGAAACTCCAACGGTTTATTGTAGAAATTTCCAGTACACCACGTTCAAAATAATACACAAAATATTTCTACTCAATAACACTTATAACTTTACACAAAAACTAATTTAAAGATCACTTTTATAATTTTAACTTCACTATCGCAGGTTTAAAATAACACTAATTCTTAATCGACAATAGACAATCGCTTTTATACAATTCTGCTTAAGTTCTAGAAAATTCGAGGTATCTTTTTAGAAACCTTGAGAAAACAGTAGAATATTCGATTACTTCAGGTTATGCTGACCTGATGCATAAAATCATTCAATTTTATTTATTTTGTCGACCCAAGTTCTAAGAACAGGACAACAACAACAACATTATTCATTTCATTCATTTTTTGTTGTGTTTTGTTGATTTTATTTTCCTGGAAGTGACCGTAATCGTCTAGATCTTGCTGTAATCGTCTAGATTTTTCTGTACTCGTAACATTACCCTCCACTTAAGCCTGTTCGTCTCAAACAGGATCTAGCTCTCTTTTGTATAAGGCCAATCTTTCCAAATGTACGACTTTTGCTTTGCCTCGATGGCATTTCCTAATTCTGTAAACCACGTCATTCAACTTGGTTATAATGTTGTAAGGTCCTTCCCATGCAGCTTGCAATTTCGGTGATAACCTTCGTTTTCGTTGTGGGTTGTGTAGCCATACTAATTGTCCTTCTTCAAAACCTTTATTATTAGATCGTATATCATATCGGGCTTTCATTCTATCACTGGTCAGTTGTATCTTCTGCCGAACGAGCTTGTGAATATCCTCCAGGTTTTCCCTGATTCGGTTGACGTATTCTTGCGCAGACAATGATGTTGATAGTACCGCTCCAAATTTGAGGTCACCAGGAAGTCTTAAATCACTTCCAAAAATAGTTTGAGCTGGTGTCATGGTCGTGGTGTCATGAACTGCTGATCTGTATGCCATCAAAAATAAAGGAATATGTTGGTCCCAGCTACGTTGGTTCTTACTGACCACTTTTGCTAGAATTTCCTCCAATGTAGCATTGAATCTCTCAACCATCCCATCTGACTGTGGGTGTGAAGCTGTCGTCCTGGTATTGTTAATCCCTAGCATTTGGCAAATTTCCTGGAATACGGCTGACTCGAAGTTCCGTCCCTGATCGGTGTGGATCTCCATATAGGAACTCCATATCGGCTAATCCAATTATTTATCACAGCTTCAGCGATTGTGGTTGCTTCCTGGTTGGGAATCGCACACACTTCCGGCCACTTACTAAAGTAGTCCATGATCACAAGCACATATTTATTCTGATTATCAGTTGTTGGGAATGGTCCCGCTACATCCATTGCGATCCTTTCAAATGGAGCACCTACATTGTATTGCTTCATTTTCCCATGACTCCTTCGTGCGGGTCCTTTTACCGCCGCACACCTGTCGCACTTTTGACACCACTCCACAATTGATTGCCGAGTCCTTGACCAGTAAAACCGTTGTCGTATTTTTGCAAGAGTTTTATTGATTCCAAGATGACCTCCACTCGTTCCTTCGTGATACTCCTTCAGTACTGCTGGTATTTTCCCTTTTGGTACCACTGTAAGGGATTGCTTTATCTTGCCATCTGAGCTCTCCCACACTCTTTTTAAACAGCCATTCTCTAACTGGATACTGTCCCATTGCGCCCAGTACGCTTTCAAAGTTGGAGTTTTATCAGCAATATCTCCCCATACTGGTTTGCAACCCTTTTCCTTGAACTCGATGATCGGTGCAAGATCCGGATCTTTTAATTGATCTCTCTTTATGGCTTCAGCAGTCCATTCATCATCAGGTAGCACTTGTAGTAATCGTACATCGATGATGTTCTATTTACTTTCTTGGCGACTGTAATGCTTGCATTCAACTTGACAGGGTCGTCTCGATAATGCATCAGCGTTCCCATGGGCAGTACCTTTTCGATGCTCAATGTCCAAATCGTACGCCTGCAACCGTTCGATCCAACGTGCTACTTGTCCCTCTGGATTTTTGAACTGGAGTAGCCAATTTAACGCACCATGATCAGTTCTGAGATGAAATTTCTGACCATAAAAGTATTTATGGAAATGTTTGACGCATTCCATAATGGCAAATAACTCCTTCCGGGTAACACAATAATTTCGCTCAGGCTTTGATAGCATTTTGGAGAAATAAGCTATCACCTTTTCCTGACCATCTTTTCTGCGATAATACTCCTCCTATACCTTCATTACTGGCATCAGTGTCCAAAATAAACTAAACATTTGGTATAGGATAGGACAGAATTGGAGCCGTACATAATCTCCTTCGGAGCTCCACAAATGCTTGTTCCTGGGGTTGATTCCATTCAAATGTCTTATCTTTTCTGGTTTCCTCATGCAAACTTTTGGCAACGTTGGCGAATCCTGGCACAAACCGTCTGTAATATGTGCACAATCCAAGGAAGCTTCGTTGTTCATGTAGATTTTTCGGTCTTGGCCAGTTCATAACTGCTGCAATCTTGTCAGAATTGGTATGAATTCCCTTTGCGTAACCTTATGTTCCAAGTACTTTACTTCCTCCTTGAAAAGTGAACACTTTTTGGGACTTAACTTTAAACCGGCTGCTTGCAACCTTTCCAGTACCTCTGCCAAGTTCTTCAAGTGGTCATCAAAGTCTTTGCCCATGACGATGATGTCATCCAAATATACAAGGTATGTTTTCCAGTGCAAGCCTTTTAGTACTCGTTCCATTAATCTCTCGAAAGTTGCGGGAGCGTTGCATAGCCCAAATGGCATGACATTGAATTGCCATAGTCCATTACCAACACTAAACGCTGTTTTCTCCCGATCTTCCTCCGCAACTTCTACTTGCCAGTAACCGCTCTGCAGATCCAGTGTTGAAAACAATCTTGATCCTGATAATGTATCCAATGTATCATCAAGTCTTGGCAATGGGTAGCTATCCTTCTTAGTGACTGTGTTTAATTTTCTGTAGTCAACACAAAATCTTAAGCTTCCATCTTTCTTGCCAACTAACACCACGGGTGAGCTCCAGGGACTATCTGAAGGCTCGATAACACCAGCTTCTTTCATATCTCTTACCATTTTATCTGCTTCTTCTCTTTTAGCCAATGGTAATCTCCTTGGTGCTTGGCGTATCGGATTTTCTGCACCGGTGTCAATACGATGTTTTACCAAATTGGTTCTGCCATTTCCTTCGGGTGTGCAGAATACATGCTTATGTCGCTCTAACAATTGACGTACTGCTTTCTTCTGCTCTTTTGAAAGCCCATCTGTCCATTTTTGCACAAGTTGTTCCATTTTTGCCTTTTGTTGTTTTGTGTTGACCGACCTATTGATGTTTTTCTGCTCGCACTTTATTTTTTAGTTACCTCTGCACATTGCCCTATGATTGATCCCTTCTTCATTGTTTTCTGCGTATCTGACAGATTTAAAACCCTAACTGGTATTTTGTAATCAGCATCCGATCTAACTAAGGTTTTCCCTATAACGACTTCTTTACAATTTTGATGTTCTTCTTTGTTGGCTTCCACAACCCATAACCTGGGTGACCTAGAACCTCCTTCCAATTTCTCCCAAATGATTGTTCCTGATTGTGGTGGCAGCTTTTCTCTGTGATCCAATATTATTCAACGAACACAATTTGAATCTTCACCATTAAATTGGAGTGGCAACTCAACATTTCCGTACGTGAGTACTCCTTTGCCAGCATTAATAACGAATCCATTTGGCCTCATGAAGTCCATTCCCAGGATGACTTCATCCACAATGTCAGCTACAACCACTTCATGTTGAAAGTGAGTATTCCCGATTTCAAAGTTGACCACTTTCTTTCCTTTAATACTTGCACTTTCGCCAGTAGCTGTCTGCATTCGGTATCTTCCGGCTGGTTTTAGTTTCCATTTCACAACATCAGTGCGGACAATTGTATTTGTTGCTCCCGTATCTAACGTGATGACACAACTCCTTCCATCAATATTAGCTCTAACAGTAAGGCTGTCACCTCCCCTAGTCAATCTCGAAACATGGATGAAGGTTATGGGGCAATCGGTTGTGGAAGCCAGCTTACGCCCCTTTAGGCTGACTCGTTGTAGTTTAACTGATGCGGTGCTGCTCCATCGTCTTCCCTAGCTGCACCCGTTCTTCTGCTTGACGTCGCTGCATAAGCGATGCTGATCTTGCTCGTTTCCTTCTCACATCTCTGCATTCCCTCGAAATATGACCCAACTTTCCACATAGCCAGCATCGAAGTCTGTCACTTCTGATACTCTCTCGTAGTCTTGGTTTATAACCGTTGGTTTATCAGCCAACTCTACCCGGCGTATTTTAATCGATGGTTTTATAATTGCTTGTGCAGTTTCATTTGTTAAGGCATAAGCAATAGTTTCTGCGAATGTCGGTTTTGGCGACAACATTACAGATTTTCTTGTCACAGAATCACGAATACCATCCGTAAACGCCTCGATCTTCATCTTCTCCATGAAATATGGTGGTATATTTGAGTGTGCTAAATGAACAAACCGCTCCACTACCGAGGAATAATCCTGTAGAGATTCACCATTCCGTTGCAAGCGACCCTCTAACTCGATCATGTATAGCTCCCTTTTATGATCGCTGCCATATTTGCGTTCCAATGCGTTCATCACCTCTGAATAACTTTTGCGGTCGTTTTCTGGTACTGCCTGTAGTGCTTCAGCTGCTTCACCCTTTAGTGCAACTATCAATGCAGCAAGACGGTTTTCGGCGTTCCAAAGATTTTGATCAGCTGCGGTCTCGAACTGGAACTTGAAGATGCCGAAAGATGTGGTACCGTCATAGGTGGCTTTAGCTTTATATTTGCTACTTGTTGTACCACATGTGAAGTCACTTTAGCCGTTTCAACATCTTGTAACCACTTTTCAAAATCGTCAACTTTAGTTAAAACTTTTTGCTCCAAATCATGAATTTCACTTTGCATCTCTTCGACTTTACCATCGAATGCCGTTGACATTTGTAGAAGTTTCTCATCCATAATTTGTTTGACTTCATCGCGACTCATAGCAATGTTTGTGTTTATCGCTTCTAACTGTTGATTGATGTTGAGACTAGTTTCTTCCTTAGTAGCACCCATTTGTTGATTGATGTTACAACTAATTGCTTCATTGGTAGAAGCCATTTGTTGATTGATGTTACAGCTAATATCTTCCTTTATCTGACTTATTTCGTAACGGTTTGTAGCCATGTTTGTATTTACATCATCCAGTTTTTGATTCATTTCCTGTTTATTGGCAACCATATTAGCATTCATCTGATTCATGTTCAAATTCATTTGTTGCATCATTACCATTAACTGCGAAAAATCAAAATTTGCAGCAGATGGTAATGAAGTTGTTGTTTCGGCAACAAAACTTTTCTCCTCATCAGCTGCTATTGAATCAGCATTTGTACTAATCACTCCAAACTGGTAACGGTCAACAACTACTCCACTAGCTTCTCGAAGCCGTAGCGTCAATTCTATTGCCGGTTGTTGCCAATCCACGTTGTTCTAGTTCCTTCTTCAACTCAGGAACCTTCAATTCACTTATGAAAACCATTTTAAACAGCTCACTAATCCGCCGATGTCACCAACGTTACGTTTTTCCCATCCTTCCTTCGAATTGGCTAGGGATGGCAAAACCGGTTTCAATAACATAAGAAAACCGGTTTTCCTTGTGTTACGAAACCGGTTTTGCCATCCCTAGAATTGGCCTAGCTCACAATTCGATAAACGTAATTCCCAATCCCTCCTGAGTTCGATCACTGATTAGTAAGCACAAAAACCAGGTTTTATTAAGTATTCAACTACTTAATTGTTCCACAACAATAGGAAAACAATACTGCAAACAATATACCTAGCTAGAATATTCTTTCAACAGCTTCAGAAACTCCAACGGTTTATTGTAGAAATTGCCAGTACACCACGTTCAAAATAATACACAAAATATTTCTACTCAATAACACTTATAACTTTACACAAAAACTAATTTAAAGATCACTTTTATAATTTTAACTTCACTATCGCAGGTTTAAAATAACACTAATTCTTAATCGACAATAGACAATCGCTTTTATACAATTCTGCTTTAGTTCTAGAAAATCCGAGGTATCTTTTTAGAAACCTTGAGAAAACAGTAGAATATTCGGTTACTTCACGTTATGCTGACCTGCAGCCAAATTCTGTAATTGTGAAGTGGTGAAGTGATAAGTTTTTTAATGAAAAGAAGCGAAGAAATTTTTAACACTTCACCGCTTCACAGTTACAGAATTTGGCTGCTGATTCATAAAATCATTCAATTTTATTTATTTTGTCGACCCAAGTTCCAAGAACAGGACAACAACAACATTATTCATTTCATTCATTTTTTGTTGTGTTTTGTTGATTTTATTTTCCTGGAAGTGACCGTAATCGTCTAGATCTTTCTGTTATCGTCTAGATTTTGCTGTACTCGTAACAATATTAATAAATAAAAATTTTTAATTATTTTATTTTTGTTTAAATATAATATATATAGTAGCGAAATCCGAAATTCGAGTCCACGCCGTGCTGTCTGGGTAATGCTGACAGAATTAGGTTGGTGTATCGGAGACAAACAGGGCAAAGACTGCTTAGCCAATGACGCTACATCGCGGCAAATTAGCGCCTTAAAACTAATGCGACTCAAGCGTCTGTTCTCCATGTCTGGAATGGCTTGGAGCGGGCGTCTGTCTTGGATCGCTATATAAACGTGTAAAAAGGTTGTTTCTGGTAACCTTAAGATGCAGAACGAACCCATTCACGACAACTTGGGTTGGGCCTAAGCCCTAAGGCTAACACCCTAACCCCGGAAAAAAAAACTTTGTTAAATTTGGAAATCAGAAAGAGATAACAGACCCGGATTTCAAAATAGAATTTTACCTGGACGTAAAAAAGGATCGGACTACCGCATCAGCCTGAGCGCTCCTGATGCTCTAATAAGTCTAGAAACAGATGCTGTGAGGTATAAGATGGATATTATTGCTCTGCAAGAAATTAAACAGCCAATAATCGGAAAACAAGATGTGGATAGTCACTCTTTATACTGTAGTGGTAATCCTTCTCGAAGAGAATTTGGTACTGGGTTTCTTGTTGGTGCACGCATATAAGAAGCCGTGATGAAATTCATCCCGGTCATTCATCTGCTCCTATGTGTACGTGGTACTTACAACAATATTTCTCTTATTGCCGTGCATGCACCTACTGAAGCTAAGACCGTCGACGAGAAGGATAATTTTTACACAGCACTGGAAGAGGTTATGAAACAAACACCAACACGTGACTTCATTATGGTTGTTAGTGACTTTAATTGGCAGGCTGGAAGAGATATCTCTTATGGAAATGTGGTGGGTCCCAAGTCCCAACAGCCTGCATTTGAATTCGAATGATAATGGTGAGAGAATGACTGAGTTTGCATTATCAAATAATTTGAGAATTGCCAGTACTTTTTTCCGCATCGATCGATTAGAGGCGCATACATTGGAAGTGACCACTTCCTTGTATGTGCTAGGATTAGGTTCCACTTCCAAACACAGGCATTCCAAAATTCAATCAACGGAAACGTTTTAACATCTGATCCTTAAAGAATGCTGAAACGGAAGAGAGATATCAAAACCATATTGCCGAAACATTGGAGAAATCAGAAACCATTAATGGAGACGCCGATAAGTCATGGTATTTGCTCAAAGATGCTGTTTTAAGCGCTGCTGAGCGAATACTTGGACGACCACAAAACCACTCCCAGAAGCCATGGATGGATCAAGCATGCCTTGACGCCATTCAATACAAAAGAGATTGCTATCTGAAATGTCTACAGGGACGCAACACCAGGTCCACGAAGGAGAACTATAAACTGGCAAGACAAGTCGTTACAAAGCTATGTAGACGAGCGAAGAGAGAATATGGTGAAAGAGATAGTATGAGGAGATTGAAAGCTTCAATAAGGACATCAATCGCGTAACTTCTTTCAACAGGTTAAAGCCTTAAAGAAGGGACCTCTAACTAGATCGACTGCTATTGAAAACGGGGAGCTACAAGTAGACCTTAAAAATATTTTAGATACTTGGGCCACTTATTTTGAGAATCTTCTCAACTTAAGTGACCAGCAACAAGTCGGGCGACGAGCAAAGCTTATTCGTGCGTCAAAGGTACATGTAGATGAACCAACCAAAGAGGAATTCGAAGCGGTGCTGTCAAAATTAAAACGCAATAAAGCATCTGGTATATCGACGATATAACATCTGAAATGATTGTACATGGTGGTGAAACTCTATCCTTAAGATTGTATGAACTTGTTCAAATGATCTGGAGGACTGAAACCATGCCACAGGACTGGAACTCAGCTATACTGATACCAATCCATAAAAAAGGCAATCGCCTACAATGTGCAAACTACAGAGGAATCGCTCTCCTCTGCACAGCATATACGATCTTTTCCTACATTTTGCTAGCCAAGATCAATCCTATTGCTGAACAACTGTTTGGAGAATATCGGCGTGGCTTCCGGCGTGGACGAGGTTCCACCGATGCACTTTCCTCGATAAGGATGATTTTGGAAAAGTGCTGAGAGCTCAACATACCTGTGCACCAACTGTTAATTGATTTCAGGCAGGAATACGACTCTCTAGAACGAGAGACTCTATGGTCTGCTCTTGTGTCAATGAAAATCCCTGGTAAACTGGTAGCACTATGCAAAATGACCGGCAAACAATTTTTACTAAGAAATTGTTTTTAGTTTTGGGCAGCGATGTATATCAAACATAAAGCTTTAACAAAAGTACATATAAGTATAAGAACTGAATCTAAAAAATTATGGTGCAAATTATGAAACTTTTTGCAATCCATACAATTTTAGAGCGATCTAGTTTCGAACCAATGAGAAAATTTTTAAACTTTAAAAAAGTTTATCATTCTCATCAGGGCTAGCCGACTAGATAAACTCTACCAAAAAATGTTAACGCTAATGATTATAAACCAAAAATTAGGTTACAACTCTAGCGAAGTGTTAAAACAAAAAATTTACATAAACATACATTTAATAAATTCAAGTTTAGTCAATTAATTTCTCTGGTGATCACTGTTTTGTTATACTCTAGATTTTCTAGTATTGAATAACAAAATTGTATCTGTGAGAAGAAGATGACTAGTCTTCACTTGTGTCTATTGACACATGATCAACAATTAATTCAGTAAATTATTTGTGGTGTAACATCACCCCGATGGAAAATCTCCCATCAAGAATAATATAAGAACTGAATCTAAAAAATTGTGGTGCAAATTATGAAACTTTTTGCAATCCATACAATTTTAGAGCGATCTAGTTTCGAACCAATGAGAAAATTTTTAAACTTTAAAAAAGTTTATCATTCTCATCAGGGCTAGCCGACTAGATAAACTCTACCAAAAAATGTTAACGCTAGAAGACTAGTCATCTTCTTCTCACAGATACAATTTTGTTATTCAATACTAGAAAATCTAGAGTATAACAAAACAGTGATCACCAGAGAAATTAATTGACTAAACTTGAATTTATTAAATGTATGTTTATGTAAATTTTTTGTTTTAACACTTCGCTAGAGTTGTAACCTAATTTTTGGTTTATAATCATTAGCGTTAACATTTTTTGGTAGAGTTTATCTAGTCGGCTAGCCCTGATGAGAATGATAAACTTTTTTAAAGTTTAAAAATTTTCTCATTGGTTCGAAACTAGATCGCTCTAAAATTGTATGGATTGCAAAAAGTTTCATAATTTGCACCATAATTTTTTAGATTCAGTTCTTATATTATTCTTGATGGGAGATTTTCCATCGGGGTGATGTTACACCA
Source organism: Diogma glabrata (assembly GCA_963693315.1). Taxonomy (NCBI): domain Eukaryota; kingdom Metazoa; phylum Arthropoda; class Insecta; order Diptera; family Cylindrotomidae; genus Diogma; species Diogma glabrata. Next base: position 219,536,293 of record OY856186.1, read on the forward strand.
CAAATAATTTACTGAATTAATTGTTGATCATGTGTCAATAGACACAAGTGAAGACTAGTCATCTTCTTCTCACAGATACAATTTTGTTATTCAATACTAGAAAATCTAGAGTATAACAAAACAGTGATCACCAGAGAAATTAATTGACTAAACTTGAATTTATTAAATGTATGTTTATGTAAATTTTTTGTTTTAACACTTCGCTAGAGTTGTAACCTAATTTTTGGTTTATAATCATTAGCGTTAACATTTTTTGGTAGAGTTTATCTAGTCGGCTAGCCCTGATGAGAATGATAAACTTTTTTAAAGTTTAAAAATTTTCTCATTGGTTCGAAACTAGATCGCTCTAAAATTGTATGGATTGCAAAAAGTTTCATAATTTGCACCATAATTTTTTAGATTCAGTTCTTATATTATTCTTGATGGGAGATTTTCCATCGGGGTGATGTTACACCACAAATAATTTACTGAATTAATTTACATATAAGTATTTTTTTTTATCTCTGTTTAGATATTTATTACAAAACTAACACGAAACCTCAAAACGTTGCCGAAAATTATTATATAAACAGATTATGAATTAATATAATTTATTGAAAAGATGACTCAAAAACCTCTTCATTTAGCGTTTCGAGAAAATATAACAAAATCAAATTCAAATTTCTTTCAATATTCCAAAAATATTCTAAAAATTAAAATAACATCAAAAATTTAAACTTTTTTCACAATTCTAAAAATATTCCAAAAAATATTACAAAATCAAAAATTGAAACTTTTTTTAAAATTCTAAAATTATTGCAAAAATTATAACAAAATCAAATATTGAAACTTTTTCCAATATTCTTAAAATATTGCAAAAAGTATAACAAAATCAAAAATACAAACTTTTTTCAAAATTCCAAAAATTATAATAAAATCAAAAACTTAAACTGCATACATATTTCAAGAAAATTTTTACAAAATCAAAAATTGAAACTTTTTTCAAAATTCTAAAATTATTACAAATTATTACAAATTTATAATTCACAAATTCAAAATTTTAAACTTTTTTCAAAACTCATAAAAATATTACAAAAATTAAAATAAATTCAAAAACACAAACTTTTTTCAAAATTCCAAAAATATCCCCAAAATTAAAAAGTCAAACTTTTTTCAAAAGTACAAAAATATTCAAAAAATTATAATAAAATCAAAAATTTAACTTTTTCAAAATCTTAAAAATATTTCAAAAATTCTTACAAAATCAAAAATTGAAACTTTTTTCATAATTCCAAAAATATTCCAAAAATTATAACAAAATCAAAAATACAATCTTTTTTCAAAATTCCAAAAATATTCAAAAATTATAATAAAATCAAAAATTTAGATTTCTTCAGAATCCTAAAAATATTCCGAAAATTCTTACAAAACCAAAAATTGAAACTTTTTTTAAAAATCTAAAAATTCACAAATTCAGAAATTGAAACTTTTTAAAAATTCATAAAAATATTGCAAAAATTATATATAATTAAATCAAAAATTTCCAAAATCAAAACTACAAACTTTTTTCAAAATTCCAAAAATATACCAAAAATTATAACAAAATCAAAAATACAAGTTTTATCCGAAATTCCAAAAATATTCCAAAAATTATAACAAAATCAAAAATTTCCATGTCCAATTTTCATGTTCAATTACATTTCATGTTATACAAATAATTAATTTTATTTTTATTCAAAAAAAAGTGAAAATCATTCTTTTGACACACTTGACAATATTTTGACAAACTTATAATGCATTGATTGCACATTAAAACCGACAAATTATTCTATACTATCCACAATCAAATTAAATTGTAATGTGCTTTTTAAAATATTTAGCACAGACACTCATCTTCAACACAATTTATTATAACTATTCCAAGAATTTGTGACGTCATTCATATGAAAAATTTTTTTCCTTAATTAAGGCCCTAAACGACTTTTCCCAAAGTCGTGACCTATCTAGATCGTTTTTTCACACCGGAAAATGGTAATATGCCAATTTTCAGAAAAAATTATAGTGCCGTTTTCGAGAAAAATATTTACAAATAAAAAATTATTGCTCGTTTAATAAGTAAGATGTATCCCTATTGCCACGAAATATACAATTCGTACAAAAATTACTTTTTATTTTGCTTATTTTTGGTTGCCCTACTACTCTACTGGTTAACTACTCATATGTCCCGTATTTTTTATATTATGATTTTTTAAATCAAATTTAACAATTTATTTATTTTTTGAACCAAACAAGTATTTGTAATTTTAACAAGTATATTTTGTATGATGCATCGACCGACATATATCATTTTTAATAATATAAAATATAAACAAGTATTAAAAGCATTTTTGAAATTTAAAATTTATATTTATTTTATTGGGGATTTTTGAGATCAATTGAACTCAAGTAAGAAATAAAGTAATTGGAATTTTTTCAATTCAAAGGTTGGAAGTTTCTCAGAAAAAAACTCCACTTCTCATTTTTCGTGTTTCAGATGAATTCGAACCTTTCTCTTCAGTGCCTTGTTCGAATCCTTAGGTAGACACGCTATCGATTACGCTCCGTGGAGGCGATGACAATTTCGAAGTTGAAACTTCCTTATGACTTATTTATTTTACTTAAGTTGAATTTTTCCACTGTCATTAGACTCCATATTATAGAAATGTTTTTAAATTAGATGGGAATTTTTCAGGGTTGCATAAAAATCTGATTTTTTTTATAAAATCAAAAAAATCGGATTTATTTCATTTGAATCGCTTTTAGGTAGATTTCATATAAAAATCTACCTATTGCAATGGGCTTCATCTCGGAATTTCGGAAAAATTTTGGTGCCAAACGACTATGAATGATAAGCGGAGACGGAAAAACAAAAAATAAAAATTTATATATATATATATATATATATATATATATATATATATATATATATTAGACTGGTCGTTAAAAACTAAATTTTCCGAGACGCCCCCTAGAAAAATTCTTTGTGGTCAAAAAACCACAATGGCATTATTTTTTTTTTTTTTTAAATCAAAAGAACACGTGCCGCAAAATCGTTGAAGTTGATTTTTTGAAAAATTCGTAGATTTTTTCAAATATCTCATAAAATATGCAGATGTCAAAAAAAATCACATAACCTTTTTTGTAGGAAATTTAATTTTCTACAAAAAAGATTTAGGTCAGTTTTTCCCGAAAACGTATAGTTCTCATGATATTTTGAAAATGAACTTGTAAGTTTTCGTAATTTTTAAAAAACATAAAAAATAAAGATGACGACAAACTCCTAATTTTCTTCTTATGCTATAGAATGAAATGTATAAAAAAATAATCGTGACAAAAAAATCAAAATTAGTACTTTTTCGTCGAAATTTTCATCATTTGGTTTTACGAGTTTCGAAGAATTTCAAGTTTTATTTCAAAATATCATCAGAAGTATAGGTTTTAGGAAAAAAATGACATGGACCTTTTTTGTAGAGAATTAAATTTCCTGCAAAAATGGTTATAAGATTTTTTTTGACATCTGCATATTTTATGAGATATTAACAATTTTATCAAAAAATAAACTTCGATGATTTTGCGGCACGTGTTCTTTTCACTTAAAAAAAAAAAAAATAAAGCCGTTATGGTTTTTTGATCACAAAGAATTTTTCTGGGGGGCGTCTCGGAAAATTTAGTTTTTAACGACCAGTCTAATATATATATATATATATATATATATATATATATATATATATAATATACATATATATATATATATATATATATATATATATATATATATATATATATATATATATATATATATATATATATATATATATATATATATATATATATATATATAACGATATGAGCTATAACGAAATTTACCGGCACTCTCACGATCGCATTTCTTTACCTACAACGAAAATTTTTTCTGTATACGTTGCGGCAAAAAATTTTTTGGACAAGTTCGCGAACTGGCCATATCCGCGTACAGGTTAAGTGGCTAGAGCTAAAAAAGTCGAAAAATCTAGGGCGTTATAACTTCCGTTTGAATCATAATATTTTAATAAAACTTATCAATGTTGAATATTTGAACATATTTCTATCGTTTATTTCCAAATGACCACCTTGGCGTTCCAAGTTCCTGAAAAATCAGCTGTTTTAAAAACTTAATAAACTTTGTTGTCCTTGATTTGGCTGAAAATGGCCAATCTCACTTTTGAATATATGCGCATACGTTAACTAGAACATAAATCTTTTCAAAATTTAAAAAAAAAATAGTTCAAGTTTAGAGGTTGAGACACCAGGACTGTTAGAACGAAAACAAACGCAAACGGCCATGCCTACCTCATTTTTGAGTTAATGTTATTTAAACTCATATTAACTTTTAGATAAACTTTTCAACTATAACCTCAGAAATTTTCAGCTTTCTAACCCAAGAGGTCTCAATGTAATTAGCATTAAACCTAATGCATGCCATTCAATTACAACAACAACTTCCATAAATATATAAAAATATCCCATAGAAAAAATATTAAAAATATTTCTTTTGTTTTTTTTTTCAGTTTTTAGTTTTTTTTCGCAAAAATTAAAAAAAAAATTAAAACAAAGCTGAGTCATTATTGTTTTAAATTAAGGAATATTTTCTTATATGCATATTGATTACACATTTACAAAAGTCTTCCTAAATTGAAGATATTTGAATTATTTGAGGTGTAAAAGTTGTTTGACAATTTTAGATTATAAATTATGTGTAGTGGTGTTGTAGGTGTGACGTTGTGAGAACGTTTATTTGCTTTTTGGTGGATTTAATATGTTATTAAAAGTAGTTTTAACCAAATTAAATAAAACTGTTCCGAATTCCAATTGATAAAGTAGTTTCCGTTAATGTATTTAGTTTGGCTTGATAAATTTTTTGGATTATTCTGGACTTGGACTATTCTACTTAAATTTTTTATTTAAACTAATCTGACACATCCAATTCTATTTGTACACAAAGCTGTCTGGTCCCGAAATCTACCTATTTCTAGCGGATATACGTGCCGCTTGGACTTTTTTTGATTTAAATCGGATTTTGTTGATTTTTAAAAAATGTGGTATGATTTTTGAAGAAGTGGGATATCCTTATGCTACGTTAACTACTTTATATAAATCATTAGCTTTGATTGTATTTTTTAAAGGCTATGCTGGACAAACATAAAGAAACAGTTTTTAGCTACTAGATTTTTACACTGAAATACTGATTGTTGTTCTAGCGACATGAAAAGCATTACTTGCAAAACTTAGATATTACTGCTTGATTTGTCACTGCCTTAGAGTGATATCAGAGATATCCAATTCTGCAAGTCCGAAAAGTTGCTCGTACATGTAGATAACATGGTTAACATTAAATGGCAAGTCATATGTAACAACTGTTAATAACTTGTGCCAGGAAAATGTTTAGGATTTAATACCATCAAGATCTTAATACACTGAAAGAAAAAAATTCGGTTACTACAACCTATTTTGTGCCAGCCGAATTTTTCCTGTCACAATAACCTCAATTTAGGTGGTAAGATCTTCAAAAACCAAATTTAAAGACACGACAACCGAATTATTAATTTTTCCTAGATTAATTTCTAAAATCTGTTCATGCATTTTATGTAGGTTATATTTCCAATTGTGGTTTAATCTGTGACTTTATTGTTTTACGACGTTTCTTAAGTTTTACGACGATAGGTTTATATCGCTTACATCGCTTACACTTACAGTTATTCTCAGTTGTTTCTATAGTCGCAAGCACTATGCAATTGTCTTAGCGTGACTTGATACGGATGCCGTTGGTCATGTGAAGATAGCTCAGGTAAAGGGTAATAAAATGGTGAGTGTATTTCGTTTATCATCTTCTTAGAGTGCATGTTGTTGTGGGACCTTGATCTTTAGGATTCTATGTGTTGTTCTGACATATGTTGAAATTCCTACCACAATACATTTGATTGAAAAAACATTTGTTTAAAATTTTAGAAATTGCTTCAATTGATTTAAATCAATGATTTTTTTTAAAAAATCAAGTTGATTTAAATCTGATTTAAATCAATGCAACCCTGGAATTTTTGCATTAAATTTCTAGTGAATACTTTGTGAGAATTCATAGAATGGGAAATATTTCTATTCTAATTAATATCCTAAGTCACGATTGTATAGTCATTACTGATTGTTTCCAATCATTGTGAAATCAATGGCTGACACTTGGTCAGTTGTAGTCTTATATGTATTCATATTAGACTACATTAAGGGAATTTAAATTTATCGGGGAGTTTTAAGATCAATTAAACTCAAGTAAGTAAAGAAGTAATTGGAATTTTTTCAATTCGAAGGTATGGTTGGAAGTTTCTCAGAAAAAACTCCACTGCTCATTTGCCGTATTTCGGATGAATTCGAAAATTCCTCTTCAGGGCCTTGTTCGATTTATATTTTATGATATTTGTAGATATAACAATATGAAGGACTGTAATCTCAAGGCTCTGAGATATCAAGACTTCGGTCTGTGTTAAGGATTTTTATATAGTTTTCGGCATAAGGATTTCAGGAGGACGTTGCTTTTAGTTTTTGACAGCGATATATATTAAACATAAAATTCTTTGTAAAAGTACAAGTAACGGTTTCCATTAGCGAAAATGTTTCTCTTCGATATAATTACAATTTTTTTAAACAACGACATTTCATATGATATTACCTAATATTTTGACTGACCATTTAACCGTTCCTATTTGTCCAAAAGCCATTTTCTAAAACATTTAACCAAAACTACCTAATATTGTCCAACCCAACTGTTCCTATTAGTCAAGAAAACTTTTTAGAAAACCTCTCTATAAAGTCTAAATGCTTTTTTCAATAATTATAACTTCTAAGAGAAAACGACATTTAATAACCGAATCGATATTTTCCAACGTAACAGTTCCTATTAGTCCACAAAACTTTTTACAAAACCTCTCCTGCAGCCAAATTCTGTAATTGTGAAGCGGTGAAGTGATAAGTTTTTTAATGAAAAGAAACGAAGAAATTTTTATCACTTCACCGCTTCACAGTTACAGAATTTGGCTACTGTTGCTTAAATGCGTGTTTTCGATAATTACAATTTTTGTGAAAAGCGACATTTAATATGAACTGACCTGATATTTTTCCACCCCAACTGTTCCTATTATTCCACAAAAATTTTTAGAAAACCTCTCCATTTAGTCTAAATGTTTCTATTCAATAATTAGATCTATTAAGAAAAAACGACATTTAATATGTACCAACCTAATATTTTCCAACTCCAAATAGTCCAAAAAACTTCTCCATAAGTAAATTCATGTTTTTAAAAGTTCTTATTTGTTTTGGGAAAAAAACATTTAGTCTGCAACAAACTAACATTTTCCAGTTGTCTTCATGTGAACGATTTAATCAAAAAACTTCCCACAATACTTTTCCGGTTTAGCGTAAATACTTCTGTTCATTAATTACAACTTTTATAAAAAAACAGCATTAAATCTGCAACTACCAGATGTTTGCCAACTGTTCCTACTAGTTGGGAGAAAAGCTGAAGCTGGATAGAACCATATTTCATGCCAAATTAAATATTCAATGTCATCCAAATATGTAATTACTTTTATGTTTTGTTGTCAAAAAATTAGGTATTATTTAGGTAATATTTGGAAATCATTTTTTTGACACTCTTAACTTATTTTTGACACACTTATAACACAACAGTAAAGGTTCTGGTCTCACGTACAAATGCCGACCATCAAGATTTCTTCAGATTCAAAGTTACTACTCGCATTATCACTAAAAATAAACGTTTTTTAAGCAAAAAATATGAAAATCATGGCACACTTAATAATTTTTTTTACATACTTTCGGTACAGTTATCGAACCCATCGTCCTTTCGGCTCTTAGCATTAACGTAACATATTGTTACGATTACAGAAAAATCCAGACGATTACAGTCACTTCCAGAAAATTCAAATCACAACAAAACACAACAACAAATTAATGAAATGAGTAGTGTTGTTGTTGTATTTCGTGGAACTTGGGTCAACAATAAATAAAATTGAATGATTTTATGAATCAAATCAGCATAACGTAAAGTAATCGAATATTCTACTATTTTCTCAAGGTTTCTAAAAAGTGACCTCGAATTATCTAGAAATTAAGCAGAATAGTATATGTATAAGCAATTGCCTCTTGTAGAATAGTAATTAGTTTTATTTTAAACCTGCGACGGTAAAGTTAAAATTATAAAAGTGATTTTTTAAATAGTTTTTGTGAATAAAGTTTTAAGGGTTATTGAGAAGAAATATTTTTTGTATTATTTTGAACGTTGTGAATTGGAAATTTCTACAACAAACCGTTAGGGGTTTCGAAGCTGTTGGGAGAATATAATAGTTAGGAATATTGCTCGCTGTATTGTTTTCCTGTTATTGTGGAACAATTAAGGAGTTTAATACTTAATAAAACCTGATGTTTGTGCTTACTATAATCATGGTGATCGAGCTAAGAAAGTGATTTCGGAATTTCGTTTATCAAATTGTGAGTAAGGCCAATTCGAAGTAAGGTTGGAAAAACGTAACAATATTTTTACTTTTTAGAATATGTTTGAAATCTGAAAATTTTTAAAATCGCTCTAGTAGTTTTCTTGCTGTCGTCGGTTGTGACGGCCGGCCGGCAGTTGGACTTACATTTTTTTTTGCTTTTTTAGAATCGTAATGACCTAAAACGTCGAGAAATTTTTTGAAAAAGTGAGAGTGGGATTTTCAGTTTTGGCTCGAGAATGTAATACTTAGGACTTTCAGACCAAAGTAATATTGAATTAAAAAACATAATAACTTAATTAATGTTATTAACTGATTTTATTAATTGTTCGTAAGGTCCATATTCGTATCGTTCTTGATTGCTGGGAAATTATTTTTATCGGTATAATAAAAATTTTGATTTCAGTGCTATACTATTAATCTTTCGTGAATTATATTTCATATTGAGAAGTGTGACTTAATTGTTGGTAAAAATTGAACATTGTTCATTTTTTTTCACCTCAAAAACAATTTTTATAATTTATAGAACAATCACTGCGGATTTTCTGTCAATTGCTTCCTCCTATATTTTTTTTAATTTAAAACGCAATTGTTTAATTTAAAGTATTCAACAAATTTTAATTGTGTAATAACATGCTTTCATCTTCCTATTTATTTGCATCTAAAAGAAGATGAGAAAAGAATCATGAAGATTCTGACCAAACATAGGCGACAATTGAAAAAGTGAACATTTTTAAACACCAGTCTGAGAAGTTGAACTTTTTTATAAATTCTGACATATATCATTAAAAATTCCAAAACCCTTATACACTTTGTATGAGTAATGAGAACTTGATAAAATACACTTTATCATCTTACCAAGTACCAACATCTTTCGAGAAAATATTCTTTAGAGAAAATAGTTCCATTAAAGGGATATAAAATATCTAAATCAACAAAAGAAAGTATATCGTAACCAAAGTAAACACGTAATAGGAAGTTTTTGGTTATTCTATAAAATTGTAAACGCAATATATTCGAGAATAGGTAAATAAACAAATTTGAAAGGAATAGATCTCACACCATCTGTGTTCCTTTTAGGTAAACTTGCTACCTGAACCAAATTTTAAATGGAACGGCAAAAATGTGAGGTGCCTTAGATTATTTTCTAAAGACTACAACCCAAATTTTGTCTTAGTACAATTTCCCGACATTTTTTTTGACAATTAATATTTTTAACAAAAGCATAAAAATAATATTGCTAGAATATGTGAACAAATAACACAGAAAATTATATGTTAGGGAAAATTAAAAATTTAATTTGTTTTTTAAAATAAATTAAACCTTGAAAGATTTCTAAAAATTGGATACGATCAAAAGAAAATAACGAAAAGAAATAAATTTGACATTTGGGCTGAAATCTGAAATTTTTATAAACATTTTACAAATTTTTCTTTTAACTGATAAAAATTCTGGTGTTGAATAGGAGGCGTACACCTAATATTTGAAGATCGTGTTATTATGTTTTTGTTGATAAAGAAAGAAAAAGGTTGTGTTCGAGAATTTAGTAGAAAAATTGGGATTATTTCTTCTAACTAGTATATAAGAGGTTGTGTTAGGGATAGCATAAGATGGCCATGGATTAGCATAAAATGGCCAGTGATAGAATAAATATAAAATTGTCAGTCGAGAGTGTAGTTTTGAAATATAAAAGCGATAAAAGTGATTTAAAAATAATTATAGGTAACACAAGTTCGTCAAAATAAATTGTAAGAGATTGTTATAAGTGTAATAGATTATCATAAGTGTAATAGATTATAAGTGAGGAATTATTGTTAATACAAAAATTATTAAGGGACTAGTAACAGAAATATTTTAGGGCCGATTGTATGAATGCAGATAGAAGATAAATCCTCGGATTGATCGTCGTTTGTATATATACAAACGACGATTAATCCGAGGATTTATCTTCTATCCGCATTCATACAATCGGCCCTTAACGTTTAGAAAATCCATTGTGTTTTAATTTCCTGATTTAGTGATCGATTTAGTAGCTCAGCCAAGAAACGTTACAATATAATATATTATATAATATATATTGTATACAATTAAAAAATTAGAGGCAGCTATTGTGCTGCGTACGTGTAAATTGTATGACTTTAAATCAATTTAAGTGAGACATAATTATAATCACATTAAGTAATTTGTAAAGATACCGGATGTTAGATTAAACATTTTACCTCTGTATAATTAAATTAGTCAAATATTTATAGTCAAATATAACAAGTACATTTTACTACAAATGGGTTAACATATACCGGAACATTGTATATAAACATAAATCAAAAGGATTAATTTTGTACGATATCAAAATAAATAAACAATTAATTATAAATAGTTTAAATGATTTTAGTGTTTTCGTTATCAAGATAACAGCCGTAACTGATATTTATGAATGAATTTTTATTTTTAAACGTAATAAAGCTAATTTTAATAAACATGTGTGCAAAGACACAAACATTGTTTTTGAAAAGAGTTTAACAAATATTCAAATATTTAAATTGGTTTTCTTTTCTACCGCACAGAAATCATTTTCTTATCTAATGCTTTATTATGATTCAGAATTATAAATTTCTTAAATGATTTACTTTATTATTCATTTAAGTTAATTTAATGATATGGTCTGAATAAAATTTCAATACATTTAATCCGAAATGCTCACCAGTCTATTAAGCCATAGAGCAAATGTACACTAGATTTTATAAAGTATACATGTGCAAGTAACGTATACAAAAATTAAAGTTTTAAATTGTTTTCGTTAAAATTTTAAGTCTGTTAGTCTAAGCACAGCACCGTTGCTTACACAAACAGAAAAAAATTGTCTCCAATATCCTACCCTACTATACCATACAATACGTATGTTGAATTATACTTACAACCTCACGAGATGGATCTAAAAAGATAACTTATTTATAAAAACAAAAAATGCACGTTTTATTCATTTTCTGATCATGGGCCGCGCTGCTCGACTTTACAAACAATTCGAAATAAAAATTATTATGGATATAAACTGTGTGTTTTTATTAAATATTTAAGAACATTTAGGAGATTTTATTTAAAGGAAATTATATAACTCGTCTTTTAATTAAACTTTTAGTGAAATATGAATTGTTTTGGTATCCTTTCCGAGCATAAAGTTAGCCCGCATTCGAAATAAAACCATTCATCGGCTGATTTCAAGCTTACAATAAAATGGTGTTAGATAGCTCCTATCAACTGATCAATGTCTAGCAAAGGAATGACTACGAATAAATTTGTCTAATTAAAATATTTACTGGCAATCGATGGAAGGGCGATTTTAGGCTTACTGCTGGCTTAGAAGAATTACTATTTATTATGTATAATTTAAAATGCATCTTTAATATGATACAATGCAACTGAAAATGAATAGAAATAATAATAATAATAATTATTATTATTTAATTAAACTACCGATTAATGTATTATTACGTTTTTCCAACTTTACTTCGAATTGGCCTTACTCTCAATACGATTAACGTAATTCCCAAATCTCTTCCGAGTTCGATCACTCATTAGTAAGCAAACACATCAGGTTTTATTAAGTTTTCAACACCTTAATTGTTCCGCAACAACAGAAAAACAATACAGCAAACCACGAATTACGTAAAAAAATTTTCTGATTAAAATTTTAACCTTTAATTAGAAAAATGAAAAACCGGTTTCAGGATTGAAAAATTCTTATTATTCTTCCAGTTATTTGAGTTTAACTACTCACAAGCTTCATTATAAAAAAACAGCAAACAATATTCCTAACTAGAACATTCTTCGATAGCTTCAAAAACTGAAACGGTTTATTGTAGAAATTTGCAGTACACAGCGTCCAAAATAATACACAAAATATTTCTACCCAATAACACTTGAAACTTTATTTACAAAAACTAATTTTAAAATAACTTCTATTTACACGATTTTGTATACACGGTACAACATTTTGTTTATAATTTATTTCACTTAAACTATTTCCAATATCGCGCTTTTTACATCTTCCGTCACAGGTTAAAATAAAACTATCTAACTCTTACAAGAGGGATTTTCTTATATAAAATTCTGCATAATTTCTCGATCATTCGAGGTCACTTCTGATTCTTCGAGGTCAATCTAAGAATATTCGATAACATTACTTTTCTACCTAACAAGCTGATTTGATTCATAAAATAGTCCAAATTTATTTCATGTTGTTGTTGTTGTTTATCTTTAACCTGTTTTCTTGGAAAAATGTGACGTCGAATACAATTTGTATTTCATTGTGTTTATGTAGAATCGTAACAATATTTACTAATTGCTATAACTGGAGCTATATGTTTTTCTGTTATTGAACGGTGAGCAGTCGTCCATATGTGACCGTATAGTTATCATTCAGATTTAATTTTTAAATGGCCTTGACTGGCTGACATTTTACATCTAATCCTGGAAGAAGCACACCCAGTACTGGTCTGGCTCTGCGCCGTTTGTACAACCCTGTTTGGGTTTTCATCTGTGCATATTTTGTGATTGTACTGCAAAATAGAATATTCAATGCAGTTTTATTAGCTACACTCAAAAAAATAAAGGAAACTTTTGCAAAATTTTGTATTCAAGTTCAAAAATAATTTGTAAATCAAATAAATTTGTGGTTTTTTTGAAATATTTATTCTGCGTTTTACAATATTTTTGGTTAACTTACAAAAATTTTACAATATTTTTGGTTAACTTACAAGGTTGTATATTACTTCGGTTTAGAAGATTTCAAAGCTCGAGGATTTCAAAAATTTTTGTTTCTAAAAATAGGTATACTCAATGGTAAGAGCCGAAAGGACGAGGTGTTCGATAGCTGTCCCGGAAGTGTGTCGAAAAAATCGTCAAGTGGGTCAAAACAAGGAAATCCGCATATTTTTAGCTTAAAAACGTTCATTTTAAGTGATTAGGAGTAGGAACATTGAATTTGGAGAAATCATGATGGCCGGGATTGGTATGTGAGGCCAAAAACTAGATTAATGCATTATAATTTTGTCAAAAAAATATTGTCAAGTGTGTCAAAAGAATGATTTTCATTTTTTTAACCCATTTTTTGGCAAAAAATGAAATTAATTGTTTGTATGACATGAAATTATAAAATTTAATCGAACATGAAATTGGACACGGAAATTTTTGATTTTGTTTTAATTTCTGGAATATTTTTGGAATTATGAAAAAAGTTTGTATTTTTGATTTTGTTATAATTTTTGCGATATTTTTAGAATTTTGAAAAAGGTTTTTGATTTGGAAAAAATTTCAATTTTTGATTTTGTAATAATTTTTGGAATATTTTTAGAATTTTGAAAAAAGTTTGTATTTTTAATTTTGTTAGAATTTTTGCAATATTTTAAGAATATTAAAATAATATAGTATATATATATCGGCTGTTATAATAATATAAATTTAAATGTATCACTTGCACCATTTTTCAGCCACTTTTGGAATAATAAATATTGAAATAATATTAAATTATAAAATTGTTTTAAATTCTTTATTTCAACTAACAATATTTCGCCACAAAGGCATTTTCAAGTTAATATTGAAAAAAGAAAGAATTTTTGGAAAACAAAGTTAAAAATGTCAAGTCAAAAAATTAAAGAAAAGTTGATTGAAAAAATTATATACATAGATTCTTAGCAATCTAGATGAAAATATTAATATAATGAAAAAGTAATAAAATCAAAAAAAGCCTCTTTTAAAGTTTATAGTATTAAGTAAATGTAAGTATGGTTTTTTTAAATTGTCGGTATCTTTTTTGAAACTGACAGAATTTTTTCTGTTAGATGAATATGAACAGACTCCATAAGCTCCCTAATTTTAACATCATTTTCCTCATCTAAAATTGTTGTCTTATCTAAATCCCAAGTGTGACCATGTTCAATAGAATGTTGTGCAAGTGCAGTGGTACCATGTTTTAATTTCACAGTGCTTTTATGTTGTGAAATTCTATCTTGAAGTCTTTGACTAGTTTGTCCAATATAAATTTTACCACAAGAACAAGGAATTTTATAAATAAGATTTGATTTCTTAAAAGAAGGAATTTTATCTTTAATATTACTGAACAATAAATGTTGAGACTTGTTCAATATTTTGTTTGATAATTTTATAGCTGTATTTTTTTCTTCAAATAAAATTTTCTTAATTTGTTCTGTTAATCTAGGAACATATGAAAGCGAACAATAAACATTTTCTTCAGGTATAAAGTTGCATGATATAGGTGGTACAATTTTAGAGTCAACAAGATTTTTTTGTTTATATTGATATATCAACTTTTTAATTAACATCAAAGGATAGTTATTATTTTGAAGAATTGTTGTAATTTTGATGATATTTTCATCAATGAACATAGGATGGCTAAGAGAAAAAACTCTATTTATAAACGATCTAGCAACATTAATTTTCATTTGTTGTGGATGTGAAGAAAGATAATTTAACATTCTGCCTGAACTTATATCCTTTTTATACCAATTTGTAATAATTTTATTGTTAATACGATGTAAAGTCATGTCCAAAAAATTAATTTTTCCTTGAACTTCTTTTTCAATTGTGAATTTAATATTAAAATCAAATGATTCAAAAACGTTTAACGTACGTAATATTAGATCTTCAGGTAAGACAATAAGAATATCATCAACATATCTTACAATAAAAGTTGGTTTTCTTTCCAGTTTATAAAAAACATATTTTAAAAAGTTTATCCAAAACAATATCAGCCAGAATAGGAGAAATTGATCGACCCATAGCGAGGCCACGTTTTTGTTTATAGAATGTATTTTCAAAAGAAAATACATTATCAAGTTCAATGCAATGTTTTAATAATTTAATAAAAGCTGCTTGATTTAATTGTGTTAAATTTTTAATCTCATCCCATCTATCTTCAGCTTCTTACTTTTCTTTAATTTTTTGACTTGACATTTTTAACTTTGTTTTCCAAAAATTCTTTCTTTTTTCAATATTAACTTGAAAATGCCTTTGTGGCGAAATATTGTTAGTTGAAATAAAGAATTTAAAACAATTTTATAATTTAATATTATTTCAATATTTATTATTCCAAAAGTGGCTGAAAAAAGGTGCAAGTGATACATTTAAATTTATATTTTAAGAATATTGGAAAAAATTTCAATTTTTGATTTTGTTGTAGTTTTTGCAATAGTCTTAGAATTTTGAAAAAAGTTACTTCGGTCTGAATTGGAATTTCTGGAATATTTTTATAATTTTGAAAAAGTTTAAGTTTTTGATTTTATTATAATTTTTGGAATTTTGAGAAAAGTTTGTTGTTTTGATTTTGTTATAATTTTTGCAATATTTTGAGAATTTTGAGAAAAGTTTGAATTTTTGGAATATTTTGAAAAAAGATACAATTTTTGATTTTGTTATAATTTTTGAAATATTTTTAGAATTTTGAAAAAAGTTTGTATTTTTGATTTTGTTATAATTTTTGCAATAATTTGAAATTTTTTGAATAAATTTAAATTTTTGATTTTGTAATAATTTCTGGAATATTTTTAGAATTTTGAAAAAAAAAGTTTAAATTTTTGATTTTATTATACTTTTTGGAATATTTTTGGATTTCTGAAAGAAATCTGAATTTTTGATTTTGTAATATTTCTCGAAACGCTAAATGGAGAGGTTTTTGAGTAGTTTGCTGAGTGTATCATCTTTTCACTAAATTATGTTAATATATGATCTGTTATAACTTTTCGGCAACGAATTGATGTGTCATGTTAGTTTTGTAATAATTTTCTAAAAAGAGATAAAATACTTGTACTTTTAGAAAGAGTTTTATGTTGTGTTATGTATGTTTATGTCGCTGCCGATAAATAAAAACAATGTCCTCATAAAAGTTTTATGCCCTTAACCAAAACCGAAGTCTTGATATCTCAGAGCTGTGAGATTTCAGCACCTTCATATTTTATAAAAATTATTGTACAACTCACTTAGTTTTTTTTTAGTTTACTTATAAGATTTATTTGTGTACATATATAAGATGATGTATTCATCCTCGACCAAAGTGAAGCTTTTATCAGTAAGACTTTTAAGAGAATGGTGCTAGACAACTTTGTTTGGAAAATAAATAACGATAAAACCAAACATATGAATGTTTCAAGAGAGGCTGAGAATAAAAATTTGATGTACGACGATGAACGAATTGAGTGAGTTGAATCTTTTAAATATTTGGGATCAATGCATGACTCAAAGAACAGTATACTTACGGATATAAAAGCTCTAATTGCTGCAGATAATCAAACTTTCTACTCAATTAAACCTCTCCTTGTATCACCGTATGTGTCAACTAACACCAAACTCAAGTTATAAAAACTCAAGTTATTAAACCGGTTGTGATGTATGGGTCACAAACGTGAACTCTCACACAAAATGACGAATCGCATTTATCTGTATTTGAGCGTAAGATCCTACGCTATATTTTTGATACAGTTAAGACAGACGGAGAGTTCAGAGTACAGAACCCGATATAATTTTGAGATCAGAGACCTTCTTGAGGGTCCTGATATAATAGTTGTATCCGTTTCAATAAGATTGCTTGGTGCAGGTGGACATGTTCTATGTGCTGATTCACAGTACACTCAAAAAAAACTAAGTAAATTTTACAAATTTATACAAATTTATACAAATTTATACAAATTTATACAATTTATACAAAAATATACAACTCACAAAATTTTTTGTAAGCTTACCAAAAACATTGTAGTGGTATGCGATATCTCACGTTAACTCATATGCCAATAGCAGGGACTGGAGTACGCGGGGTTGTCACACCCGTGGATCAAAAAATAGAAAAAAATTAACAAATTAATAAAAACTGATCCCTCCATGCGTAAAATGTGAGTATTCATAAGCATTCATTTGAGCTTGATCTGTACTCAAGCGGTTGGACATGTACACCACTTGCGGTAAGGCGTTTATTGAAGTGAGCATGCACCTCTGAATGACTTGTATTGTATCCTACCGTGCTTGCACGTACAAAAGAATGCAAAACATACATTTTACAAACGCAAACCTTGATAACATAATAGAACATCTTTCGAGAAAATACTCTTTAGAGTAAATAGTTTTACTAAAGAAATATAAAAATACAAAAATCAATAAAAGAGAATATAACGTAAGCCAAGTAAACACATAATAGGAAGTTTTTGTTTATCCTATAAGAAGGTAAACGCAATATATTAGAGAATAGGTAAATAAACAATGTTAAATGTTCATGCACCTACTGAAGACAAAGCAGATGACATTAAAGACCTGTTCTTTCTAGAACTCGAAAAAGTCATCAATAACATCCCGTGGCACGATATAAAAATCGTGGTAGGTGACTTCAATGCGCAAATTGGTAGAAGTGCAGATCTTAAAACACATGTCGGCCCTAACAGCTTGCATCATACTAGTAACAATAACGGCTTTCGCGCAGCTGAACTTGCTATGATGTATGATCTAGTAATTTCTTGCACTTTCTTTCCTCATAAGAGAATCCACAAAGCAACGTGGAAATCAAACGATGGACGAACTGAAAATCAAAGCGATGTCATGTCATGATTTCTAAGAGACACTCTACAAGTGTAACTGACGTTCGATCATACAGAGGTGCTGATATGGACACCGATCATAT
>OY856186.1:219554720-219609282 GCA_963693315.1 Diogma glabrata
ATGGAAGAAAGGTTGCATTCTAGAATATTGCAGAGATTTAGAGGCTATTTCATGTAGTATATATAAGAGGTTGTGTTAGAGGATAAGATCAGTATAAAACTGTCAGCGATAGAATTAAGTATAAATTTAGCAGTGATATAGGCGAGTTAAAATTAACCGTGTTATAAGTAGGAAAAAAAAGATTATTGTAAGTGAACAGTTAAAAGTGATATTGTGAACAATTGTAATAGAATTATAAGTTGTGAATTATAGTTAGTACAAGAAGAATTAAGGGGAATAGTAGTGGGAGAAATACTTTTTTTATAATAAAATCTTGAACGAATAAAATTATAACGTTTAAAAAATCCATTGTTTTCATTTCCTGATTTAGTGATCGAACTAAATAATTGTAACTCGGTTAAGAAACGTTACAACATGTAAATAAATCATAAAATTTGAGATGCATTGAAATTTGAAAGTTGAAACTACATTAATATCAAAACTATAAATATGTATATATTTATATATAAACAATAAAACAACCCACCAAATTACGTGATGAAACCTTTATACAAATCTAAATAATCCATGAAAATAGAATAGAGTTTCCAAAAACAATTTAAGCGATGTCCAATATTTTTGTACTCAAAAATAAAAACAATAAATATAAAATCCCACTTGACAGTTATTAAATCCTTTTCAGATTGTATTATTATTTCGAATTGTATTTTGGTATTTTGTTCTATGTACATATTTTATTTATATGAGAAAAAAGTAATAGAATAGAATGAATAAATAGATCTGTAAAAATGTTATCATGAAATGATTTTATATTGTATCAAGATTACATCCCTCTTAACATTTGACCCGTTTCGATTTTATTATTATTATTTTTGTAATAAAAATAGATCCCATTTTAACCCTATTACTAAAGAATAAAAACGAGAAAACATTTAAAGAAAATGCTATCAGTTCAAAGTTTTTTGTTTTGAATTTTATTTAAGATAATTTTATTCTATTATTTTTTTATTTTGTTTTTCCGGGGGTGTAAGAAGAAAAATTCACAGCAGGTAACCTGGTCGATTAAATAAAATAAATGAAAAATGGAATGAGTAAAACGTACAGAATTATTTTTTGTTTGTTTTGCTTTTAGAATTTTGATTCTACGTATAATGCGTCACTTGTTTTATCTGAACAATCCTTAGTATCGGCGCAATCTTTAATAATCCCGAAGATAAACTTCGTAGTTATTTCTCGAAGTATTAGAAATACTATTAGGAGGTGCTGAAGGTTTTTCATCGCGTTTGATTTTTGCAACAAAAAATCTGCTGGAAAAAATTTAAAATATATTGATAAAATATTTTTTTTCGGCAAACGGCTGTAAAGTTTAACTTTACTGCCGCTAAGGAGTTAGCTAAAGTCTTACTTTTTAGCCTGACAGCAAAAGTAACGTCTAGCAAAATAACGCCATAACAGCAAAAGTAACGCCATTTTTATTTTATATTACGGGGGCTGTAAAGTAGCATTTGTTATTTGTTAGTTTGTTATTTTTTCAAACATATTGTATAACCATGACAACAAAAAATAAGTTGATTCTCATATTATGAAATTTTTGAAAAGGCTGCTTTGATAAAAAATTTTATTCATACAAATTTAAATGTTTTTTTCTCGTTTTTGGAAGTAATTATGACGATACAAATTCATATTTATAAAAAGTTTGATTTATTAATTTCATATTTATAAAAAATTTAAACGTTGCCGAAAAAAATGGTGTATTTAATTCGGAGCTAAAGTGACTTTTTGTGCTTCGTCTATAATTGTCGGCCTCCCTGAGGTCGGCCGTCAAACTATAGACTCAACACAAAAAGTATCACTTTAGCTCCTAATTAAATAATGTACTATTTTGTTGAACGATGAGCTATGATTTCAAAGGAATGGTGTAAAACACAAATAAAGGCATCCAAAATCACACTATACACAATTTAGATTTAATACAAATATGTGATGTTTACGAAAAACAATATGTTATCACAAAAAAAAATCAATTATTCGTACACCCATTCTCAAAACATACTAATAAATATTAATGAGCCTCAAATCCATGATAAAATTTTCAGGAAGGAAAGCTATTAGATTGTGGAAGGAAAAATTATCTTAAAAGTTTCCTTTTTATTTAAATTTTCTCGACAAAACGATCTTATAAAAACATTCTCGAAAAACAAACGTTTATTAGAAAAACAATCACTCCTTATCCTACTTTTATAAATCTTTTTATGTATGTACATTGTACAATGATTTCATAATTCATTCAACAACCAAAAATCTCAAAAATCGTTTTTATCCACAACACGTTGCGTTGCATAAAGGAACAATTTAATAAAATGTTAATTTTGAAAAAAGAATGGTAATCTTTTAACTTTTAGTGTTAACTTTTAACTCCGCCTCTTTTTTATATCTGTTGGGTTTTGACTGTTTTTTATGGGGTTGTTTTTATATTTATTTTAGCATTAAAATTATGATCCGGAGAAAATAGTAGGAGAAAAGATAAATAAATGTAAATAAAGAACCACAGGAGACTAGGGAATAATAAAGTAATTTAATAAATGATGATTATTGTGTAATGATATTCGTAAAGAGAGAGTCAAGATTTGTTTTTTTTTGTGTAATATTTAGGGAATTTTCATTTTAATATTTTAGTGCTGTTAAATTATGTGGGATAATTTGATTGAATAGAGGTATTAAAAGATGCTCATGAAAACGTGGCATAAGTTCAGTCTAAAGTATGTATATCTAATTCTTTCGAGTATATCATTCAAACTGTTACCTAATTTTTAAATAGCTTCAGAAGTAATGGTGCTTTGTACCGTTTATATCCTTATATATAAAAATTCAAACAGAAGTGTTCATAAAAAAATTGTAGAAAATTTTATAAATATATCTCTGGAAGAGCTAATGAAAATAATCTTAATATGTATTCGGTTTTAGAATCGTTTTTTAAAACCTCACACCTGATATTTTCTTATGCGGTATGCCAATTCTAATTCCAGTTCCTTTAGGTTGAAGCGTCGCGCACATTACTCACAAAAATAAAGGAATATTCAAAAACCTTAATAAATTTTACAACTTTTTTGAAAATTTATCAAAAAAATTTTAAATCGAAAAAAAAGTTATTAAAAAGTAACTTAGAAATCAAATTGCAAGAGACTGAATGGCTCACCTAATATCAACAATTTTATGTGCAGCCTATCTGAAAAATTTTACAGAAAATTTTTGGCCTACGCCTTTAAAAATTTTATGAAATAAAATTACTATAAAATAAAATTTGTAAAGATGGCGTTAAAGCCGTACCTCAGCCACTGTTTGATTTTTTTTCGCAATATAAAAGTTCAAACCTTTCTCTAAAACACGCCAAAATTTTAAGAAAAATTTAGTTTTTGTTCTAAAACATTGCTTTTTAAAGATGGGCATCTCAGATCAAAAATTTTAGTTTAACAACTGAAATTTTGGACCTGAATGCACATTTTTAAAAACTGATATCTTTAAAACAAAACTAAACTCTTTCTTCAAATGTTGGCATGTTTTAGAGTAAGGTTGGAACTTTCATATAGTGAAAAAAAATTCAAAAAATCCTTGACCTGCGATACAAGCGCCAACTTTAAACATTTTTTTAAATAGTATTTTTAGCAGAGTAAGTTTAAAAATTTACTGTGTATTTTTTTTAGATAGGCTGATCAGTCAATTACCTTTCTAACTTGCATAAACCTGAATACAGTTAGGGCGTGATCAGGGCTTGGTCAGTCCTACGAGGACAATCCCTATTAGGGCAATCTGACGTGGGCTTGTTCCGGGCATGATTTTCAATCCCCTTTTAGGGTTAACCTTATATTTGAATATATCCGGCCCTGCAGCCAAATTCTGTAACTGTGAAGCGGTGAAGTGTTGAAAATTTCTTCGTTTCTTTTCATTGAAAAACTTATCACTTCACCGCTTCACAGTTACAGAATTTGGCGGCTGATCAGGTTTTTCGTATTTGACCCCTAGCTGAAATTTAAATTGGTTAAAATTAACTAGAGTATCCCAAGTAGGTTTTGCCAGACATTGACATACGGCCAAGCACTGGTCCATTAATGGTTAACAGTACTTGGCTATTGTTACTGGGCCAATACTAGAACCAATCATCGGCCGATCTATGGTTTACAGAAAATAGCCAGTATATTGTTACCTTTGAATGGCCAAGCACTGGCCCATGAATGGTAAATATTACTTGGCTATTGTTATTGGGCCAGTACTGTAGCCATGAATTTGCCGATCTATGTCATTTTTTTTAAATTTCACTAGAGTATTATCCCTTTTAGAAATACATAGTTTGAAAAATTTCACATATAGTTTAGTTATCGCCTTGTCGGTTGAAAGACTGGTAATGGTAATAAAGAAAAGGTTGGTATATGTTTTAATTTATGTTCATTTCTATTTTATTTTAATTATTTTGTAAATAATTTATTTAAATTTATGTATAAAAAATATTATTTTATATTTTTTTAATGGCGGAGTACTGGCGGAGTCAGGGCGGTGTTTACCATTCATTACTCAGCCATTCTTGCAACTGAACCAGTTGTATGGGGAGTTTTGAATTTTTTCAGTCATTTTTATTTTATTTTAAATTAGTTTGTATTTAATTTATTTAAATTTACATATGATAATAATGTATATTTTTTTTAACGGCCCAGTCATGGTTGCCAGTATTTGGCCCAAGAATGGCAACCATTTATTGTCCGAAGTTATCATCCAGTGAAATTATGTTAATAGCCCAGTCGTAGTTGCCAGTACTCGCCCATTGCTGCATTACTGGCTGCCAGTAATGGACCATTACTGGACCAGTTGTACAACCTTGTATGGGATTATCCAATGTAGAAAATTTGAAGGGGCTGAAATCTCACAGCTCTGAGATATCAAGACTTCCGTCTGGGTTTGTTTTGGGCAGCGATGTATATCAAACATAACTCTTTGTTAAAGTACAAGTTTATCTCTGTTTAGATATTTATTACAAAACTAACACGAAACATCAATCAGTTGCGGTAAAATTATAATAAATCATAAATTAACATAATTTAGTGAAAAGAAGATTCAATCAGCAAACTACTCAAAAATCTCCAATTTAGCGTTTCGAGAAAATATTACAAATCACAAATTCATATTTCTTTCTAAATTACAAAATAGTATATTAAGAAACTAGTTTCATAATCGACCATTTTATCGCACGCAATCTGTTTAGAAAACGACCCGCGAGGGGGGAGTTTTCTAAAGGATAAGTGCGATAAAACGTCTTATGAAACGAGTTTTTTATACTATTTTTTCTATTTTGCATTTTTTGTCTTGAAATTTTAAAAAATATTTTTTATGTTTTAATGTTTTAAAGAAAATTTCTAAAAATTTCAATTCAAAATAGTAAGCTTTGCGTTTCATCATATTTCTATATATTTTTTTGTTGCAAAACTAGCTTTCATAAAATGTGTATTTTATTAAAATATAGTCAATTTGATATTTTGTTATTATTACTAATTATTTTAATTAATTAAAATATTTAACACTAATCTAGATTATTTTTTAATAATAAAATTAATTAATAAGAATAATTTTATTTATATAATTATTCGTTTTAACTTTCACTGACGTTTGTATGACCAATGTGACCAACCTTGAAAAACAAAACTTTGCTTATTTTAATGAAGGCCATTTCGATACGCATTTGGGTATCGAAATGACTTTATTTTAGACGCAAAATAGAAAAAAAATTTTTCAATATTCTAAAAATATTCTAATAATTATTACAAAATCAAAGATAAAAAACTTTTTTCAAAATTCTAAAAATATTGTTAAATTATTACAAAATCAAAAATACTAACTTTTTTCAAAATTCGAAAAATTCTTAAAAATTCAAACTTTTTCCAAAATTCTAAAAATATTGCAAAAATTATAACAATATTAAAATTCAAACTTTTTCCAAAATTCTAAAAATATTGCAAAAATTATAACAATACAAAATTGAAACTTTTTTCAAAATTCCAAAAATTTTAAATTTTTCAAAATTTTAAAAATATTCCAAAAATCAAAAATTGAAACTGTTTTCAAAATTCTAAAAATCACACATAATGATTATGATGCCACACATAATGATTTTTTGACACACTTCCTGTACAGTTATCGAACAGAGCGTCATTTCGGACCTGTCCCTTGATTATACCTATTTTTAGAAAAAAAAAACATTTTGAAATCCCTCCAGCGGTTTTCTAGATTTCGTAGGTAATGACGGACGGCCGGCCGGCAGACAGAGATACATTTTTTTTGCTTTTTTAGAGTCAGTAGGTCCTAAAACGTCGAGAAATGCCAAAAAAGTGGCGGTAAGAATTTCACTTTTGGCTCATGAATGTAATACTTAGGTCTTTCAGACCGAAGTAATATACATATAGTTAAAATCGTTTCATGTGTGTTTTAGTTATCGCTTCTCGGCTGAAAGACTAAAATAATAGTGATTAAGGTGGAATGTATGTTTTAATTTTTTCCATTATGATTTTTTTTATTTTAATTTAATTAATTTATGTATAAAATATATAAATACATATCAGGGTCTGGTCCGCATATCAAAATCAGGGACTGATCCGATTATGCCAATCAGGGTCTGATTCGGTAATCCCAATCAGGACCTGATAGGGAAAAAGCGTTACACTAATGATCAGGGCCCAATCAGGCTGCCCTACCAATGAATGCCTGATCCGGATTAGGGCAAACCTGATCAGGACCTTACTTGAGCCCTAATAAATTGCTGCTCGGGTGGATGTGCCGTTCTCTAGTAATTTGATTTAAAAGTTATCCTCAGTTTGAATTTCTACAAATCTTACGGACCACCCTGTTCTCAAACTAAACACTTAAAAAATTTCTAAAAAATTTCGTATTTTAGTTCACCTACACAACTTGTATGTCAAGTATGGGTCAGTGGGTCGTCCGCCGGTAGTCCAGATCACGAATTTTATCTAAAACTAAAAGTGTTGGACCTGATGCGCACAGCTTCAAAAATTAATATCTGTGGAACGAAAAAACGCTATCTTTAAATTTTAGTATGTTTTAGGGTATAAGGTTAGAACTTTTATATTCTGAGAAAAAAAGTTCAAAAAATGCTTGACCTACGACTTCAGCGTCATTTTTAAAACTGTATTTTTTAATATTTTTAACAGTGTCAGTAAAATCTTTACGGTGTATTTTTTCCAATTACCATTCCAACGCACATCAACGGTTTGATATCGGGTGAGCCATTATTCTCTTTCACTTTAATTTGAAAGTGACCATGAATTTGAATTTCTCAATATAAACACTTAAAAATGTTTCTAAAAAGCATGTACCTTTTCTTCACTTATGCTAATTGCATGTCAAGTATGAAGTCAGTCAAAAATCTTTTGGGTCAGATCAGCGTCAGTCGTTTAGATCACGATTTAGTTAGATCACGATTTCAGTTTTTCACCAGGTCTTCGTAAAAATTAGTCAATATTTATTTGTCTTTAAACATTATACCGTGTATGTTGTTTGTCTTGTCCAATATTTGTCTTTAAACCGTGTAAAAATGATTAATTTATATGTAAATATTTTTAGGCGGACTCATAAACATTGAAAAAGCTTTAAATAATATATTATTCATAGTTAAAATATCGCAAATTTGATTCATTTCTAGGAATGATATACAAATTTCTAGTAATCATATAATTTTACGGTTTACCAAATTTCAATCAAAGATGTACAATACATACACTTGTTATTTATTTTCTTAATCGAATTTAAATAATTCAAATTTCAAACATCATGAATAAGGTCAAACTCACATCTATATATTGTCCATACTAAATACTAATATGATTACCAAAAATTTGTAATTTCACTTTTCAAGGAATTTTTTATTATATTTTTTTTTTACTAATAAAACCACAATTGCGAATTTTTTTTTATAAACAATAAATAAAAAACCACTTAAAATACGTGAGAAATTTTTCGATTAACAAACTTGTTTGCAAACAGGATAACTTTAACTCCTACATAAAATTAGATACATTCAATTTATCCCCATTTTTCAATTTTCCTATCACAATTTGATGGGTGGTAACAAAAATTGTCCTATTCGGTTGAGTAAAGAAAAATGAAAATTAGAGGAATTGTATTTCAGTTTGTGAAAAACATTTGATTCGTAAAAACGGTTGTATACATTTTGGCGATTTTATTTAATTTTCTGTTATTTTTCTCGAAAAAATGATTAAACGTAAATTCCACATATAAAGTTGTTGTTTTTAATACATGGTGTTATGATAAGCATAAATAAAATTAAAAATAAGGATTATAAATTAAACATAACAATTTGTTAAAATTATTTCCAAATCAATAAAATGAAATGACAAGTATTGGTGTTGACGTTGGTGTTATGTGGCGCCTTTCTGAGGATTTGAATGCAGCACGTAGATTTGCGGTTCGTGTACAGCATCACCATCATCATCATCATAGACCACCAATGCCTATGATATATAACGGTAATAATATTAAAATCCCTTACAACATTTACCATCTGTCTAATACCAATCCGTAATATTTGAATATGAGTCAAAAACTTAAATTTATATAATTTAAATTCTTGCATAAGCGGCAATCGGTATGTGTATTGAACTCGGCGCCGTCTAAATATTTGTTTGTTGTAATTTAAAATAAAAATTTTAGTGCTATGTTATGATGTGTAACTGTGAGTTCTGAGAAAAAAGTTTTAAATTTTAATTTTGTTTATTAATTTATATTTAAATTTGTGTGGTAAAGTTATATAATAATATATCTATTTGTGGTGAATAATTCAAATTTTTATTAAGGATTGATCATTGTTCAAAAATAAATATTTTTTTTTAATAAAACGTCCTTGAATACGAATATTTTAGCTATAAAAATTTAAAATACCACTGTTTGAAATTCTTATAAGGTTTTTATTAAAGTGCTAAACCAGTAAATATACAAAATTAAAATGATTAATTTATAATTTGAGACAATTTTCCAATTTGCCTTAATGTTGATTTCAGTAAACAAAAGAAAAAGCTTTAAGTTTCTTTTTTGAGTTTCTCATAAAGAAACTGCTATGTAACCAGTCATCATTATTAAGCGATACATTTCGTTTAAGTGCATTTAACTTAAATTGAAAATGATCATTTTAAACAACTATTCGACATAAATAAATACATACGGTGAAAAACACGCCAAATCAGCAAGGTCTGGAAATGAGGTTTTAATTTTGTATATTTAGGTATTGAAATTCGTTGACATCAATAAAAAAAAATTTTCTGCGTTTTCAGTTTTTTTTGACCCTGTCTTTAGATACAGGGTGATGAAAAATCAAGAAATTGCTCGACCCTGGTGTATTGAAATGGCTCTACAGAAAAAACTACTGAACTGATTTTAATGTTACATATAGGTATTACACAGAGCTAATCAAAATAGTAATTCACATTATATGACCTTAAACATTTTCTTTTAGAAAAATAACGGTAAAAAATTCAAAATCGATTTTCTAGAAATCCATTTTTAAAATTTTTGATTTTTTAACATATGAGAGGTACATATAACGCTAACATTTTTAAAATTTTCAGAAGGGGAAAATTTTTTGTTTTTTTTATTAATTTTATTGCAACACGCCTTAAAATTTTCATCATAAGAAAAAGTGGAGATAAAAAAACGAACAATTTTTTTGGATATACATATATGTTTTTATATTAAATTTTTAATTTTAACTAAAAATAAATATTTTACAAATTTTTTATCATTTATTTTATTTTACATTACTAAATTCATTGGAGTTAGAATAACGTCTAGCTAAGGTGAATCCATCATTTGTAGGAATGTATGAGTGATATCATCGTGTTCCAGGAATTGTTTTTAAATTTTTTTTTTAATAAAATGTGTTGTGTAGTAGGCATTACAATATGTGTCACAACAACACATAAAAACCTTTTAAGACCAAGGTCCCACAACAACATGCGTTCTATGGGTGTTAATTCACGCAAATCTTTTTTTGTTTTTTTTTCATACTTTTTTGTTAAATAATAACTAAGCAATAAATCCCATCATATATGAAATATGACATAGGCCAATATTTCGTGATAGGATAGGGAAAATAAAAATAAAATAAAATAATAAAATAATTTGTTTTAAAAATTTGCAGGAACAAAACTAAAATGGGTTTGCCAATAGTCCAGCTAATGGCATAATCCAGAGGTGCCCAACCTTTTTGAACCAAAGAGCTACTCTTTTCCCTCAAACGAATGGCGATCGACCAAATGAGAATATTTGGCGTGCTAGTAAAATGTATAGTAATTACAAAAATAAAACGGTTTTCATTGAAAAAATTATGTCTTTATTTAATGAGATGATTGAAATTGAATTATATCAGCAATTTTTGAGTATTCTGGTTCATAATTACTTACACCTAAACGTAAGCAATCATCAAGATGATTTTCAGTCATACGTGGACGGTATTTAGATTTTGCATAATTCATTTGAGAGAGTAATGATTCACATGAAAATGCTGACCCAAAACATGAATGCATTCTAAGATAGACATATTTTAAAAGATATCCACTTTTAAAATATGTCTATCAAAATATGTCTTTCAACAAAAATATTGTTCCATGTAACAAATTTGTCACGCGATTTCAAGCCAATGTCGCTTTGTAATTCAATTAGTTGCATTTTTAAGCTACTGACATCCATACTAAATGTTTTTCCGATTAGTATCCATATCCATATTTTCTATATTTATTTAAGAAAATGGTGAAGTTAAAAATGAAGCAATTGGAGTCTACAAATCGTTGTTTAAATTGCAGGAAAATGCTTTCCAAAATATTATTAAGTTGTTGGTAATCACACATTTCCATATTTGACTTCATTTCGTCTGTTAAACTCGAAAAATGAAATTTAATCTTCTAATACCTAGTATTTTTCAACTGTTCTTATTAGTCGAGAAAACTATTCAGAAAACCTTTAAATTTAGCTAAACGATTCCTTTCAATAACTACAACTGAAACAACCTAATATTTGCCAACCCAGATATTCTTATTGATCCACAATACTTCTATAATTAGCGATATCTAGCATGCAATAACCTGACATATTCCAACTGTTTCTATTATTTGGAAGTAGTTGAATCTGGATTCACTCAGAAACATGCTCTTCAATTGAGGATCTTGCAGCGAAAGGAGGGTACGAAAATGTTTCCCATAAATTTTTTTTTTTTTAAATTAGGTAGCGAAATGTATGAAAATCATTGACACACTTATAATTTAATGATCAGGTTCATTGTTTCATCTACAGATGCAAACCATCAATGTGATCCCACATTCAAAGCTACTAATTATTATCACTCAAAACATACATTTCTAAACTAAATATTATGCAACACTTTTTTACGCATTTTTTTATACACGTTCTGCGCAGTTATCGAACCCATCGTCGTTTAGCCTCTCCGCATTAACGAAACATATAGTTAATTCGTTATAGCAATAATTCTTACTAGGAAGGCCCGGCGTGCTTCGCTACGCTTATAAATAAAGTTTTTGCGTAGACATTTTGTTGACGTAGAAGCAATGATTTCAAAAAGTGGTAACGAGAAATGCTAGCATATAATTTTTAATTTTTCTTTTTAAATATATGAATGAAAAATAATCAGAACTCTAGCTGATCAGTTCGGATATATGAAAAATTAGCGATCAAATAAGTTTTCAAGTAAGCTTATTTTATCTCTAACTTATTTGATCGCTAATTTTTCATATATCCGAACTGATCAGCTAGAGTTCTGATTATTTTTCATTCATATATTTAAAAAGAAAAATTAAAAATTATATGCTAGCATTTCTCGTTACCACTTTTTGAAATCATTGCTTCTACGTCAACAAAATGTCTACGCAAAAACTTTATTTATAAGCGTAGCGAAGCACGCCGGGCCTTCCTAGTTAATTTTAAAGCATGAATAGAACACATTGAAATTTCATCTATAATAATGATTGATGCATTATTAATATATGTGCCATGTACACTGTTTGGAGTTATATTTGGCATTGAATTCTCTAATAATGGAATTGGTAATTTGAAAACATTATGCAAAGTTCGCCCCCCAATCAAAAGAGTTGATGCAATACCACTGAAGGCAGTTACAATACACGAAAGATTTAGTGAATTAAATTTATGAATGATTGCCGTTTGAACAAAAGTTTTGCCACAACCTGCATGAGCTGTCAAGAAAAAAAGCTAAAGCATTCGGAGGAACATTCAAACCACAGATAAATGCAAATAATTGACGAAACTGTTTTGGTGATTGAATTTCTGAAGCTTCAAGTAAACATTCACGCTATTCATTATCATTTGTTGCAATACCTCGAGCTTCACATGCTGCAACAAAAGTAGGGTAGGGTACACCTTCATACATACGTAGATCAAAAAAAGATTTTGGACCACGAACATGCAACAGAAGTAAACGCATATGAAACAATTCTATATCTTTTGGAGTAACCATATATAATCGAGCAACAACTTTATCAGCCCCACGTTGTCTTCTTTTCCACGATTTACTTTGGTCATACCAAACATAATTAATTCTGTATACAAAAACTCATTAGCTAAATTATCAATGGAATTCAAATGGAAAAATGCTAACAATTTTGTTCTTGATACATTTGCGACTGTGCCAGCCACATTACCATTCCTGATATAAACATTTTGTCTATTAGGCAAATGACAATCAAGTCGAATAATTGTATGAGATTGAAAATGCATTGGAAATTCAAATATGCGCCAAGCAGCTTCAGTCGAACCAACATACCGTCCATTCAAAAAATCTTGAATTTCATTTCCCACAATCGCATCATCATTATTCACTGCATTCTCTCCATTCACTCTCAATTCAACATTGGCAGAATCATACTCTTTATATACATACTTGTAAACATATTTCACACTTTTAACAGTCGTACATATTTCCACGTTAATATGACAATTGAATTTTGCAAGAAGATAAATATTATACGGAACAACATATCTATTATCAAGAGATGCACCACGTACATCAACACTCATACCATTATCACGTCGACGGTACAAAGGATAACCATTCACATATTCTTTAATATTTTCAGAAAAAGGTTTTGGAAAATTATTACTACATTTACCACTCTCATACAAACAGAATTGGGATTTAGAGCACCACATGGTTCATGCATCATATGACGTTTCACATATTCATGTAATTTAGGAAAAAGAATGGGATCAGGGATTTCAGTACATACAAATTTATTAATCATTTCATTTCCATCAATTCTATCTTCATCTGACAAATTTAACAAAATTCATCATTTTTAAAAATAGCAACCACATCAGTTTGAACAGCATCATTAAAACGACGAATATCACATTCTCTGTTAACTTTTATAACCATTAACACATCAGCAGTAACATTCTCAGGTCTTTCACAAAATTCATGCATTGATTTAAAAGAACGAACAAAAGGATTCACACGATCTAACTCAAAACCTATCTTACGCATAAGAAAAAATTCGAAATGAAATTTAAAACATAGAAAAACAATATGTACGTTTATTCACATTCAAAGAAATAAATATACTAACAGCTGAGAAAAAATTAAATATAAAAAAGAATAACAAAATAAAGTTTTAAGTTTCGTTTTTGTTGTTCGTTGTTCGATAGCAAATATATTTTTATATGTATGTAAACTTATAATGCATATGTATAGAAAAAGTTTTCCGTATATAATAACTTTTTTATTTATGATCCGATTTGTTTGAATCCGGATCCGAATATAGGTTACACTAATATCAGTTAGCTGTGAAAATTTGAATTGAATCCATCTGCGAATAAAAAAGCCTAATGCTCCACAAAGTTTTAATCTAGCGTATTAATATATAAGAAGATTATGGTTGTTAAACATACAAACTGCATCGTTTTTTGTAAAATGAGTGCTATCGTGTTTGTTAAAATCTAAGTTTGGCCATTGATAAAATTGGCCCATGGCCATTGATAAAATTGTATCCGTAATATAAAGTATATAAAAATGCAGGAACAAATAAATAGTTATTTCATAAAATGTTTCTACATTGAATTAAGTTTTATTCGAAACCGTGCTTGATGGGAAAATAAAACATTAAAATAACAAATTTCAAAATTTCTGTTGACAGAATTCTATCAACAGAATTATGTAGACAGAATTTAAGTGAAAAAAATCTTTAAAAAATTCTGTCGGAGGTTTAAATCAATCGACAGTATCGATTTTGACATCAGAAAAGATTCTTTCGACAGAAAAACAGCCTCGCAAATCCAGGCTTAAACTAAAACTAAATATACTAGATTTCAATAAAAATATTTATATGGAAAAAAAAATTCTCGCGATCGACTTAAATTTTCTTCGCGATCGACCAGTCGATCGCGATCGACGCGTTGGGCACACCTGGCATAATCCTTCATTATGTAACGCACTATCTTCCTCAATGATTAAAGCTCAGATATATATTTATATGAAGGCTCGTTTCTTCGAGCAAGCTACAGTGTGCCATCATCAAGGAATATTCATTAGCTAAGATTGAGAGTGCTACCGTTGACTAAATACAGTTCATCCGCCAGCACCCCTAAGATATCACCTTGGCTAGTTATATCTCACTGTTATTGCCAGTGCTATGTGATATCTCACGTTAACTCATATGCCAATAGCAGGGACTGGAGTACGCGGGCTTGTCACACCCGTAGATCAAAAATAAAAAATAAAATTAACAAATTAATATAAAAACTAATCCCTCCCCCGCGTAGTTTAAATTGGCGTATCTATCAGTAAGTTGATTTCGTTTTTCAATGTAACCTGCCTCCGTAATCCGTTACATAGCAAAAACGCACGTTATTTTGAAAAGTGCCTGAAGCTGCTGTCCAGTTATAAAACTCCAGAGGTGTTGATATAACTTTCTCGTATTCTTTCTTAAGACTCGCTCTAGCTACTTTCCTTTTTACTCTTCCTCCAATTACATCACAAGGTCCTTTACCGTGCGATGTTGCATGAAAATGCCACTCACATGCTATTTTGTAGTCAATCAAATGATACAGGATCGTAGAAAAATTCTTTCTATGTTTATATTGTGAAGCAGTGCTATCAAAATCAACTATGTTGTCTATAATGAAGAGATTCACAGCAACGCTGTTATGAGTAAGACAATCCGATATTATAATAAAATTGGTATGTTGTAATTTTTAATATGCATACGTGTAATATAA
The DNA here is from genome assembly GCA_963693315.1 of Diogma glabrata. NCBI lineage: Eukaryota > Metazoa > Arthropoda > Insecta > Diptera > Cylindrotomidae > Diogma > Diogma glabrata. Next base: position 219,570,033 of record OY856186.1, read on the forward strand.
TTAGAATTACGAAAGGAAGAATTGTTGCTTTTTTTTTGTTCCAATGGTAACCTTGTGCTTCGTTTTGTATTACGAACGAGTAATTTTCTGCAAAATCCCAAATCACAAAAAATTCGCCAGGACCTAAATTTTGAAAATTAAAAAGATAAATAAGTAAATAATTTGAAAATTAAATATTGAATAAATAAACAAGCATGATTTTTCTTTTTGTTCCTTTGCAAAACTATGTTGTTGTTTTTCAATAAAATCATGTGTAATCAGCAGGGTTAGGTTCTTCTTAAAGAATTGTAAAAATTCTTCAACTGATTTTGTATATGTGACCAAATCACATCGGTCGGTTAAACCCATTGATTGAATTCGATTCGACTACAAAATAGCATGTGAGTGGCATTATCATGCAACATCGCACGGCAAATGACCTTGTGATGGAATTGGAGGAACAGTAAAACCGAAAACAGCTAAAGTGAGTCTTAAGAAAGAATAGGAGAAAGTTATATCAACACCTCAGGAGTTGTATAACTGGGCAGCTGCTCCAGGCACTTTTCAAGATAACATGCATTTTTGCTATGTAACGGAGGCAGGTTACATTGAAAAACGAAATTAACTTACTGATAGATACGCAAATTTAAAAACAATTCCTGGAACACGAGGATATCACTTATACATTCCTACAAATGATGGATTCATCCTATGCTAGACGTTATTCTAACTCCAATAAATTTAGTAATGTAAAATAAAATAAATCGTCGCTTTAATAATGAAATGACGTATAAGCAAAAGTATAGTTTCGAGATATTTGAGTTTAAAGTTTGATGTGCGCATGCATTTGCATGGACGTTAATTTATAATTTATTAATTCTTACCCCCAGTCATAAAATAATTCGAAAATGAAAAAATGCCAATTCAAAGATACCCTTATGGGGAATACAGCGCACCTATTATATAAAATCAACGTATAAATAGCATACGTTGTTTCATTATTAAAGCGACGAAATGATCAAAAATTTGTAAAATATTTATTTTGAGTTAAAATTAAAAATTTAATATAAAAACATATATGTATATCCAAAAAAATTGGATTGGCTTTTTCTTATGATGAAAATTTTTGAGGCGTGTTGCAATAAAGTTAATAAAAAAAAAACAAAAAAATTTCCTCTTCTGAAAAATTAAAAAAATGTTATTAACATATGTACCTTTCATATGTTAAAAAATCCAAAATTTTAAAACTGCGCATTTCTAGAAAATCGATTTTGAATTTTTTACCGTTATTTTTCTCAAAGAAAATGTTTAAGGTCATATAATGTGAATTACTATTTTGATTAGCTCTGTTTAATACCTGCATTTTGAGCTATATAACATTAAAATCAGTTTTTAAGTAGTTAAAGTAGTTTTCAGTAGTTTTTTCTGTAGAGCCATTTCAATACACCAGGGTCGAGCAATTTCTTGATTTTTCGTCACCCTGTATCTAAAGACAGGGTTAAAAATTGATTGTTATTGATGTCAACGAATTTCAATACCTAAATATACAAAATTAAAACCTCATTTTCAAAATTGCATGTTTTTGGCTGATTTCAGGTGTTTCTTGCCATACATATATCAATTAACCTCAAATATTATAATATCTATACTAAAATTTGAATTACAGTAAAACTCGCTTATAACGTACTCCGTTTACAACGTACACTTGGCATATTAAGTACGATTAATGCGTCCCCAAGCACTTCCACACTTCTTTGTACGTACTTTTGATCGGATTTAACGTACCTCGCTTATACGGTTTTAAAGTACGTCGAACGAGTCCGTTGAAAATTTTTTCATTATAAATAACTTCGGATATAGCGTACGCTACTTTTTTTTATGAAGTTCTTCAAGTCAATTTAAGCTTGTGTTTTTAGTAATATTTTTATCCTTCTTTTCTTAATTTCATCCGTTTTATTTTTGAAATAGATATGTGTGGAAATACTAATGATATTTTAGCAGCAGTTGATAAGACATTTGACATGTCCGCTGAAATTGGAGAGACATTTGGAATATGTAAAACTACAGTTTTATCAATTGTACAAAACCAACGAAAATTAAACAGGCAATCTGTTCAAAACCAGAAAAAATTGTTCTTCAAAACGGGGAAAAAATTAAATCTAGAAAATTTTAAAAAGGTTGAAGAGGCAGTTATAAAATGGCTAGAATTCATGAGATTAAAAAACATTTCCGTTAATGGTCCGCTACTACTATACAAAAAAACTAAAGGAATTTTTCAATTTCTCGTAAAATACTAGACTTCAATCCTTGTAGTGATTGGATGGATCGATTCAAAAATTGAAACGAAATGTTATTCAAAAATTTCGTTGGTGAAACAGCGGATATCCGTATTGAAATTTGCGAAGATTAGATTACAAATCAGTTACCAATTTATTACTCGGGACTAAGATACTAAAAATATTTTAATCTTGACGAAACGGGACTGTTTTACAACATGCTTTCGAATAAACGTTTGGCTTTTAAAAATGAACTATGGGCTGGTGGCAAATTGAGCAAATAACGGGTAACTAACTGTACTTGTTGGAGCAAACGCGATCCTCTATGAGTTAAACAAGGAGACAGCCGTTCCAGCATAAGATGCTAGATGAAGTTCGAAGCATACTCTATTCACTATGTTTATTAAATATTTAGCTGCCACTTCTTTATAGATTCGGTTAACGACTGTTACCATATATTTTACCACAGCAGTTCTTCTACGGATATGTAGTAGAAGAAGTGCTGTGGTAAAATATATGGTAACATGCGGCTTTGTCCCAGATTGCTTCGAAACGAGAACTAAGAGAAGTTTTTTCTGCTGGTTGGCGGGTGAACAATGTAACATTAACATTTAACAATTCTTGTATATATGTATTATTGATTTATTGTAAATTTTATAGATAAACGAACGATGATACGATTAAAATACAAATACAAATCGCTGCTAACAGAGTTTTTATGTTACATAGTTGTCAAAAGTCGATATTGCTTTCAATAACAAAAGGAGAAGACTGAAGGCAAAATCACTGAATTCCATGTTAATGAAGTAACTGCTGCTGCTTGAGGATGTTCTAAAGTGAAGAAAATATTTGAGCTATAATAAATGACTTGCTTTAGATTTTGTTTAGACAATTTTTAAAACGTAGTATAGGCATATAACAAACTGCAATGCCTGCATTTTTTAAGCATCACCGACACCCACAATAGTATACTAAAGGTTTTAGTTTATCTATATCCAGCGACACATGGTAGCTAATACTACAAATTCCAAACAGAAAAGTTAGTTGAGATAAAATTTGCAAAACAAAAACTAATTATTTTTAAATTTTTTTATTTAAAATGTGTAACGTTTGGAATGGCGCAAATGATGAGAGCAAATATTGCACTTCTAATGTTAGAGAATTGTCTAACTGACTATGTATCCAAACACGGTTTTGACTTGACTTAGTCGTACATTTTGTTGTGGATTTATTTGACAGCATGGTTGTCTTGAATTAAGCGGTCAAAACAAAACAACATTACCCTAGGCTCCCGTCCCTATATTTACCTTTAAACCTTTTCAGTTATATATTATCTCTCTGATTTCACGCGAGTCGCGACACTTAACTCAAGCCAACCAGAGTGCCAACGACATTGCTTAACAAAATGCCGAAACCACGTATAATTTGGATTCTCTTGAAATTATCATTTTATCTTCTTGTTAGTTAGATAACCATAATATTTTTACGTTTTTCCAACCTTACTTCGAATTGGCCTTACTCTCAATTCGATAAACGTAATTCTCAATCTGCTTCTTAGTTCGATCACTGATTAGTAAGCACAAACACCAGGTTTTATTAAGTTTTCAACTCCTTAATTGTTCCACAACAACAGGAAACAATGCAGCAAACAATATTCCTAACTAGAATATTTTCTCAACAGCTTCAGAAACTCCAACGGCTTATTGTAGAAATTTCCACTGACACAACGTTCAAAATAATACACAAAATATTTCTTCTCAATAACACTTAAAACTTTATTCACAAAAACTAATTTAAAAAAATCGCTTTTATAATTTTAACTTTACCGTCACACGTTTAAAATAAAACTAATTACTAATCTACAAAAGGCAATTGCTTATATACTATTCTGCTTAATTTCTAGATAATTTTAGGTCACTTTTTAGAAACCTTGAGAAAATAGTAGAATATTCGATTACTTTACGTTATGCTGATTTGATTCATAAAATCATTCAATTTTATTTATTGTTGACTCGAATTCCACGAAATACAACAACAACACTATTCATTTCATTAATTGGTTGTTGTGTTTTGTTGTGATTTGATTTTTCAGGAAGTCACTGTAATCGTCTGGATTTTTCTGTAATCGTAACAATATATATTAAACTTAATTTTCTCGCCGCCTATCTTCTTCTTTAAGCTCTATATGGATCCCATAAACAAAACACTTGTGATATATTATTCACTTTCTATTTATCCAATTGTCGTTTTTTCCTCAATCAATAAAGACAAACACCATAATTCGAATTAAGAAATTTAGTTTTTTGTGTTTTTATTTCTTTAAAAATTCTGAATTCAAAATGTACAATAACTTAAATTGCAATTTTTATTTCACATTGTAGAAACATGAAATTTATATTTTTTCTATGATAGCTGATGAAAAAAAAACCCGAGCGGCAGGATGTCCGCTAGAAATAGCTAGATTTCGAGATCAGGCAGTTTTGTGTACAAGTAGAATCTGATGTATCAGATTAATTTAAACAAAACAAACTAATTACAAACAGATATCGAACATATTCTTAAAAGAAAATTAGCTACATATAAGCAAAACTACTTCTATGCAATTTTGCAACAAACAAATATCAAATCTACATAGCAACATATGTGTGACAATGTGTGACACTACATATATGAAAAACACACGGCAAACCTACTCTATATCATATGTCGTGCAATTACTGCAAAATATCAAAATAGTTTATTTCTAAGAAAAAAAATTAATTTCTTCTATTCAAATCTTTTTATTTTTTTTTTCATTGATTGTTATAAGGTTTTTGCAAATTGTTGTTGTTGGGGATTGTTGCAAACTTTGTTGTTGGAACCGCTCACTCAGGAACCTCTAATTGCAGACGTCTATTTTTAAAAGAAATTAATAAAAAAGATTCCAACAATTCTAAATTTATGAAATTGTTAAAAATATTAGTATCCAAACGGCCGTTATAACGGATTTAAAAAACCAACTTTTTTTCTAGTATAAAGCCTCCAGTTTCTTAACCATGTGTCGGATTTGGCTGATTCACGAACTTGTCCAAGATATTAATAGAACACACATATACAGAAAATTTTTTTGATCTGCCGTGTCGGTCGTTTTCGTTATATCTCATATCGTTTATATATATATATATATATATATATATATATATATATATATATATATATATATATATATATATATATATATATATATATATACATATATATACATATATATATATATATATATATATATATATATATATATATATATATATACATGTATATATATACACATATTGAGCTTGTTCAATATTCATTATGTTAATATTTATTGAGCACGACGTATTACAGAACGGCATGATTTTATCGGCGACTGACGGCATCTGTTACAGAAATAAACTAACTGACTACATTTTTTGTGATTATAATAATATTCTTCACCTGTATACTAAATTTCAGATTTTAGAAAGTACTTGCACGATGTACCGTTTTTACAACTTCAACGCGTGGCTGACGCGTTCGGTTACAGGTTTGTGTGTCTGACGATCATAAAATTTATTTTTAATTAAGATACTGCTCTCAAACCAATTTTCAGGTTTTAGAAAGTAGTTGCAAGGTACATGGTTTTTTACAAACTTTGGTGCCCCACCCACTCCAAACGCTAACGAATCCAGCTGACTGACTGAAGACTATTTCTATACTCAACATATGTGACATAATATTAAAAAATCAGCCTTTATAAAATGCTTGCAATTTTATGTCGCTCGCCTCCCCTACTATAATTTTACAATGTCTTTAAAAGAAAGCAACCATGCAAAAATAGAATATGAATTTTGAATGTTACGTTGTCGATTTCTAATTTAATAATTTATAATAAATATTGTTTATACATATATTTATTATCGTAGAATTAAAAAAATGCATTTTCTACGCGAGATGAAAACATTTACGTTCACGAAATTGGTCGACGCTAATGCGTCTGATAAACTAATGTTCACTCACGAAAAAGCAGTGTTTTTATCTCTTGTAGCAAAATGTACTATTTTTCTCTACAAGATTAAAAACTAATTAACCACAAGATCACTCGAGCTAGAATTTTTATCCAATATTTTAAATTTGAGAAAATTTCAAGAAAATCTCGAGAATCAAGAGAATCTCAAAAAGATAAAATCTTACCCCCACTTTTTTGAAAAAGCAGAAAAAAATAAAAGGTCCGCCTGTCTGAGGGCCTGTGACCGTCACAACTGATGAAAACTAGTAAAGCGAAAAGTAAAGCATTTTTAAAAATTTTTGTTTCTAGAAAAAGGTTTCGTCCATATTAAGTGCCGCGAAAGGACGATGAGCTCAATAAATGTACCGGACATGCGTCAAAAAATTATTAAACGTGTCAAAAAATGATTTTCATACATTTTGTTACTCAATTTTTTTGACAAACATATTGTAACGTTTCTTCGCCGAGTTACAATTATTTAGTTCGATCACTAGATCAGGAAATTAAAACACAATGGATTTTCTAAACGATATATGTAATTTTATTCGTTCAAGATTTTACACTAAAAATATTTCTCCTATTAATATTCCCCTTTTAGTTCTTCTTGTAGTAACAATATTTCACCACTTATAATTCTTTTACAATTTTTCACAATATCACTTACAATAATTTCTACTTATAACACTGTTAATTTTAACTCGCCTATATCACTGCTAAATTTTATACTGTTTCTATCGCTGACAAATTATACTAATTGTATCGTTAACAATTTTGTACTAATTTTATCCTTGAACAACACCTCTTATATATACTACATGAAATAGCCTTGATAACGATTATAATATTCTAAATAGAACACACCCTTTTTTCCTTCCTTTATCAACATAAACAAAATAAGACGTTCTTCAAATATTGACACCTAGGTGTGAAATCTACACTTTTTAATTTGTTGATTTATACCTATTCTCTAATAGATTTACTTTACTTTACGTTTACTTTGGCTACGTTGATTTGGTTTTATTGATTTTTATATTTCTTTTGTAGAACTATTTTCTCTAACGAGTATTTTCTCGAAAGATGTTCTATTGTTGTTGTGTTTTATCGTCTTCCATAATCGTCACAATATTATCGGGAAAATGTTAAAGTAGAAACATTCAACAAATAAAAGTACATTAGACATAAATATTTGGATGACGTTCAATGTAATTAAACATGAAATTTGGTTCTATCCAGCTTCAACGCCATTCAACTAATAGGAAAAGTTAGAAATATCATGTTGTTGCAGATTAAAGAAACTTTGAGAATAGCACATTTTGTGAAAATATCAGGTTGTTACAGATAAAGTATTATTTTTTTACAAAAGTTGAAATAAGTGAAATATTTCTCTTATTTCAACTTTTGTTACAGAGGCATTTACACTAAACGGAAAAGTATTGCGAGATTTTTTTTTTAGTGAATTCAGTTTTGGTCACTGATGATTAATACAGGCACAGTTGATAAATATCAGCATGTTGCAGACTATATGTCGCTGTTTATTTCAAAGCAAATAATTAATTACCTTTTAAAAATGAGCATTTACTCTAAATGAACAAATTTTTCTATAGAAGTTTTTTGGACTAATAGGAATAGTTGGGTTGGAAAATATCAGGTCGTGTTAGATAAAATGTCATATTTTCACAAAAGTTGTAATTATTGAAATGAAGCATTTAGAATAAATGTAAGGGTTTTCTAGGAATTGTTCTGGACTAAAAGGAACAGTTGGATTGGAAAATATCCAGGTCTAACTGTCGTTTTTCACAAAAGTCATAATTATTTATTTATTGAAATATGCCTTCGAGTTTACACTCATATAAGGTTATCTATGTTTTTTATAAATTCTATATTAATTTGGTATGTTAATTCATTATATTTTTTGTTTAATTTTTGTTTAATTTATTTTTTTTTTTAAATTTTATTTTTTAGTTAATTAATTAATATAATTTTAATTAATTTTTTAATTAATTTATATTTTCAATAGAGGAGAAACTTATATTTGTTTTAGAAATTAGGAAAAAAATGGCATGAGCATAATGAGGCAGAGAAGTTTAAAAAATTGTTGTAGTTAATAAATAGATAATATAAAAAAAATTAAAAAAATTATTTAAAAACAGCATTGACGCTAAATGGAGACTGGAGAGGTTTTTTTTAGAATTTTTTTAAACTAATTGAAACTGTTGGGTTGAAAATATCAACTCTTGTCAGTTGTATAATTGTTGAAAATAATCGTTTACCTAAATGAAAAAGATTTCTGGGATATTTTCTGAGCTAATTGAAATATGTATATTAAGAATGGGTAGATAATATTTCGTTTTTCAGAACAGTTGAAATTGTTTAACTCTATAAATGCAGAGGTTTTTGAGAGGTATGTTGAGTGTATCCTCGTGTAGAAAATTGGACTTCAACGAAGAAATAATTGGGTGTCTGAACTGGGGAATCTCTTGTTTTTAAAAAAATAATAAATTTATACATATTAATATTAAAAACCAAACAAAATAATTTAATCACAAGAACACAAAAATTATATAAAATCAAAATCAAAAAGAAAGCTTAAATTAATATTTTGAATGATGATTCACGTCTTCATATTTGTCTTGTTAAATAAAACAAGCTTGTCCGTTTAATAGCAATAAGGTTGATGAAATTTTATCACAAAACTATTGAAATTTACAATCACCAATATTTAATCAAGCTACTAGGCTTAGTTGAGTTAACGTTGCATAATCATCTTATTCTTGCACTGTTTTAAATGTTTTTTCGCAAGCTCAAGACGATTAATTTAAAACAACATTGAAGCTGAAATGCTAAACATTCCAGAGTATCCACGTCATTTAAAAATCTTTATTGTATTATCAATTAATTGTCAGCCAATTTTTCAATACATCTGGATTACTTATCACATTTTGTGTTCCTCAAACCACAACTTCCAAATTTAAGGAAAGCTTAGTTTTTTCTATAAACCAAAAAACTGAAGACAAATTGATCCTATAGATATTTTGTATTTTCAACAGAACAGCACAATAATATAGAAACTATTTCAATGAAATTTGGTAATACAATTTATTTAACACTTATAAAATTTTTATCTCTACATTTATAAGTTGTAAACTTTATCGATTAAAGATCATATATCTTTTTTATCTACATTTAATATTATAACCAGATACAAAAAATATGTTTCTATTTAAATTAAATGACGCAGCAAACCAATTAACAAAAAAATTGGTTACTTGAACAGTAGAGTAGCACTCATCGCTGCTTTTGTTTCAATTCAAAGAAATAAATTATAGCTAATTGTTAGAGAATTTCTTTAAATATGAATACTCTTGTTTCGATTGCTCCGATCCAATGACGGACACATTTATTACACAAATTGTAGAGCATAATTTGCATGGCTAAATATATAATTTACATAAATGTAAAAAATATATATTATGGAATTGGTCTCCAAGTTGGTTATTAATTAAATAATTATTAAATTTGTTAATTTAATAAAAATGTTTTATTTTCTAACAACTTTTTTAATAAAAAAGCTGTTAGAAAATAAAACATTTTTATTAAATTAACAAATTTAATAATTATTTAAATAAAATTTGCAACCAATTTTATTTGAAATATTTTGTCATGCGCTCATCCGTTTTTACGATGCACGGTCTGGTCCGGATATCCCAATCAGGGCCTGATCCGATTATCCCATTCAGGGTCTGAACTCTGATCCGATTATCCCAATCAGGGTCTGATCCGTTAATTCCAATCCAGGACCTGATTGAAAAAAGCGTTACACTCATGATCAGGGCCCAATCAGGACTAGGGCAAACATGATCAGGACTTTATTTGAGCCCTGACAAATTTCTGCTCAGGATATAATTATTTTGATAAGAAACAAAACTTTTTTTGTTGTATTAAATAAATTTTAGTTGCAGATACTAAACTAAAATTTAACAAGTACTTTAGTTAATTGAAATATAGAATTTTTTTATTGTTGCGACTTAGGAAGCGAAAAAGAAGTTTTATGGAACAAAAGCGGTGAGTTCTGAAATGTTCTTCGTTAATCGTTACAAATGTGTTGCGTAATATGAACAGTAAACACAATGCCGGTGTCACACAACGTGTATAAACCTTTAAAGACCTAGCTCCTACAACAACATTTATTCTATGGTGTTGATGGACGTAGTTATTTTGTTTTTATTATTTTGTTTAATTTACAGGAACAAACCTAAAATATAATTCGCTGCAATAATCCAGTGACATATTCCTTGATGATGTGACTTACCGTATTCCTCGAGCAAACAATAACCTGCACCATTAAGGAATTCTCCATAGGTAATAGATATAGTATATAACTAAAGAAAGAGAAATTTAAATTATAATGAACCGGGTAAGAAATATCTAAGGGACCACATCTGAACCAAGCCCGTGTCACAGTTTTTGAACTGATGTCCTGGGGCCAAGTTTGGGAAATCAGACCAATTTTTTTTCCCAGACCTCCTTTAAATTTAAACTTTTACAAATTTTTAATAAATATACAACACGCAAACTTTGATGAAACTACAATTTTTTTCCTTCAAATCCAAAAATAATTTGTAAATCAAATAAATTTGTGGTTTTCTCAAATAGTTTTTTTGTAATTTACAATATTTTTAGTAAACTTACAAAAATTTTGTAAGTTGTGTATTTATAAAAAACTTGTAAAATTTACTTAGTTTTTTTTTGAATTGGAATGCTTTGCCCGAATCAATATAGTCTCAGGGCAATCTACAAAAGCTTCAAAAAACGTCCATCAACACCTCAGAATGCATGTTGTTGTGGGCCCTAGGTTTTAAAAGGTATATATGTGTTGTTGTGACAAAAAAAAATTACTTATATATAGATTACTATTTTTCTGGGAGCATGAAAAATAAAAATTAAGACAACAAATTATAATTTCATAATAGTAGTTTATGTAACAAGTACGCAAAATATGGTTTTAGCGGACGCAACGTAATGTTTCCTGACGAGGCGCTAGCCGATTCTTTAATATGAAGATGAGTCTGCTAAAGCCATTTGCGTACGTGTTGCATACAACGTTTTTTAGTGCTTGCTTAATTTGTATTCTTGCGTACCTAAAAATTTGATTTTTGAACAAAACTTATCAAAGCAATTGTGATTATAATTTGAAAATAATTATAATATAAAATGAAAACAAATTTTGAATCCGCTAAAGTGTTGTCATAACGACTTTAAGTACTAGGCCGCTAAAATACAATTTTGCGGACTCTAAACAGTTCTAAAAGTAATCCTTTTTCGGAGCTAATACTAAAAATTCGATTTATTTTATTAATTCGATATTTATTTAAAAAACATAAATAGTTCAAAAAATAAAATAAAAAGATGTAAAACAGATAAAGGACAACACAGACAAGCAAGACTGAAGTCGACGAGCATGTTGGCGTAACCATATAGGCATTCGTTTGCATTTTTCCGTATTTCAATAGGAACTTTCTATGCATCAAAAAGAAATTTGATAATATTATTTTCACATAACTCAAATAACAACATCTTTAGATCACAATTGGTGCTTTTGAGATATCAACTAGATGTGGTTCAAATGCTAATTTCATTGTAAGAGAACGTTCTTCAAAACCAAAAAACCATTCCGTATATTCTTTAATTAATGAGTCCAAAACAGTTATGTAATCTTGAAATATGAAACTACAAGGTTCCTGTTCATTTAATTTTTTGGCTAATTGCGGAAAATGTTCCTCAAAAATTTCCGATCGAGATAAGATAGTTTTAAAAAATAATAACTTTTTTCGAAATGCATGGGTTTTTTGCCACATATCATAAATATATCATAAATTTACCTTGGAAAGAAATATTTGAATCGTTCGTCTTTATCATAATATCACACAATAATTTGTCTCTATATAGTATTGCTTAATGCAGTAAATTTAGCACAAAGATTTTGTTAGTGCAATATACAATGAAAGGAAATTATTGTTTGTAAATTTAACTTCCTTTTTATCATGGAAGGTGCACCATGGAGGTGCACACACTCACCAGATTATTCTGATTTAGTCCTGCTTCACAATATATTTGTTGAAAGTTATCATGGATATCTATTCCACGTGTTCTTCCAGTAAGCGTGCCCATACCGAGTAATTTCTCATAACATTGAAAATCTTTAGATATAGCACGAATAAAATAAAATACCTGAGCCGAGTCAGTTTTACCAGTAGATTCATCTAACGAAAAATAATAAATCCCTTTTTTGAATAATTGTGCGAAGAGGTTCTGTTCCATTGTAAGCTAATTCGTGTTTTCTGTCAGTAAAAGCCCTTCTTGAAAGAGGTAGTTGTTTATATTTTCAACATTTGCAGGATCTAAGCATCCAACTGCAGCTTCAATAATGCATTATTCTTAGCGTTTATTCCACAAATAATACTATACCCAATGTATCGATAATTTAATATTAAAAATAGTATATTATTTAATTAGGAGCTAAAATGCACAAAAAGTCATTATTTTTTCGGCGATTTATTATCGTCAAGTTACGTCCAAAAAACATTTAAATTTTTATAAATTATATAAAAAATAAAATTATTTATCAAAGCAACCGTTCAATTCAAAATTTCAAAATCCAATCAAAATATTTGTTATTTTTTGTTGTCATAGTTAGACAATTTGTTTAAAAAACTAACAAATATTTTGGTCAAAAGTTGCTTCTTTTGAACAAATTCATAATCTCATGTTATGTTACTATTGCTGCGCCGTAAAAAGATGGAAAGAAATGGCGACACTTTTTCTGCCGCCGTAAAAATATGAAAGTTGCTTTACTGCCGCCGTTAAAAAATATGGCGTTACGCAAGCGGCTGTAAAGTTAAATTTTACAGCCGTTTGCCGAAAAACTATTTTTCTAAGATAGCAAATATTTCCAAAATAGCAAGACTATTTTCATGCAGGCTTAAACCCCTTGTGAAAAGGTTTTTCCACTAGTGTAAAATCATTTTCGCTAAATAACAAATGGTAGTTGCAATGGTATTTTCATGTAACTTTACAAAATTTTAAAGCAAAGTAACCGTAAAAAAAAAATATTAATTTTGAATGTTATGTTGTGATTTCTAACATATAATAATTTATAATAAATATCGTTTATTATTTAATTGGACGCTCACGCGTCTCGCAACAAGTTCTCACTCTCGAAAAAGGAGTGTTTTCATCTCTTGTAGCAAAATTTACTACATATATTTGTATTATAGTATTATACTATCGGCGATATAAACGTAGTATTTTTGGGGTTATTGACTTCGCTATTTTTAAACCGAAAACACGAAAAAAGTCGACTACAGAGCTAGACAAAATATTTTCGAAAAAAGGATTAAATATTTTAAAAAAAATACAATTTTACAAAAAATATTTTAACGAAAAAATTGGTTTGAATTTTGTATAAAATTCAAAATATGTTATTAGGCCGCAAAGAAAATCTCAAAAGGATGCATGCGGCCTTAAGGCGATAGGTTCCCCACCCCTGGCCTAGTGAATAGCGCGTAATATAATCAACTCAATCTTGATTCAGTCTACCTAGGCATTTACAATCGGTCCAGACTGAAACCGAAGTTAGATAGCCATGGCGGCCCAAAGCGGGCCCGAGTTTGGTTCGTTGTTTAATATTGGCAGCTCCTACCTGGGGATAGTTCGAAAGTTGGAAAAATATTAAAGCAAATCTTTTCATACAAAACAAGTCCTTTATGCATCTTAATGTAAGATTTAATATTTAAATTCTGATGGCTAAGTTGCTGTTTTCTCTTATAAATTCCTACAATATTTCAATATTTACTTGTTCCAACTGACAAATTCTTCACTAAATTGCTAGTTTTTTATGCAGATATACTGAAACCTAATTTATTTTACACATTACTGATTGAATTGTTTTGTTTCAAAACAAAGCAAAACTTAAGTTACACGTTTGCATAATTTATTTTTCTTTGGTTTTATTCTTTGGTTTTAATAAAATATTTCTTTTTATTATTTTTTAAAGATATACCAAGAAAGAAATTACTCCCACAATTTTTATATCATTCTTAAACACTCCACAGTTCATCTTCAAATAAAATCAAAATGACGGTTTATTTTATCTTACTACATATTTACTGTATCGCATATATTTAAGAACGAGATTTACAAAAAAACAAAAATAGTATAAAAACAAACGAAATAAACTTATTTCCCCTATTTTTTATTTATTTTAAATTTTATTTTCAGATCCATATCAATTATTAAACGCAGCATCACATAGATTGGTGGCACAAGGTTCAGGGCAGATACAATTATGGCAATTTTTGTTGGAGCTTCTCGCTGATTCGTCAAATGCAGCCTATATAACATGGGAGGGAACAAACGGGGAATTTAAATTAACAGATCCGGATGAGGTAGCACGAAGATGGGGAGAACGAAAAGCAAAACCGAATATGAATTACGATAAGCTAAGTCGTGCGTTGAGGTATGAACATAATTTTAGTACATTTATATTTATTGAAATGAAAAAAATGTTTTTTTCGACACCTTAATTATTATTCAGTATTCTATTGTTTATTAAAGAAGTAAACAATTTAAAATAGTTAAACATCTTTCAATATTTAACGAAAAGTATAAGTCATATAATTTTCTTATTTTTAAATAACCATTTGCTTTATTAGTAATAGATTTTTAATTGAACTTTCATAATATGTATGACTCAACCGTTGTTTCTTTTAGGTAGATTTCATATAAAAATCAAACTATTGCAATGTGCTTCATCTCGGAATTTCGGAAAAATTTTGGTGTGAAACCGCTATATAAGATAAGCGGAGACGGAAAAACAAAACAAAAACATTTATATATATAAATATATATATATATATATATATATATATATATATATATATATATATATATATATATATATATATATATATATATATATATTATATTATATATAAATATATATATATATATATATATATATATATATATATATATATATATATATATATATATATACATATATATATATATATATATATATATATATATATATATATATATATATATATATATATATATATATATATATATATATATATATATATATATATATATATATATATATATATATATATATATATATATATATATATATATATATATATATAGGGCGGTACGAAGAAAGCAGGGTCATACCTGCTTACCCAAACAAAAATTAAAATAGTCTTTTTAACAAAAATATAATTTAATTAAAGAATATAAAACATTCTAAATTGATTATTAATATCATCTATTTATTAACGATTATTCTACTTTACTTCATATTCCAAAAATCTATATTTACATGTCAGCCTTTTTGAATTTTCAACATTCCAAATCTAAAATGCACAATTAAATAAAATATAAAAAAATTTTGTTTTTTTACAGATTTTATCTATTCTTTGTTCTTTGGTCATCAGTAAAATTTCTGCTTTCAATCGCTATGTATTCCTTAGAAGTTGTATTGAAAAACAAACAATTAAAGTCCCAATAAAATATGTGAAAATAAGCAGAAGATAATTCTGCTTTTAAAGTTTTTTCTTTCCTTTCCTTTTGTTATTTCACATTTGTGTACATTTTGAACACAAGTTTTTTGGTTTTGTCGTATGAGCGAATATAAAGAAAATTGTTTGTTAGTTTTTTCCTGATAAGATTGAAATTATTTTTAATCTATCTGTTGTGTTATTAAAATTAATAACATTATTTATTTATAGTTTTAATGGGTGTAATATTTCGTTTATTAAAATGGTGCAACCATTAAATAATATAGTTTCCAGTGATTTAAATGATGAAATTATTGGATCTTTCATTGAAGGTTTGTTATGTATGTTTCTTGAAAACGACTCATTCGATTTGGATGATTTAAATTGTATTCTGTAGACTCCCAAGTGGTCCATTTTTTATGACTTGAAAAATACCGTTTTTCTATGATAGCAGAGGAAAATTTTATTTTCAAGCAGGCTTAATCCCCTGTGAAAATGGGTTTTTTCCCTCTATTGTAAAAAGAATAACAAATTGTAGTTGCTATGGTATTTTCATATAATTTTAAAACAAAGCAACCATATGTAAAAATATAATATGAAATTTGAATGTTATTTTGTCGATTTCTAATTTAATAAATTCTAATAAATATCGTTTATGTATTTACTATCATAGAAAAAAAGTGTATTTCCTACGCGAGATAAAAACATTTTGCGTTCGTGAAATTGTCCAACTGGACGTTAACGGCTCTCGTGAACAAATTTTCACGCACGAAAAAGCAGCGTTTTCATCTCTTGTAGCAAAATGTACTATTTTCAGAAAATTGGAAAAACTATATTTTTTTATGTATTTTCGCCGATTTATCGAAAACAGCTCACTTGATTTGGATGGTTAAAATGTATTCTATTAAAATAGATATTAATATAGATATTAATATAGGTATTAATATAGAAAAAAACTATATTTTTCATGTATTTTCGTCGATTTCTTTGAAACAGCTTCATCTATTTGGATCTATTTGGACGGTTTGAGTTATATTTAATTGATATAGATGCCGAAATGGTCCTAAATTCCTTTCTATGACAGAAAATATCAACTTTTTCAAAAATATGATGAAACCATGTTTGTTAGATTTTCATCGATGAATGCTTGCCGCGATTTTAAGTTATTACTTCAAAAACACTTTCTTAGCCACCTTTTGATTTTATGACTACACAAAATGAAATAATTAATAAACTTTTTTAAAAAAATAAATCCGACTTCAGAAAAAACAAAAGAGGCACAAAAAAGTGGAAAATAACTGAATTGTGCCTTTTAGAGACAAAAATACGTATAAATTTTGATTAATTTAATTTAATTATAGTTAGTATGTAAATATTTTGTATGTAAAATTACGCTTTTAAACAAAGATATTATATTGTAAAAGTTATTTTTTTATAATAGCTTTTATATTATGAAATGTATTTTCAATACAAAATGTTCGAAGTCGGTACCACCATTGACGTCTCATGCTTGGCATCGATAGCTAACAGTTTTGTACTACAAATAAATCTTATAATATAATAACTATTACAACAACTTTAATAATTATAATAAAATATAAGTTTTATAATATAACATCTTTGTTTAAAAGTGTAATTTTCTGTAGTTAAGTATAATTAAATTAAATCAATCAAAATTAATATGTATTTTTGTCTCTAAAAGCCGCAATTGAGATATTGTTCACTTTTTTGTGCCTCTTTTGTTGTTTCTGAAGTCTGTTTCATTTTTTTTTAAATGTTTATTTTATTTTCTAAAGGAAAGGGTATTTAAACCTACGATGGTTATCATAATTTAAATAATTTTTTTAATGCCGTTAGTAAACACCAAGCCATATTATATTAATCAATCATTTTTTTCAAATTATTCGGTAGTGTTATAATGTTGAAAGTGTTATCAATATATGATCAAGAATTGGACACATTTTTACAGAAATCCAAAGTATTTTTAGGCATTTTCAATCATATACAAAATGATTTGAGTGAATCAATAGGTGTTGAACTAAAAAACTCAAATTTTTTAGAAATCAAAGTTTGTTTATTTATTGCCATACTTCTTGATGAAACATCAGATATATCTTATAAGTCGCAGTTGTCAACAATAGGACGATTTGTAACTAAAACAGAAGAAGTTTTTGAAAGACTCTTAGCTTTTACAGATATTAGTGCAGACTGATCTGCCAAAGCCTTATCGCGTCATGCAATCAATACAATGGAAGAACTATCATGTGGGTATAAATTGAAAAATGTTCTGTTTTTTTATATAATCTGCTTACCGTCTATCGAAACCCACTGCACGCCACTGATATATATATATATATATATATATATATATATATATATATATATATATATATATATATATATATATATATATATATATATATATATATATATATGTATAATATATATATATATATATATATATATATATATATATATATATATATATATATATATATATATATATATATATATATATATATATATATATATATATATATATATATATATATATATATATATAAACGATATGAGATATAACGAAAACACATTCTCACGGTCGCATTTGTTAAGGTAGATCAAAAAAATTGTTTGTATATGTGTGTTCTATTAATATCTTGGACAAGTTGGTGAATCAGCAAAATCCGACACGTGGTTAAGAAACTAGAGGCTTTTTACTAAAACAATTGATTTTTTAAAACCGTTATAACGGTCGTTTAGATACTAATATTTAAAAAAAATTAACAAATTTAGAATCTTTGAAACCTTTCTTATCAATTTCTTTTAAAAATAGACCCCTGCCATCAAGGGCTCCTGAGTAAGCGGTTCAAACAAAAAAGCTTACAAAAAATTTTTTTTTGAAACAACCGTGACTCTCACTTGGCCAAGTTCGTAAATCAGCAAAATCCGACATATAGTTAAGAAACTAGAGGCTTTATACTAGAAAAAAATTCTGTTTTTTTGATACGTTATATATAAATCCGAACCAAAATTAAATGCTGTTATTTTAACGAATAACATTTCAAAATCTTTTTGCCTTTTAAATTCAATATCAGCATTATTTCAATATTACTTAAAAACAATAATTATTGGTTCTATTTAAACAATTACGTAAAAAGAAAACTGAAATTTGTTTATAAACAATTAAACAATTTTATAATTTGTTTTTAAATAATGTCATAATTGACACCAAAAAATTGAATATAAGAAATATCGGTCAGTAAAGTTAAGCAGTCTGAAAGAAACAATCCGTTAAATCAGTTAAGTTTCGGTCTGTAGTTAGATATAAAAATTTCAGTCTAAAAAGTAATCTGAAAAGTCGATCAGTTGTAGAAGTTAATCCGTTAAGTAAATCAGTTATAAAGTCAATCAAGTGAAGTAAATCAGTAAATCTATAAAGTCAATCCAGCAACTATTTAAGAGTTTCAATTTTATATATGTATTTTTAAAACAAAATTAAAATAGTAATAGTTTGTAGTAGATAGAAATCAGTCAGTTAATTAGTGGTAAAAAAAAAGTCAAGTTGTAACCAATAAAATTAAACAAGTTCAACTGTTTTAAGCTATTTTGCATTTAAAATGCTATGTGTGATTTAACCGATAATAATCTATGAACAAATAAATAAAAATTTTCATCACTAAAGTGTTTGTGTTATAATTTAAAGGGAAGTTTTGAAAGAACGATCTCGAAAAATTTTTTCACTAAAGTGTTTGTGGAGCCAGATCAAATAACTTTTTTTAAAAGTGTGTGTTTTATAAATTTCTTGGTCAAGTTCGAAAATCAGCCAAATCCAACACATGGTTAAGAAACTAGAGGCATTATACTAAAAAAAAAGTTGGTTTTTAAATCTATTATAACGGCCGTTTGGATACCAATATTTTTAAAAACTTCATAAATTTAGAATCTTTGGAATCTTTTAAATTAATTTATTTTAAAAGTAGACCTCTGCAATTAGAGGTACCTGAGTGAGCGGTTCTAACAAAAAAGTTTGTAAAACACAAAATGCTTTTGAAACAACCGGCACTCTCATGGTCGCATTTGTGGAGTCAGATCAAAAAAATGTTTCTAAAAATGTTTGTTTTATTAATATCTTGGATAAGTTCGTAAATCAGCAAAATCCGACTCATGGTTAAAAAACTAAAAGCTTTCTACTAGGAAAAAAGTTATTTATTTTAAATCTGTTATAACGGCCGTTTGGATACTAATATTTTTAAAAACTTCATAAATTTAGAATCTGTAAACATTTTAATCCGTTACTTTTAAATATAAACCTCTGCAATTAGAGGTTTTTGACTTGTTGGTTTCAAGTTTGCAACAATCCCCAACAACAACAATTTAAAAATAAAAAGATTTGAATAGAAGAAACTAATTTATTTTTCCTATAACTAAACTATTATGATATTTCGCAGTATAGACCAGGGTAGAGGCCTTTAAAAATAATAAAAAGTGAAAAAAATAATAGTAGGATGAAACCCATTAGAAAAGGAGGAGAATATTATAAAAATGAAAGGAAAAATAATTTACGGGCGATCTTTGGTCGGGAAGGGGAAGGGGGTGAGTTTTTAAGGGTACAAAACGGTTTATCTCGATTTCCGGCAAAACAAAAAGTCCTATGGAAAAAAGTTATATGGCAAAGTTGTAGGTAATAAAAAGATCTAAAACTTTAGTACAAACACTTTTTTAACATAACCTCAAAATTTATGTGAAAAATTCAAAAAACAAAGTTTTTGGTTTTTTATTTTTATCTTCTACAAAAAAAATTTTTTTTCACGAAATTTGGTGAAAACTTACCCTTTTATGTCCCAAATACGCTGTAATTTATTTGATTTGAAATATTTATTTTTTCACCTTATTTTGAATTAATATCGAAAAAGCACCCTAATTTTCAATCGAAAATTGAATTCATTTTTTGCATTTTCTGAGAAGATTTGCTATAGTAATATATTTTTTTTCCTCCATCAAAAAGTAGAGATTTCAATGGACAGAAAGCATACCAACTTTTTGAAAAAAGCTGATATTTTGACGGGTGAATTTTCTGAATGAATCTGAAAAGCGGGACACATGGCTTTTGCTTGGTGAAAACGTTACCTACATTAAAATATTGACGTTTGCCTTACGGCATATTATGGTTTATGCTATATAATGCTTTTTATTATAAATTCGATGGTATATTTAGCTCACTAAGTATAATATTATAAAATATCAAAATCAAAACTTCGATTATCTGAAGGTGCAATAATAACTAGAGCAGAAAGAAGTGGAAGATATTGGAAGGGATAGGGATATATCAGTGATCGCAAATACGTGGCACGCGTCCCAGACTTGGCACGTTTGAAAATTTTTCTGGCACGGCAAACATTCTGAAAGTGTGTCCGAAACTGTCCGAAACTGAAATTCGCGTTTTAGGAATCATAATAAAGAAAATATTTTTTCAAATATTTTGTAATACGTTAAATGTTACTATTAGTCCAGTAAAAGACGGTAAAAATACTAGGGAACCGCCTAATTCTTTGAATCAGCATCGATTTGCCTGAAAATTTGGAATTAAGCTCAATACATCCTCCATTTCAAAATCTACCTTATGCGTTTTTTATTTTTTAAGGCAAAATTACCCCTTATTGTCAAAACTTATTTAACTATAAATTAAATCTTAACAGATCGTAATAAAGATCACAATCACATATCTCAACCATTATAAACCACCCACTATTATGATTACATTAAAAAAGTTATTGCAGGCGACAAATTTATTTTCTTTTTTTTAATTTAACTACATTAAATTTAAATGTTTTTTCCATGAGATCTATAATCACTGTCAATCTCCTCATTTTCTTGATCTGAAATCAGAGCACTATTATGACAGATATTTCCGGAGTATTCACTACAAGTTGCGTTGCAAATAAGTCCAACTTTTCGACAGATACGTAATGCACCACATCCTTTTTTGCAATTACAGGAAATCATTTTTAAAAGGTTTTCCGCAGGAATTTTTTGCATTCTGATGGGCAGCAAAGATAATTCTTATGTATTCTTATGAGGTAAATTTTTGTGAACGACGGTTTGTTTCTACCACCTTCATACTTTGTTCGTAATAATAACTATCAATTACGAAATACTACAATAATATTACTACAGTAATATATTACGACAATAATATTACCGAAATTCCTTCTCATATAATAGATGTATTCCCGGAAAAAACTACTGTAAATGTGCTATTTATCGATCAATTAATTTAATACAAAAGCATATTTCAAAAAAGGTTTATGAACATGAAACGCAATCAAATAAAATTACTAAATCTTCTAATAATGTTACCGCCGTAAGTTTTAAAGTAGCAAGAAATATTGCCAAACATGGCAAAGCATTTACGGATTTATTAAATCAACTATTTTAAGTTGTGGTGAAACACTTTTCGAAGATTTTGAAAGCAAAAATAAAATTCTCATCCGTAGCAAAGTATGCAGTTAAGTGCAAATACCTTAATAGATAGAATTATAAAATACGTGAAAATATTTCTAAACAGTTAAAATCTGATCTTCATGCGGTTGAAGTGTTTACATTGGCAGTTGGTGAGAGTACAGATATTAATTCCGATGCCAGGCTAATAATTTCTTTGCGTTGTGCTACATTTGGGAAAATATGACAAGAACTCCTAAACTAGAAACTTTGCAGGAACAAATTTTTATTTTTACGTTCGTGACATGGTCTCCCTCAACGCTAATGCGTCTCGTGAACAAATTTTCGCTCACGAAAAAGCAACTCTTGTAGCAATTCTTGTAGAAGAATTTTCATCTCTTGTAGCAAAATGTACTATTTCATAATTGGATTGGCACGCGAAAATATCAATTATTAAAAAAAAATTGTTTTGGCACGCCAATAAAATTCAGATGCGAACCCTGGGATATATGGAAACAATCAATCAATCAACCAATTCATGTCAACTTTCGTGAAAACTGAAATAACATGGGCTTGTAGCAATTTTGTAGCAAATGTAGAAATTTTTACCAGTTCTCAAGCATTGGTCGATTAAATTAAGCTTGAGATATTTATTAGAGCTACCTAATGTTCTTACCGTCAAAACTAAAACCAATTGCAATTTATTTGCAATTTATTTAATTTTATTTCAAATTTGTGCATGATAAACAACTTTGATAAGAGGCTTTAAAAATATTTGATGTAACTCCATCATAGTAAGTAACAGCATAAAAATTCATTAGCTGATGCTTGCTAGTGTCTCTCTCCAACCTTGTTTCTACTAAACATTAATGATTTACTCATTTCCACAGTGCACCCAATCTATAGTTTTGCTGATGACTGCTCATACTGCAGTCACAACTGAGAGCTGTTAATTGATTCTATCAACGCAGACCTGAAGCGCATATGCAGTGATCGCAAATACGTGGCACGCGTGCCAGACTTGGCACGTTTGAAAATTTTTCTGGCACGGCAAACATTCTGAAATTGTGTCCAAAATTGTCCTTAAATTCGCGTTTTAGGAATCATAATAAAGAAAATATTTTTTCAGATATTTTGTAATACGTTAAATGTTACTGTTAGTTCAGTAAAAGACGGTAAAAATAGTAGGGAACCTCCGAATTCTTTGAATCAGCATCGATTTGCCTGAAAATTTGGAATTGAGCTCAACACACTCTCTATTTTGAAATCTATCCTATACGCTTTTTATTTTTTAGGGGCAAAACCTACCCCTTATTGTCAAAACTTATTAAACTACAAATTAAATCTTAACAGATCGAAACAATCACATATTTCAACCCTTATAAACCACCCACTATTATGATTACATTAAAAAATGTTACTACAGGTGACAAATTTATTTTCTTTTTTTTTATTTAACTACATTAAATTTAAATGTTTTTTCATTAATATTTAGCACATTTACACTTCATGAGTTCTATAATCACTGTCAAAAGGAGGGCCTTTTCTTGATCTAAAATCACTATTATGACAGATATTGCCAGATCATCCACTACAAGTTGCATTGCAAAAAATTCCTACTTTTTGACAGATACATAACGCACCACATCCTTTTTGCAATTACGGAAAATCATTTTTAAATTTTTTCCGCATGAATTTTTTGCATTCTGATGGGCTGCAAAGATAATTCTTATGTATTCTTATGAGGTAAATTTTTGTGAACGACGGTTTATTTCTATCATTTTCATACTTTGTTCATAATAATTATCAAATACTATAGTACTGTTATTACAGAAATTCCTTCTCAAATAATAGATGTATTCCCGGGAAAAACTGCCATTTAATTTTATACAAAAGTATTTTTCAAAAAAGGTTTATGAACATGAAAAGCAATCAAAAAAAAGTTACTAAATATATAATAAATCTTCTAATAATATTACCGCCGCAAGTTTTAAAGTAGCAAGAGATATTGCCAATCATGGCAAAGCATTTACGGATTTATTAAATCACCTTTTTTAAGTTGTGGAAAACACTTTTCGAAGATTTTGAAAGCAAAAATAAAATTCTCACCCGTAGTGAAAGTATGCAGTTTTAAGTGCAAATAGCGTGAGAGATAAAATTAGAATTATAGAATACGCATAAGATACAAGAAAATATTTCTAAACATTTCTCCGCATGGAGGGATCAGTTTTTATTGTTTTGAATTTTTTATTTTTGATCTACGGGTGTAACATTCCCACGTACTCCAGTCCCTGCTATTGACATACGAGTTAACGTGAGATATTACATACCACTGGCAATAGTAGTAAGATATCACTAGCCAAGGTGACATCTTAGAGGTAGTGGCGGATGAACTGTATTCAGTCAACGGTAGCACCCTCAATCTTAGCTGTGAAAGAATTCTTGATGATGAGACGCTATTACTTCCTTGAAGAAACGAGCCTTCATATAACTATGTGTGGTCCTTAATCCTCAAGAAAGACAGTGCGTCACAGGATCAAGGAATATGCAACCGGCTGGATTATTGGCAACTACATTTTTTGTTTTGTTTCAGCAAATTTTTGTAAAAATTTGCTATTTACTTTTTAATTTACTTTTATTTTCTCTATTCTATCATAAAATATTGTACCTATGTCATATTTTGTCAGTGATAGGAGTTTTTGTTTAGTTATCCATTCTTTAACTTAAAATATAAAAAAAGAAAGATTTACGTCCATCAACATCTTTGAACGTATGTGGTTGTGGGACCTTGGTCTTAAAAGGTTTTTATGTGTTATTGTGACACATATTGTAATTCCTACTACACAACACATTTTATAAAAAAAAACAGTTAAAATCTGATCTTCATGCGGTTGAAGTATTTGCATTGGCAGTTGATGAGATATTAACTCCGATGCCAGACTGGTAATTTCTTTGCGTTGTGCTACGGTGGGGAAAATACGTCAAGAATTCCTAAAACTAGAAACTTTCCAGAAACGAATTTTTATATACACATTTTAACAGGTCGTTCAATAAGTCCGTAGGATAAGTAAGAAAAAAACAACATTTTGACAAAACTCGATTTTTTTATTCAACATAGTTGCCTTCGAGGGCGATACAACGAGTATAGCGATTTTCCAACTTTTCTATACCACTTTTATAGTACGATTTCTCTTTCTCGTCAAAATAGGCCTCAGTTTCAGCGATTACTTCATCATTGGACTTAAATTTCTTTCCAGCAAGCATTCTCTTGAGATCTGAAAACAGGAAAAAGTCGCTGGGGGCTAAATCTGGAGAATATGGTGGGTGGGTAAGCAATTCAAAGCCCAATTCATTCAATTTTGCCATCGTTTTCATCGATCTGTGACACGGTGCATTATCTTGGTGAAACAACACTTTTTTCTTTTGCAAATGTGGCCGTTTCTTTGCGATTTCAGCCTTCAATCGATCCAAAAGTTCACAGTAATACTCGCTGTTGATGGTGGTTCCTTTTTGGAGATAGTCGATGAATATTATTCCGTTCGTATCCCAAAATACAGACGCCATCACCTTACCGGCCGACTGTTGCGTCTTTGCTCGCTTTGGATTCGGTTCGTCGACTGCTGTCCACTCAGCTGACTGTCTTTTGGATTCTGGTGTGTAATTGTGAAGCCATGTCTCATCCATTGTGACATATCTACGATAGAATTCCCTTTTATTGCGGTTTAACAGTGCCAAAGACTCCTCCGAAGCATCGATTCGTTGTTGTTTTGGTCGACTGTGAGCTCACGCGGCACCCAATTTGCACAGAGCTTTCGCATACCCAAATGTTCATGTAAAATGGTAAAAACACTACCATCTGCTACCTTTACAATGTCAGCTATTTCGTGCACCTTCAATTTGCGATCGTTCATAACCAATTTGTGGATTTTTTTTATGTTTTCTGGAATACAAGCCTCATTTGGGCGTCCACTGCGCTCTGCATCTTTTGTGCTGGTACGACCACATTTAAATTCAGCCATCCACTTCTCTACCATTTATCTCGATGGAGCAGAGTTTGGATAATGTTTATCAAGCCATTGTTTGGTTTCCACTGTATTTTTTTTCATCAAAAAGCAATGCTTTATTAAAATTCGAAATTCACTTTTTTCCATTTTTTTTCAAAAACAAAAGTTGCTTCACACAAAATGCTATAACTCACGAATAAATAGTCAGATTGCTGTCAAATTTATACACGTATCGTTTGAAGGTTAGTACTAAATAAAAATCATATGGAAAAAATTCTAGTAGCGCCATCTATGTGTCATCCTACGGACTTATTGAATGACCTAGTACGTTCGTGAAATTGTTTTGAACAAATTTTCAAAAGTATCTTCAAAATTAATTTATTTATTTACATTTTTTGTCACATGACGAAAATCAACGAACAATTTGTAAGTGTTGTTAAAAATTTAACAGAAACCTTTGTTGCAAACTAGTAATCGACATACATCGTATCTGTTGAAACGCATATATTCATTCATACAACAAGTCGTTTAAAAAAATTCAACAGACAAATGTTTGTTAAAATTTACCTACAATTTTTTTTGAGCGTGCTCTTATACTTTGGTGCCAACCGAATCCTTTGGGGGCCAACCCCTATTGCGTTGACATCAAATTCGAATATCGTGTCTTCATTTCATTTTATTTTCTGAGGCAAGATAACCGAATTTTATGTCAAAGTGACAGGCATTTTGCGGTAGGATTAATTTTAGGCTGTAAAAACATATTTAATCTAAAAAAACGCTCTATAATAACTGTGTCTTTTGTTTCTTCCTAATAGAATTTATAATACAGACGATGCAAATGTGCGACATCAGAAATAAAAACTGAAAATTGTGTCGATTTCAAAATTGACTGTAGAAAAATGTTGCACTGCGTCTGCATAGCAATAAAATGCTCCATTTTAGTTTTTAAGATCTAATGAAAAGCAACTGTTATTTTGAATTTGTGAAATGTTATTTTCCAAAACTGTTAGTTTCCAAAACGCGCAAACCGCTCATTACTAAAACTTTAACAAACTATCTAGCTTGTGAATAAGTATAGGTACGTTACATTAAAACATAGTTTCATAGTAACTGACATTGCATGATTCAGAAACAACTTTTTAATAATATGTACATGGCAATATCCTCAGTGAAATCAATTACTTTCTTTATTTCTTTAAGCCTCCTTTCATTCAGACGAATATATCGCGGTGTTCTAACTTTGCGTAAGTAAAAATCTGCCTATTACATTAAATTTGTTCAGTCATAAACAAAACAAATTAACTATTTCAAACGGTATTTAAAGTATTTACCCTCGACAACCTTTACGGTATGGTGATGTAGAGCTGATTGTGTTAAAACACTAACTATACATGTCCTTTGGTCGACCGTTCGACGGTTCGAATTTAGTCACTTCCACGGGATTTTTCTGGATTAGAATTACAGAGCCGATATAGCCGATATAGATATAGATTTTAAGTATTGGTGTTGCGTACTATATAGGGTGATATGGGCCCAAAGGTCTAAACCATTAGTTGAGTAAAACAAAAATAAATTTACGGTCGCAAATGAGACCTTAAAAGTTGTACAGCATATATTTTAACGTCCATTGGAATAATTAATAACAATTATGCTTAACTGCATTTCTGAAATGTACAAATAAAATTCTACATAAAATTAAAATGTTTATAAAATAAAAAATAATTTATTTTAATTTATAATATAACACTAAAGTCAACGCTTTGAAATTGCATTTTTCTCTTATAAAAATACGATAAAACGTAACGCAAATATGTATCATTATAGCACTTGTACAACTTAAAATCTATTAAACGGCATCAACCTTAAAACTATTTATTTATTATTTTATAATAGGTATTTAACTTGTTTATGGTAATTTAAAATGTTTCGCTCATGAATATCTTACCGTCGACCTCCTGAATGAAATACTTTCGTCAAATTCGTAGAAATTGAAAAACAAAAACGATATATAAACACAGTTTCAATCAAAAGAAGAAGAAATACCGATTACCGAAGCAAAAAGAATCTAAAAGAAAAGTGATGGAATGTGGGAACATTATCTTACAAGTTTTATTTTCAATAAAATAACAGATATAAAAATTGAGAGATTTATCTTTTTACCGCCTTTTTTAATGATATAATGGATGGAGAAACTGTAAAAATATATTTTAAATATTTATCGGTTGACTATACCTAATAGGTATACATATTTGACGAATACAAATTTGTTTTGATTTATTTTTGAAGAATTATTAATTGTGATCTTATAAAAGGCGCTTTACGGTGGCGCGATCGGTATCATATGATAGACTTTTTATCTGAATGAAAACTTTTTATGTAATTTTAAATCACCAAGCTTTTGACAACTTAACGAAAATTTGTTTTTTTTTGTGTTTTATTCTTAACTTACAGGCTGATTTTGACATAACCACGCAGGCGTAAAAATAGTCTAGCAAAGACTTATCTCTTAGCTAATACTAAAATCTCTTCATTCCCTTAATATGATTATATATATATATATATATATATATATATATATATATATATATATATATATATATATATATATATATATATATATATATATATATATATATATATATATATATATATATATATATATATATATATAATATAAATATATATATATATATATATATATTATATATATATATATATATATATATATATATATATATATATATATATATATAGATATATATATATATATATATATATATATATATATATATATATATATATATATATATATATATATATATATATATGTATATATATATATATATATATATATATATATATATATATATATATATATATATATATCGTCGCTTTAATAATGAAACAACGTATGCTATTTATACGTTGTTTTTATATAATAGGTGCGCTGCATTCCCCATAAGCGTATCTTTGAATTGGCGTTTTTACATTTTCGAATTATTTTATGACTGGGGGTAAGAATTAATAAATTATAAATTAACGTCCATGCAAATGCATGCGCACATCAAACTTTAAACTCAAATATCTCGAAACTATACTTTTGCGTATACGTCATTTCATTATTAAAGCGACGATATATATATATATATATATATATATATATATATATATATATATATATATATATATATATACATATATATATATATATATATATATACATATATGTATATATATATGGGCTATTATTTTGAAAACGTACATCGAAAAAAAAACAACTATTTTTTAAAAATCTGAAATTTTGATATATTGTTGGTATTGACGAAAGGAAAAAGTAATTTCTGCTTTTATTTTTTGTGTACTCTGAATCGGAGTTATGCGCGGTTGAATTTTGAGGCTTTTTCACGTAGTTTTTGGTAATGGTGGCAATTTTTTGTGAATAGGTGCCACAAATTTCATCCGACTTACGTATATTTTTGCAAGTAAAAAGGAAAATAATTGAATAATTGAAATAAGTAAGTTTAAAATTAATATCTTTTCTCTTTTCCGCTAGGCGGCGCGTAAAACCTTGGTTTACTTCAAAGCTCATATCTCAAAAAGTAGGCTTTTTTTTTTTTTGTTTTTCACAAATTTTAAAGTAAACATATGCAGCTACGAAATTGAGAAATAAAAAGTCAGCAATTCAATATGGATTTTTTCTTACGATTTTTTAAAGTTTCGTATATGAAAAATTCACATGTGTTTCTTTATTAAGTTAATAATCCTGTACTAAATGTGGATCTAATAAATTAAACATTTCATATTTTAACACCTGCAATAAATTTGAACCATTTTTTGTGTATTTCTGATTGAGAAACAGGTTTTTATTCAGAATAAGAATTGGAGATCCCAATGATCGAAGATTTTGTTATAATTTCAACATCACCAACACTAACATTAGAAAAAAACATTAAAAAAATATTTTTCCTATAAACATTATAATTTAATCAATATTATAAATAAATACATTAAAAAATTAATTTATGTATTTTTTTTGCATTTAAATTGAAATATTTATGATCATCAGAAAAAGAAAACATTTTGGCAATTATTTTATCGGGTGTAGTGTTATCCGGTAAAAAACAGTGGAATCCTTGAGTTCTTTGTTTTCTTCAAGAACATTTCGTAGATGTCGGTGGAGGGTCCATAACACCAACCGCTTTGATTTCTTAATTTTTGTCGATCCTTCTGTAATAGTAACAACATCTTTAAGGCCAGGCATTGTTCTACTAATTTCCTCTGATAAGAAGTATGTTTGAATTTGTTTTACTATATTTTGTGACAAACTGTGCACTTGTTTGCTTTGAGGCCAACTGTAAGGACCTACTGTTTCCAACAGATCCATGGCGAATTCTACCAGTCGTCTTGATGCATTAAATTCATCCTGGATACGTTGATTTGACCAAAATTTACGTGGTAGAGTTGTCAACAAAAACACTTGTTTTGATTTACAGCTGGCATCTTTAAACTGTTTTTTAAGGTTCATAAGCCATGATGTATATTCACATTCCTCGTTTGGTGATAACACTTTAACTGAATCTACTTGAAATATTCTTTGACTTATTGCCGATGTGACACTTGCAATTTTTTTAACTTCCTGTTGTAATATGATTTTGTTTGATAGGAGATTCGGCTAACCTTCCAAGAACATTGTTAATATCTTCTAAAATGTCATTAAGTAGTTCAGGAACTGGTGGAGATATAGTATCAACCGAAACTGGTGATGGATCTAAAGATGCTGGAGGTATTTGAATATTTTCGTTCGTTGGAACATTTTCAACATCCTGATTTATAGAAATAATTTCACTATCGATAGTTTCCGAACATGAAAGCTGCTGTATAGAAAATATTAGTTGCATATGAATTTTTATTCATTTTAATAAAATAATTAAATTTACCTTATTTTTATAGATATAAGTGCGACATGTTTCACATATAAACTGGTCATCACGCAAAGTAAAATTTAGGGTCGCAGCTTTTTGAATAACAGCTGGTGTGACCAGTTTCACATTTTTTGATGTCCGCTGATTATTTTTGAGACCGTACAAGTTACAGCACACTTTGAAAGGCATTTCTATTATTATCTTTTCTAAACGTTATGTCTTCTAAATATTTTGGAATATAATTGATTATAAGGCAATCCAATCAATATATATATACCCTTGAAATAGTTTTGACATAGGTAGAATCAGGTAAAATTAGGTAGGTACAATTTAATATATTTTGATTGGATGCAAGTATAATTTGGTCAAAAACCGTTTGTGGGCGTCATTAGAAATTTTAAATGTTAAAATTATGAGTCTCTAATGAGATTTTAATTAGTAAAAAGGGGCTGAATAGACATTTTTTAAAATGAATAAACATTTTACACACCCTTTTAATAATTTAAATTCCTTTATTTTACCACTTAACTTAAATTAATTTTTAATAAGTTTTTAACCATTTAACCGCACAGAAAATGGTTCAAATTTATTGCAGGTGTTAAAATATGAAATGTTTAATTTATTAGATCCACATTTAGTGCAGGATTATTAACTTAATAAAAAAACACATGTGAATTTTTCATATACCAAACTTTAAAAAATCGTAAGAAAAAATCCATATTGAATTGCTGACTTTTTATTCCTCAATTTCATTGCTGCATATGTTTACTTTAAAATTTGTGAAAAACAAAAAAAAAAAAGCCTACTTTTTGAGATATGAGCTTTGAAGTAAACCAAGGTTTTACGCGCCGCCTAGCGGAAAAGAGAAAAGTTATTAATTTTAAACTTACTTATTTCAATTATTCAATTATTTTCCTTTTTACTTGCAAAAATATACGTAAGTCGGATGAAATTTGTGGCACCTATTCACAAAACATTGCCACCATTACCACAAACTACGTGAAAAAGCCTCAAAATTCAACCGCGCATAACTCCGATTCAGAGTACACAAAAAATAAAAGCAGAAATTACTTTTTTCCTTTTGTCAATACCAACAATATATCAAAATTTCAGATTTTTTAAAAATCAAAAATTTAAAAATCAACAAAAAAATGTACGTTTTCAAAATAATAGCCCATATATATATATATATATATATATATATATATATATATATATATATATATATATATATATATATATATATATATATATATATATATATATATATATATATATATATATATATATATATATATATATATATATATATATATATATATATATATATATATATATATATATATATATATATATATATATATATATATATATATATATATATATATATGAGCAATTTCACGAAGATTCAACATCGTTTTGACTTGACCCCTTTTAATTTTGATTATTTTTTGTTTATAGATAGTCTTTGATAAATAAAAAATACAAGTTCTCTTAGAATTTTTTTTTTCGACCAGGGGTCTTCACAGGGTGCCCCTCAATTTTTGTTATTTTGTGATGTGAGTGCATTTTGACGAGCGATTGTAGAAAAACTACTCAATCGATTTTCATAAATGATATGTCGTTAAATAGGTATTAGAACAAAGTTTTTAAAAATGTACACTGTTAATTTCTTGAAATAATTTTTAACGGTGTAACATAAGAAAAAAATGGTGTAATTGAAAAAAAGATGGCACTAACTTTTTTTTTTTTTTTTTTTAAACTAAATTGAAGCTTATTTTATATCTAACAACTTGTGAAAGTTTAGGACTAGCATCATTTTTTGTTTTAGAGATAAAATTCGTTGTGCATATGACTGTCGGGAATCAGTTTTTTTTGTTCTGAAGAAAAATTATAAAAATGGCGATTTTTAGATTCAGATTTTTTTTTTATGTTAAATATCAAACATTTTATTATTAAATGAACTTTTTAAAAAGCAATTTCAGTCAAGTTCAGCAAAATTTTGCGACATTTTGACTCGACCCTTTTTAATTTGGTCTATTTCGGTCTATATTTAAAAAAATTCTACTTGAAGCCGTATTTTTCATTTATCAAAGGCTATCTATAAACTGAATATAGACCAAAATAGACCAAATTAAAAAGGGTCGAGTCAAAATGTCGCAAAATTTTGCTGAACTTGACTGAAATTGCTTTTCAAAAAGTTCATTTAATAATAAAATATTTGATATTTAACATAAAAAAAAAATCTGAATCTAAAAATCGCCATTTTTATATTTTTTCTTCAGAACAAAAAAAACTGATTCCCGACAGTCATATGCACAACGAATTTTATCTCTAAAACAAAAAATGATGCTAGTCCTAAACTTTCACAAGTTGTTAGATATAAAATAAGCTCCAATTTAGTTTAAAAAAAAAAAAAAAAAAAAAAGTTAGTGCCATCTTTTTTTCAATTACACCATTTTTTTCTTATGTTACACCGTAAAAATTATTTCAAAAAATTAACAGTGTACATTTTTAAAAACTTTGTTCTAATACCTATTCAACGACATATCATTTATGAAAATCGATTGAGTAGTTTTTCTACAATCGCTCGTCAAAATGCACTCACATCACAAAATAACAAAAATTGAGGGGCACCCTGTGAAGACCCCTGGTCGAAAAAAAAAATTCTAAGAGAACTTGTATTTTTTATTTATCAAAGACTATCTATAAACAAAAAATAATCAAAATTAAAAGGGGTCAAGTCAAAACGATGTTGAATCTTCGTGAAATTGCTCATATATATATCGCGAGTCACAACTGCGAGGTATGAAAAATAACCTCTTAACTAAAGACCACCAAAAATGGTCATCTTAAGCTTCGTAATTTGACGTTTTATTAAATACTAGCGTATTTAAAATTGAATTAATGAGAGATAAAAACATTAATTACTTTTTGTTTTTTACATAATTGCTCTAAAATTAATAATAATCTATATTTTATTTTATTGTAAAATAAATATTGTAAACAAATTTATTGTAAAATAAATAATAATCAATCTATGTTATTATTTTATTTTAATTTGTAAATAGATTATTTCAAAATAAAACACATTTTGAGAATGATATCTAATAAAATTTCACCAAAAAAAAAACAATAATAATAACTTGAACATTTTTCTAAAAATAATTTTATTATAAACTTGATTTTTACAAAACTGTCATATAACTTATTATTAAAACTATTAATAATAATTTGTATGGTATTTTGATTTGCATTTAAGGCTGTAATTGTAACAAGGCATTGTAACAATTGTAATAAGGCTGTAATGTAACTCTAAACTCTAAAATCTAAACGAAAACTTATTTGAAATTTATTCGTGGAGACTTACATCCAAATAAGTATGCTAAAGAGGTGACTTATTTGCAATAATTTTTTTCATAAAAAAATGTACATATTTGGATTTGTCAGGTCAAATTTTTTTTTTTCGTTTATTTATGCCCAATTTCTTCACACAAAGTAAAACATATGAAATATAAACAACATATTTGGAAAGTTACAGTTTTTGATTTTTTTTATTGAAAGCAAACAATAATAACATATTTGTACGTCCTTTTTTTAAGTAAAATATGTGGTGTAATAAGAAATACAATCCAATAACACACACACGCATACCTTTAAAGCAGGGACTGAAACCGAACCCGAACCTGAACCCAAATGGGTTCAGGTTCAGTCTTTTTATAAACCATGAACCTGAACCCGAACCTGAATCCAAAACTCATCAGGTTCGGGTTCATAAACAAATATAAAAAAAATATTTTTCTACGCAAGTAGGCGGGGAGAGGTTTTTTCAGCTTTGAAATTTGTATTGTCACCACAAAGATCAAATTTGAAAAAAGAAAATTTAAAAAATATTTTGATTAGTAAATTAAATGAGAACTTTTTTGAAAAATAAGTAAAGTTTTTTGACAAATAAATAAAATATATTGTACTCGTTTTCCAAATTTTGAACCCGAAACCGAACCCTGAACCGAACCTGAACTTTCTATTTTTATTAACCCGAACCTGAACCTGAACCCAATTTTTTCAGGGTTTCAGTCCCTGCTTTAAAGACATAGACAACAACACGCGTTCTGAGGTGTTGATGAACGCAACCTCATAACAAAATATGAAATAGGCGATGGAGGAAACAAAATTGAAATAACTAAATAAAATATTTTTTCATATAATGTATTCCACATAATTTCTCCAAATAGAATTATTTTTACTACCTAAAATCCTATACTTGAAGCTTAAATATTGTCGCCTGTATATTTTTCTTATGAGGCTCATATTTAACGACTGTACTTTGCCTTTGAATCTTAGTCTCCTTGTATGCGCTGTACTTCTTTTACTTCACTAATATATTTAATAGATTTTTCGTTGAGACCATCTTTCTATAAGAATAAATAAAAAGTAAAACTTCCTATTTTGCACAAAATCCAACTTTTGTCTTTATTTATTAACGTTATAGTATCAATCATACCAAAAAATTAACATCTACCGATTGTCTCCACAAACCAATCGATCTGAGCACAGTATTTCAAGTTTCTCAATTAGGCTGTATTCTAAACCAAAACTTATTTGAAACTTATTTGTGGAGACTTACTTATTTGAATAAGTAAGCTATAGAGGTGACTTATTTGAAATTTTTTTTTTCATAGAAAAATCTTATTTGATTGACAGTGTCATGTTTGTTTACTAAATGATTTTAAGGAATAAAACTTCTTTTTCGATCCGTAATAAAATTGATGTAATAATTTAAAATGAATAAAATAGTTTTGAAAACTTTTAATTGATCAAATTAAATAAATCGTTTTAATTAAATTTATTTTCGAATTTGCTTTTTGTTGCTGTCAAAATAAGTATGCTAAATCGTTTAGAATAGCTTTTAAAAACTTATTTAAAATGGCGGTGAATAAGTAAGTCTACATAAATAAGTTTCAAATAAGTCGTCGTTTAGAATACAGCCTTAAATATGAAATGCCTAGTTACATATAAAATTGTAATTAGGGAACATAATACAATTCAAAACTCTCCAGGAGGACCAATCCTGTTAAAGGAAACAAAAATTCTTAGCAGTATACGAATGGTCGGAAAATGTAGTTAATGGTCTAAGTAATTAAGGAAAAATCGACCGAACTAAGTAAAAGTCCTGGAAATGGGTGGGGGGTTGTGGTATATACGTTTTTAGGGGTTTGTATTAGTTTCTTGCGATTTGCGACTAAACTATGCATCCGAAAAAAGTTAAATGTAAAAGTTGTAGATAATAAAAAAATCTAAAATTTTCTTACTGGACATTATTGACCATAACCACTGGAAATTATGGAGAAAAATACGAAAAACCGTTTTTTTTTGTTTTTAATTTATAACTATCGCAAAAGTTTTTATATTTTCATGAAAATCGGTGAAAATGTTCTTTTTTGTGTTTCAAACAGTTCCAAATTTTTTCAAAGCGAAATATTTAATTTTCGATGTTTTATGAAGAAAATTAAAAAAAAGACCTAGTTTTCAATCAAAAAATTTGGTAGGAAATTTTCGATTTTTGAGCTTTACCAGTGCTCATTTTTTTCGTTAAAATCTCAACTTTAATATAGAATTAAAATATAATATTGTTTATGCACAAAAATTTCTTTAAAAAACCGAAAAAACTACTTTCAAATCATGAATTTCTTTTTCTTTGTTATAAATAAACGTTTGCACTCATAAAAAGCGTTAATTCACATACGATACTATGTTATACAAGTAATTTACATATACTTAACTAATCTTGGCTTTCAAAGTCCCGAAACCATCGTTTAAACTGTGGTGATTATATGTGCCGTTCACTGCACAAAGCGTAACTCCACTTTTTGGAAAATTTTAAATTTAGCTGTCAAAGTACTTGTTATAGTCATAACTTTCTATGTTAAAAATAACTTTCCTGAATAATTATGAATTATGATAAACACCATTAAAAGTCAAAATTTGTCTGACCATTAAAAAATGACTATTAAAAACCTGACATTAAAAACTAAATATCTATTATACTAATTAAATTACTACTATAATAGCTAATTGATATACATACTTAGTAACCAAAATTAAATAAATTATGTTTATAATAACATTCCTGAATGATAAACACTAACACTACTAAACATCGAAATTTATTTGACCTTTGAAAAAAATTCAATTTCTCAACATTTTGTTTTATGGAGTTAATCGTTTTGTGCAGTGAACGGCTCATTTTATTTAATTGTTTGCTTTATTTGAAAATCTTTTCTTTAAATTCGTACCTAATTTTCAATCGAAAATTTCCTAACCAAATTTTTCGATTGAAAATTAGGTCTTTTTTTTTTGTATATTTGGTTCTTTGACTAATGTTTTAATATAAATCTATTTATTTTTGGGGTTAAGTCAATGTTTAAAATTTTTAATTATAATTTATTCATTATGTCCGACGAGGTCGTTTCGGTTCTTTTAATTGAACCATTGTCAAGGACGATCTACAAAACATTTGTTATGTTAACTTAAACATTAATTAATTAAACGGATGATACTTACAATTTTCTAAATATTCTTTCTTAAAATATAACACTTAAAAATTTTTTTAAAAATTTTTTAAAAACCAACTATAAATTTGTTTATACACTAAAAATCCTAAATATACTATATGACTTAAGAAAAAAACATTTTACAAACAAAAAAAAACACTTTAAAAAATAAATTAACATTACAATGAACACAGTTTTTTAAAAAAACGACTAAGCTAATAATTATAAAATTATTTACTTGTAGGTACGGATGGAACTAGATAAGAGAGACTATTTCCATTTTATTTCCTCTTTTTATATATATACATATATATATATATATATATATATATATATATATATATATATATATATATATATATATATATATATATATATATATATATATATATATATATATATATATATATATATATATATATATATATATGTATATATATATATATATATATATATATATATATATATATATATATACATATATATATATTAGAGTGGGGCGATTTAAAAATCTTTATGGGCCCCTCGCGATTCTGATTCCTGGAGTTGTTCTGACCAAAAAGTCCACTAGACCATATGTCTACGGTAAAAATCGAGCTTGCGAATTTTTGTTTGAAGTTTTTTTGTCGCAATTTATGTTTTGTGAAAACTTGCAAATGTTCTTAGGCTCATATCTCGTAAACCATGTGGAATTTTACTATGAATAAAATTAGTAAATTGCAGTTCTTGACCTCAGCTACAGATTTGCTAAATAAACAAACCGAAAAAATCACATCTTCTTGACCAAAAACACGAAAATGCCAAAAAATCTAGATTCTGAATAAATCCTAAAACAGATTTTTGTTAAATTTTTTGGCACCATTTCTGGACATGCTGCGGTGACAACCGTCAGAATTGTCCTCCAACTGACCCATCGGAAGAAAATGATAGTGGTTGAAGCTCTGATAATTAAATTTTCTAAAAAAACCGTGTTTTAGAAAACCACGGTTTTCTCTTTTTATTTTTTAGTTCAAATTCAGTTTATTTCAAAATAAATTGTTAAAATTAAAAAGAAAACAAATTCAATCAATATTTCAAATTAAAACTTTCAGTTGTAAAATAAATAAAGATTTAAGTTCAGTTTTACTTCATTGCCATGGCGCCATAAGGAAATATAGTATTGAATATATTGTAAGCTACCTTTGAAAAATTTTAAACGCATTTACGAGTTATTATTACTAATTCAGTGGAATTTTAAAAATACTAATAGACCAGGGCCAAACCGTTATAAATATCGAAATAGACGAAAAATTCTTAGCAGTATATGAATGGTCGGAAAATGAAGTTAATGGTCTAAGTAATTTAGGAAAAATCGACCGAACTGAGTAAAAGTCCCGGAAAGGGGTGGGGGGTTGTAGTATATACGTTTTTAGGGGTTTGTATTAGTTTTTCGCGATTTGCGACTAAACTATACATTCTATCGAAAGTAAGTAAGTAGTTAAATGTAAAAGTTGTAGATAATAAAAAAATCT